>CM061914.1:42127537-42148530 GCA_031002005.1 Vandiemenella viatica
ACCACTGCGGATTGAAATCCTTAGTAGTGTATCATCATCATGTTTTCTACCCTGGGATCACGTGACTGAATGCCTGTTTTTTTCCGAATTTATTTTCTAAAAATAATTTTAATCTTTATATTCTATAATAAATAATTTTGTTTTTTGTTATCTCCTTAGCATGATTAATCATTAAAAACTGCTACGCATCCGATTTATTCTTAGTGGACACTAGCCTATTCCATGTGATACAGCAGGCCGGCCACTTAATATCTGTTTTTATGTTACAGCACACTTATAGCGAGATTTTTCTTCCTATATAGTGTAAGGGGTTTATAGGTTTAAATAATGGACGCAATGACTACACAGAAGCGTTTCTTTCTCGCAACGACATAATCACGTATTAGTTTCTAGAGAGAAAGCTGCCGGATTTGTAGGGTCACCAAGCCGGATTCCAATGGAGCTGTGAATTTCCGTGGAGTTCAGGGACAGACGCGAAAAGCTGCCGCCTGAAATGGGGCTATATTGTACGCGAAGTAACGGGCAGACGCTAGCCCCAGGCACAAGGAACGACCAAAGCGTAGGGCAGGCACGTAGTGGCAAAACTGTACGTTATGACGTTTTGCGTTTCTCTTGTATTCTGACATGTGGTCCTTCTACATCACTTTCTCTCTAAAATTATCGCACAACTCAAAAGTAGGCGGAGATAGCCTGTAGACTTAATAATGACCCGATTACCATGTGAGGCTACTGTAATATGAAGCAATATCCATAGAAAAATTGTTGACATTTAAATTTGAAAAAAAAAAAAAAAAAAAACATGATCAGTATAATTTTCTATGCAAATGGCATGGCTGACTTTAGCAACTACAAAAAAAAAAATAATAATTATGCTCAGAAATATTTAAGTAGATTTAACAGACGAATGTTGTGTAATGTACCAGTGTATAGAGAACGTTCGAAAAAGCCGAACGTACGTCTTAATTGTTGAACACTGATAAGTTTTAAAAGTTCAACAATCACACATATTGAGCAATTCTTGTAACCTTAAGCTGCAGTAATATTTCTACAATCATTCGTAATAATTATCCAGTTAATTTTCTTCTCCTTTTTCAGTATTCTCCTATGCAGGAACCACAAAACCTTAAAAAATGAGACGTGAGTTTTAAAACGTATAATACACGCAATATTCTATGATCAAAATCAAAAAATTCTTAAGGCTGCAATAAATAATAAGTAAATAAATCTGCGCATAGTTTGCAACCAGATCCCAATTTACTTACCGCGCTAGAAAACTTTAAATGAAACCACGGAATACGAGGCAACCTCAAGCAATTTTGCCATAGCACTATGGGAATTGAAAAATTCAAGCATCACCATGTTTGCAACACAATGTTGTAATATATTCCACATTTTAGTAAGAGATTTTAATTTCAAAAAATCGCTAGAAATGGTGATCCAGCCAGATCCATTGAACAACACGAACTATAGCTAAAACATCCTGCGTGCACTATATAAATGGAAAAACACTCACAAGAGGAAGCTGCCACTTGTTAAATTCAAATTCAGTTCATACTGTGTGTTTTAAAATCTCATGGCCAGAGGTGTAATATGGTAAAGCAGAAAGATGTTGTGACAGCCCTCAAACCTAAACTTAATTGGAATTGTATTTTGTGAATCATTTGTAGTAGGTTGGAGTATGGTTGAATATGATCTAGTAGGTTTGTTTTGCAATTTCCTGTAAATTAATGTATATAGATTGTTTTATGAAAAGAAATTATTTAAAGGCTATTCAATATGTATAAGATCATAATTGAGCAAGTGAATTGTTTAAATGTTTATAATTCCAAGTATTAATGCAAGTTGCGATGTCTTAAGGACAACTTGCTACAGTTTAAAATTATTTCTGTGAATAATTTTGTGTTTAAGTATCTTTAACTTCCATTTCTGACCATTTTGTAATGATGGTAATTGATGATGTATTAATTATGATTGTTTTTAATATGTTTCAATTGTTTAAGTATTGTTAATGTTCGAGAATTATCTGGCGGAAGCTTTTGAAGTGTTCTAGAAATCTCAATGTAGCTTATATAAAGCAAACATCCGAGACAGAGAAACAGTTTTTCGGTAAAGTTTTCACCGACTGAATTTACGACGGCCAAGTACTGTATTGCCTGTGGAAGAAGTGTTTGTTGTATACAATCGCTGGATTGTATGTATTAATGTAAACAGTATCTTTGACGTCGTGTTTTAATAATAAAAGCAAGTTTACAGTGAACTATATGATGGACTGGTTATTTACTATATGTAATTAAAACCACCAACAATCTAATAATGTGCTTCTTCGTCGTTGTCGAGAAAATAGGTGCTGAAATATACCTCTGCGTTCAAATACTTTCTACGTTAGGTTGATTTAAAGGGGTGCGCCTGGCGCATAAACCCGTCGCTGCTTATTCAAGTATGTATGCAGATAATTCCCGGCAATCAGTTTCAGCAATTAAGTAAATAATAAGTTCTTTAAATGCCTTTTGTTGTGGAAAAACCGACGGCGTCTCGTTTCGACCCCCCGCGTCTCCTGATGCGGTAATGAACATTTGTCCTTTAGCTGTAGTACTCGGGTACCGATATTTGTATTTCATACCTACCGCAGCAAATATTTCAATTTTTGAAATATAGCTTAGTTTGCGAACAACATAATGAAATTCGAAATCATCGAGTGTTTACAACAAATGACAATTAAAAAAACTTATTATATGCAAAATTGTTGAAGCTGATTGCTGGGAATTATCTGTATACACATGTGAATAAATAAAAAAAACTTGCCCGCAGTGAGGTTCTATCTGCCGACGTCTGGCTGATGAGGCAAAGAGTTTGTTCGCTTTGGCACGAGCCACTTTAAATCTCCGTAACGTATAAAGAATTTGAACGCAACGCTTATTACAATGCCAATTTTTTCGACAACGGGGAAGATGCGCATGTTATGATGTTACTGCCTTGCCACATTACACCTCTGGCCATGAGATTTTATTACACACAGTATGTATCGAATCTGAATATTATAATTGGCGGCCTGCCCTTGTCAGCAGGGAAGCAGGTAGAGAGAACGCCGTATGCTCCTTACGATTTTATGCCTTTTCGATGTAGTGGTCACTAGAGGCGGGAAAAGAAATGGGACAAAGAACGGAAGTAATGCATCCATGACATCTTGAAGAAACCATCCCAGCAGTCACCTGGGATGATTTCGCGAAACAATGGAAACGCGAAATCAGGATGGCCAGATGTGGAATCGACCCTGCGACGTCTTCAATGCACGTCCGATCTTTACCGTCAACCACCAGGTTAGGCAGCGGCCAGACAGCCACTTAAACAAAACGGCAGGTCCTGATACTTTCCATGGCGCGAAGCACACCGACCGCAGAGAAAAATTTCCAGAAATTTTTGTAATTAAAGATCAACACTCCGCAAACAATTTTATAAAAGCGTTTTGTTCCAAATACTGCATGACTTAACCTAATAAACAAAAATATTAATATTTAACAATTTTTTTCTCTGATTTCTGAGAACCGAAACTGGCTGTCTCGGAATCGGACATCTGACAGGTGACACAGCGAAGCTGTTTCGGATGTGGAAGAGAAGGAGAGTGTTACATAATTTTTGAGTTCGACTTTCAAGATTCGGCTGTCATTTCCGACATCTGCCTATGGGACTCTTAGTTTACAGACAGAGTTAGGTACAGTCTCTGGTTGGTGCTTTGTTTCTTGTTCCACCCATTATAAGTGGGACAGTCCCTCTCAATGGGTCTGAGAAGCTGGAATCGACGACTCCTACCAGGAGATGGGAGCCCTGCAGGCACCTGCCACCTCTCTCCCATTTACGTAGAGGACGAGGTATTACACCTGATGGACAAGTAGTTGCAACAGCAGTTTTGCCCTCTGTTTCATCAAGAAAGTCTGCTATAATAGAGGAGACTTAAGGCTTAAATTTTCTATCAATGCATCACTTTTAGCGTTACACAGCAACAATGACGAGTGCATATTTATTAGTGGTTTTCATTACTCATCGGGTCACTTCGCCACCCACCTAAAATTACATTTAATGACGAATATTTAATCAGCAAATGTTTGAAATAGCGATTATATACCATCTGGTGCCCTCGGCTTTGTTCGGGTTTGTAAAGAAATTTATTGATAGCTACCTACATGCAATCAACATACTGCACGATGGGAGACGCGAGGCTAATACCACACAAAAACACCAGGGTATTTACGGCTGAAAAGTGAAATATTGGGACACACGTGTGTGGTCGAAATGAGAAAATACCATCGATCCAATACTTTAATCCTTCATGTCTCCCACACTCCCACAGCTACCGCCATACAACCACCATAGTGCACGATGGGAGACTCGAAGGTAATACTACACACAAACACCAATGATCCGCGGAGGATAATTATGGCTACAAAGTGAAATATAGGGACACACATGTCTTTCGTCGAATTATGAAAATGTCCTTGATCGACTGCTATCGACCTTCATATCTCCCACACCCCCACACCTACCGAAATGCAACCACCATTGTAGTGCTACCTAATACATTCGCGATATGCTGGGCTACTGGCTCAGGCAGGTGGACAGTTGAGACAAAGGGTGACAGGGCTGCTTTGGTATGCGACCTTGGGCAGGTACCGAGGAGCCGTTAGGTGTGTGCGGAGAGGGCACAGTAGGCTGCCGGCAGTGGTTGTGTGCGTGGCACCCGACTAGAGAGAATATGATGTGCAGCAGCTAATGTTAGCACGTATTTCTGTAGTGCTCTGTGTTCCATGTCACCTACGGAGCGGATGAGGCAACCAACGGACAGATGGTTCGTCGCCTAGGAAGGTCTTCGCTTGGTAGTGGTTGCTGGAAAGTGAAATATAGGGACACACACGTCTTTCGTCGAAATACAAAATGCCCTACGTCGATCACTTTCAATCACCATATCTCCCACACCCCCACAGCTACGAACACTCAACTACTAAAGTGCTCGATGGAAGACCTTAGACAATTACTGCACACAAACGCCAGTGGTATGCGCTAGGTACTTTTGACTGCTAAGTAAAATATAGGAACAAACATGTCTTTGGTCGAAATATGAAAGTTCCCACCGTCAACCATTTCCAACTACCATATCTCCCACAACCCCATAGCTACCGACATCTAACGACGATATTGAACGATGGTACACTCGTTGTAACTACCACAGACAAACACCAGTGGTCTGCGCTATGTAGTTGAGGCAGCAGAGATAAATATAGGGACACACAACTGTTTGGTCGAAATATGAAAATGTCCCACATCGACAACTTTCAACCACAATATCTCCCACTCCCCCACCGCTACCCTAATTCGCTCAACGTTGTGTACCATGGGAAACTCCATGCTATTACCACACACAAACACTAGTGGTCTGCGCTGGGTATTGGAAGCTGCAGATTGAAATGCGGGGACACAAACGTCTATTTATATATATAACATTGTGCAATTTGTTCGATTGTAATCGATATATTTAGCTCCAGTTACACTTAATGGGACACCAGAACTGAATAGGGACGCTATGAGTATTATGATAATATTCAGTTTGAGGAGGATTTCAGTGAAACTTAGGATAAGAAGTAATTATGCATAACTTGCTTCAGGTCAGTCAACATTAATAATATTCTTGTTCCAGTATTTGTGATGTATACTTTTCACGTATTCTAGGATGCTGCTAGTGAAATCGTGTGTCCCAGTAATCACTAATATGAGTGACTACGCTACGCGGACTATGCTCCCGCCTCGGAGATTGCTCTCCACGGGGTTCCAGCCACGCAGAATGCGCCTCCGTCAAAACTTTTTTTACGACTTTTCACGGACACTCATTGTGATTTATTCAGATAATTAGCCGCGAGGTAATTAGTCAACTGATGATGGGCTCATAAATTTCCCGGCCACCGCGGTGAGCAGGAGACGTTAAAAAAGGGCAAAGGCTTTGAGCAAAGAATAATGCGTCGATTTCACGTCTGTGGAATGTGAGACGAGAGGTATTTTGCTGTTGCCTTTGGCTTTCAGTGAGTAGCGGACATAAATAACAGCCGCCATTAAGATGTGCTGGATGGCTGACCTCAGGTCCCCAACCATTTGTCCGCTCAGCAGTACAGTCGCAGGAACCTCTACCATAGCTCACATTTGTCCAACAGACACAACAAGTAACAAATCACAGTGTGCCCATTACTTTTTCTGGTTGCGTATCTTCTTATTGGCTAGTGACATAATTGTTGACGAAGAATGATTATTGCAATAAAGGAAGTGATATAGGGCCGCATTTAAGCATTGGCTACATAGGCTGTAGCTTAGAGGCCCGCACCACAAAGAGGGGCCCTCAATACAAAGAGATAGCTGCACCCCTCAAACCTAGACCCCCGCCTGGGCCAGTAGTAGAGCTAAAAAAAAACCACATGTATAGCCTAGGGGCCCACAGAGCCTAAATGCGGCCATGAAGTGATAAATGTTTTTTAAAAAATATTATTTTAAATCGTGGATTAACGTTACAATAGAACTTCTGTTTGAATCTGTCGATTAGTACGGTAATGTTCTATAAACCCAATCGAAACGCCAGCAACTGCAACATTTTTCGTGTATTAAGGTCGGCCTGTTGGTGCCGTGTGAATCCGCCTTTACACTCACTTTAAGACCTTCACCAATATTGTAAATAAAGAAAGCGAATGCAGCTTACAGGCTACTCATCAGCGATAATTACTCTAGTAGTGTCGTGCAAATTGACGGCTTCTTACGCTCGAACAAGCTCGGTTATTCCTGTGAACGGTCCTCTCTACTCGGTCGAGCTGTCATCGCTAGAAATTCCCCAGGAGCAGTGGTCAAACCAAGGCACGGTAGACAAACGAAGGATCGGAGGACAAACGAAGGCTCGGCGCACAAACGAAGGCTCGGCGGACAAACGATGGTTCGGCAGCCATAGAAAACTGATTGTACAGCATGGGCATTCTCGACTCTACAGTATTTTAGTGATTACTACCAACATTGTGTGTAAGTTGTATGAATTAAATCGTCGTAGACATGAAGTGAAATAAAACGTGTTTGATAAAAATATGTAACGGAAGTAATACAAACCATGAGATCAGAACACAGTGCAACGAAAACCATAACATAGACAAGATATTTATAGTTACTGACGTGCGTAGAGTATGCTCTGAATCAATATTTAGTGAAGTATGATTTATACTGAAGCTCTTCAAATATATGTAACGTCTTTTAAGGATTGGTACCTATTAATGCACAACATTGAACTCTAATGAAATAACTAATATAACTCTAATACGTGATTGTAAATAACTAAAGGTTATTAATATTTTCAGAAGATGGAGTGTTCCAATTTTTTGAAATGCCGGAACATCGCCACAGAAATGTTGTACAATCTGGCGATTTTTACTTTTTCATCTGAATATAGTTGGGCTCGGTCATTAAGTATCCGAATTTTCCGAAAGTAGATTGTTGGTGGTTCAATTAATGTGATAAATAATCAGTACACCATAAAGTTGTTTATTTTCTTAAACACGTCGTCAACGATACTGTTTACATGAATAACTTCAATCCAGAGATTGTATACAACACTCCTTCCACAGAAAATACAGTTCTTGGCCGTCTTAAAATTTAGTCGGTGAAAACTTTGCCGAAAAAGTAACTAACTGTTTCTCTGTCTTGGATGATCGCTTTAAATAAACTACATCGAAATTTCTAGAACACTTCAAAAGATTCCGACAGATAATTCTCGAACATTAACAATACTTAAACAATTAAAACAATCAGAATCAATACATAATCATTTACAATCAATACAAAATTGTCAGTAAGGGAAATTAAAGATACTTAATCACAAAATTATTCACAGAAATAATTTTAAACTGTAGCAAATCGTCCTTTAGACATTGTAACTTGCATTAATACCTGGAATTACGAACATTTAAGCAATTCTCATGCACAATTCGGTTCTTAAACATATTAAATGGCCTTTAAGTAATTTCTTTTCATAACACAAAGTCTATATACTCTGATTTACAATTAATTGTGAAACAAACATATAGGATCATATTAAACCAAACTCTAGCTTACTACAATTACTTCATAAAATAAAATTTCATTTAAGTTTAGGTTTGAGGGGTGTTACAGTATACAGTCTTATAGAATGATATAACAGCACGAAGAAAATAACAAGAAGACATATACTCTACAATGTTTAATTTTTCAGTTATTTCATTCTTAGATTTAGCGATTTTAAGACTGCGATGCAGTTCGTGGTTGTACGGATTGTACCAGGCGAGTAACAGCGTCGCTTCGTCCTCACGCATGCCGTTAATAACAGACCGAGTCTACTTTCAGGCTCGAGATTACGCTGGCAGCGACAAACCGACTGATCCTAGACAACGCTTGCACGACTCTATACTCCAGTATCAAATTATCTTCAGCACCATTTACTGCTAGCCTAGATATACTCAACTAATGCTGGCTGGAAAGGAAATAAGGAGGGTAAATACCTAGGATGGTGGATGAGCAGTTAAAGCTCCGACTTGCCGTTATTCAGTATTATTTCTTCTTCTTTTTTATGGCTTTATGCACCGTCGACGTCAAGACCATTAGAGGCAAGAGAGTAATGGGCGCAAAGAACGGGAAGAAATTCGGCCATGTTGTTTCTACGGAACCATCCCGGCATTCACCTGTAGTGATTTGGGGAAGTCATAGAAAACTCAAATCTGGATGGCTGGACGGGGATTCGAAACGGCGTCCTCTCGAATGCGAGGCCAGAGCGTTACTACTATCCCACCACGTTATGTCTATAATTCTGGACGAATCTTCTTCGATTCCAGATACTGCCATTCAGATTTCGGTTTCTCACTGATACGAAACAGCAGAGAACAGGGCATACGATGTTAGCAAACAAGAAGTACAGCTCGCACTTGGTGGGTTTGTCAGGTATCATATAGCTGTTCCGAGCGTCTAGAGCATCATTCACCACAGGAAAATGTGCTCCTTAACGGCTCAAAGAGCGCAAACTGAAGCTACAGTTCATAGTTTCGAAGCATGTTCTACATGGCTATCAGATTTTTTGCAGCAATTTGCTAGACCCATAAACAAACCATAGACAAGCAACATCGATGCAACAGCGGATTTATCGAAGCGAAGTTACAAAGCGTGATAATAACACACAACGAAATACGCTAGTTACTGAAAAGTGAAGATAAACTTTGGTGTGAATACAATAAATACTGTTGGAAAACCATGGCATGAAATGGAGGATAAAACAGAGGAGTGCTTGAATGAGCCTCTTTCTTTGCCTTTGGCAGTCGTTAGTGATATAAATTTTGGAAACGTAAAATTTACTTTTTTCAATAAATATTGATCCAAATGTTTTAGTTGTTTGTAACAAAAGAACAGTCACTGATAACAACAAAATTAGGATATCAAATAATTTATTTATTTATTATAATCAAATAAAAGCTCTCATTACTTTTATCGAACAAGATATACTTTTCAACGGGTCCCTCTCACACAGGGGGGGGGGGAAATCCCTGAGCACTACTCAACGGAAAGATCTGTACCGAATGTGACGATTTTAATATAGGCCTACGCATTGATAGCTGTTCGTCTGAACTGCAATGACTCCATTGACATTCCGAGAAGCAATTTTGCTGCTTTTTGTACTAAGCATCATTTAGCCTCAACTGGCAGTTCAAAGTCACGTTCCACTGGCTTTGCACCTCGCTTCACCGCCCCCAAACGTCCTGCCTCTCCGAACTGACAACAGTGTCTGCCGAAAGAATTTGAAATTAAATTTCACATATTCAAAAAAGTAGTCGGGTGGTGTTACTTCGAGCTATGAATTTTGAGATAAAGAAAAGGAAACGATTGAATATGGTAGTAGATGAGCATGTAAATTGCCACCTGATCACTTGTTCCATCCATTTAAATTAGGTTAGAAAGCACATTCCATTAAAACACTAATCGTGTTACACTCTCGACAAAATCTTCAAACTCTTCATGTTATTATTATTTAGGAATCAATTGCGACTGACGGTATGATGGTTAAATTTTTCATTAATTGAGATAAATTCTTCAGCACATCACTTGGTAATTAATTAATTCCAGTCCCGAACTGCGTTCCACATGAATAAAAAATTTTTCTCTCTATTGTTCATTAAATCAAAAGTTAGTTTCTGGTAATAAAAGTATCTTCCCTGCCACTTATTACCTTTAATTCTTCTCCAAATATCGACCAAGTTTTATCGCTAAGCCTTATATACTTCCAGCACTCTCTTCACCCTCCTCCCATTTTCCAGAAACTAACAAACCGGTTCCTTTATGACTTATAGTTATTATATTCTACCTTACGTTCCACAGACAAATCATACTCACCTCTTACTGACCAAGGTTTTGTTCGCACTTAACCTCACTTGCTGTCACATCCCCTAATTACCCTCTCTGATAGATGCCGTGCATCGAAACCTCTTTACACTACTTCTCAAATGTGTCCCCCGACCCCCAAACGCATTATCGAATGATCTGCCAAGGTGTGTGGCGGGACGGTATACCTGACCCCTGTGATGGCCGCCCGGATACAGGAGCCTGTCAGCTGCAGGATGTAGAGCCGCTACCACGTGTTGCCTAAATCAATATGTCTGAGATGAAGGGGATACTCCCCGAGGCATATCCCGCCACCTGGCACAACTTGTAAACTTCGTCACAAAATGTTTGCGCTCGCCGAGTTTGGCGCAGGTTATTGCCTTTAGGAGACGGGCCGAGTTGTCGCTTGCTGGGAACGGGAGGGGGAGACGCAATTTGTATTCCCAACACATGCAAAACATCCCTTAGATCTGCAAACACTCACTCACAGCGTAAATTACTCACTTAACTGAAATTTAATAAGTCGTACTGTAGAAATCATATACCTATACCACCCACAGTATTGGTTGAAACGGGGCGAGAGTTAAGGCTCAGATCTCATGATTCGAGACTAACTGTGTTCGACTCATGATTTGGCCATCGAAATTTGACCAGCATAATGGACAATTTCAGTTTCGGTCAGTTGTCAACAATTCTGTTTCCTCTCTGATTCCCACACTACACATGTTTCGTAAATCGCAAGTACTTTTATTTTTATGTATGTATGCTCGTTTGAAGCAACTAGGACCACGTTAAGCCTTTGTGTACTTTGAAGTTTGCTATAGATGTGTACACATCGTGTAACAACTGTTCCTAGAGGGGACCTACAGTTAGTATAACGTGGAATTTGAACTTTGTGACCAAACACAACTCTCAATATGCCTGCGCCCGAACTCACGACTGGAGCAGAAATCTTTGTGATAACAAGCACCTTAACCACTGAGCTATGAGAACACTCACTTTTATTATTATTATTATTCAAAAAAAGAAGAAGAATAGTTTGTACAACAATGTTGGTGAAGAATATCTTCTGAACGATTCAGATATATCGACGACTACAATTACAGTTTTTTGTTGTTGTTGCTTTACAGAATAATTAGTGAATCATTGATTGTTGCTCTTTTCACCTGAAAAAAATAAATAGAAGATAATACCACCATTTAAACATTGTTCGGTAAAATCTATGCAGTGTAACTAACACATCATAAAAATCTGGGAAGAATGTTATTCTTGGTTATGCTATACGAGAGTGATTCAATGGAAAATGAGTTTTCCTACAATGGGTCGCATTCTGGTGCATCCTGATTTTTACGGTTTTTGTTTTGTTCATATGAGCTATGCCAGAGCGCTCAATGTTTCGGATACCACAATTGACTGTAGGTTTCGGCACAGCACAGACGGAATGTGTGGCAAATAGAAACTGTGTCAGCAGGTCGTAATACCCTACTAATATACTTTAATTTACTTTTTTAGTACACTTCCTTCAGGTGGATCCAACAAAACTTCAGATTGTGAACAAAGTCTAGTTCTTACTTCATAATGGCACATGCCAACATTTGGCATTGAACAGATTTCACAGACTATTCCGAAAGTAAATGAATAATTATTTACATAAATCAGTAGGTAATCCTATGTATAATTTCAAACAGTGGTAGAACGATAAATATTTCGGTTATGTATCTGAATATATACATAAAAAAATCTGTTAGTATCAAAGTCTAAATTATGTACAAATTAAAAAAAAAAAAAAAAAAAAAAAACTCACACACACACACACTAAAGAAATTTTATGAAAACTGATTTTTTTTTAAAATCTATTTCTGATGGAGTATTGCTAGTTGATAACTAAATAGGAAAGATAAATTTTGTTTATATACGAAACAATCTAGTTATTTTATTTACATCAATTCTGGCAGGAATAAACCCGAAAATGAACACGTTGTAACAGAAATTACAAAGTAAGGGAATATCAAAATATTGGGAGCTATTTAAATCGCAGAATTTAAATTTTGGACGATTACAGTAGTTTCAATAACATATTCTGTTTCCAACTGGCTACGTACACTTTCAGCACTCTTTATTTTATTTTATTATTATCGGGGCTTGCCATTGGGAAAAAAATTGTGTAGATAGTATTGGAAGCAAACGAAAAAAAAGTTTCAACATACGTGTATCTATCAAATGAAGAGATTTTTTTTAAAATCATTTTTGATAGCCCAATTTAAATGCATTATCAAAATCATCCCAATGCTGCCATATATTGCCACATATACAGCCCGCAGTCAGATGTTTCGTTGCACCCCTGTCACACCTTCTTGTTCTCACCACTGCGAACTCAAACCCGCAGCGCTTGCCTTATCAGAGTGCAGCGTACAGCGTGTCCCACTAGGCCTATCCTTCACAGCGGACTCTGACGAATTGCTTTGATCCCTCTCTGCTCGCTCAGCCATTTGTTTACAACTGTACTGGAAATCGGGACAACTGTGAACACCTAGCGGTGGCGATATATTCCGGCCTGCTGTGACTCGGCAGGGTTGTAAATTTATTGTTTATTCTCTATTGCCTTTGTTGCAGAGTCGTAAAAATCTTCGATTTGATTACCACAATGCTAGGTCGTAAAGTAAGGAATAAATACGATCTCAAATCACAATTCAAGCAATTTTCTTTTGCACAGAGAAAGGCGAAATTTTCTGCAGCACATACGTTGGGATCCTCCCCATAAAAAACAACAAAATAACAAAAAGCAATAACAGCAAAACAACAACAATAAAACAACAGCAAAAAAAAAAAAAAAATAGAACGCCAGATATTATTACGCCCGTCGAATGAATTGCTTTCTCTCATATCTTATTTTACTCTTCAAAAGAAATACTTTCTTGTAAATAGAATTTTTGTACGGACAGTAGTGACTTGAAAGATTATCGCGAAAATTGGTGACGTTTTTCACGCAATGGACGTAATGCCGTCGCAAAATGAATAAAGCTGCTATACAGCAAAGGAGTGAAAAAAATAGAAAACGCCAAGCTACCGGGAAAAACCTGAAAATTTTGCGCGTTGTAATTGATATTTACGGTGTGGTGGTCCACAGTTTATTCAATGTTACAATAAACATTGTAATAAAAATATTTTCCGAAAGGGTCAGTTATTTAAATTGCGTGTACAGAGAAATAATTAGTCTAATAAATATAATTATTACAATTATGCACTGAAGTGTTCTCGAACGATTCCAAGATTATAGACCGTATTATATGCGAAGGTCAGCTAAATGCCAGTTGATCTCCAACCGCAAGCACGAAGATTTGTATTACCGATTAAGACGCCTGAAGCGGGTTGGAACGTCGAGACTGTTTAGAGTTCCCAAAACAACATCCCAGGGGTCAAAGTCCTACCGTTTTGGTATTGTTAGGCAGCGTTACGGAGTATTTAGTTTGAAAATACAACCAGATACTTCCTGAATATGAGGATACACAACTGAAATTATCCAGGAGGCGAGGAAGCTCCAAATTCCAAGTAATTCTGAGGGTATACGGCGTGGAGAAACCGAAGGTGAAATAGAACAGCCAATTAAAAGATTTTGGGAAACGAAAAATGCCATGATTGGTTGGATAAAATATTCTATAGCACTATTAGTAAAATTTTCAACACCAAAAAAAAAGAGCCATGCCACTACAATGAAATTTATTCCACTTACTAAGAACACATGGGGACCGAGCGGGGCGGTGTAAACGGTTAGCGTTCTCACCTCGCATTCGGGAGGACGGCGGTTCGAATCCCCGTCCGGGCATCCAAATTTGGGTTTTCCATGGTTTCCCCAAATCACTCCAGGCAAATGCCGGGATGCTTCCTTCAAAAGGCCATGGCCGAATTCCTTCCCATTCCTTGCCCCCATCCTTGCCCCCCATCCTTGCCCCCCATCCTTGCCCCCCATCCTTTCCCGTCTCTAAAGACCTCGATGTTAAAAAGAGACGTAAAGCAGTTAAAAAAAAGACACTTGGGAGTATCCAGCGAGAGGCAGGGGGGGGGGGGGCCCTGCAGCCCCCCTCAAGAAGAAAAATCAAGTTGCCTTCAGTACGCTTCTGCGAGCGAAGAACCGGTTCAGGAGAACTATGGGAGAGGAAAGAATGACTGGATGATGCCTGATGAGTATGAATAGAAATTTCGTGAAAGTACACCGTGAGATATTGACAAATAAATTTACTGAAACATTTTCTGAAAACCGAGACGATTAATGTTTACATAAAAAACTATAATTGTGTTACGATCTTAATTAACTACATAGGAGTCCTTGGATTAAGTGGTTGGATTATAGGTTTGAGTTTCAGTTTGAAATAAATCGTCATGTTTCAGTCCCTCACCCCACTTCCTCGAAAAAATGCGAGTTGTTCCCCCCTCCCCCCTAGTTCAGATCTTGACCCCCCCCCCCTTAGTTCTGATTCTGGTCATGTCCTTTAAAAGGACATAACAATACACAAATGCTTAGAATTACAGTACTGTACGTGAACTTTGCCCGTGGCAATACAGTTCGGTGTTAAGACATCACGTGCCTCAAACTTAGAGGAATAGAATGGAGGAAAGCCTGGATATGCTGCTGGGGAACACACTGCCACAGGATTTGTAGGATCGTCCAAAAAGAATCTACAGTTGTTGCAGGGGGACTAGAACGAACAAGATTGTATAAGTCAGACATGTTGGATGGGTGACATGTCAGGCGAACTTGCAGTTGAGGGAAGCCGTGGTACCGGTCGTTCTAGGCTGCACACCACTCGCTATATGTTTCTGAACATTGTCCTGCTGAAATTTGGTATGTAGCGCTGACTACATGACACACAGTGCCTCGGGATCGTAAAACTTCCTTAATATAGAGGTTGCTATTCTGATTACTCTTAGTTCGTAGGAGGCGAGACCAGATGTTATAGGCATTGGACTCCCGAACCATCACACTTGGCGTTTGTCTGCTATGCCACTCAACAATACATTCTTCCCGATTGTGTTGACGACGATAACCTCTAATAAGAACGCAAGTATTTCTCTAAGAAAAGAGGTACTCACCCGAAAACGTAACATTTTGCAACTGAACATGCCAGTGACGGCGTTTCCGTGCCCTTTGCGTTCCGAGGCGTTGATGGTTTCTGGTTAATGGAAGCTGACACACTGGCATGCCTGCCACCAATCCAGCCCTCCGCAGATGACATCGAATCATCGACACAGACATGTTCATATCAGTTGCAGTGCTCTAACGTCGAGCAACACTGTGGACGAAGCTGCCCTGTCGATTACGGCCAAGTGTATAACACGGCGGTCATCCAGAGTTATGATCACATTGTATAGCACTATACCTGCTCGTCGTTGTATACGATCCTATTCACTGTTTCAAAACACGCATAAGTGTCGTAGCAGCGTGCCTTGGACGACTCGCAATGTCACGGTACGATAAACCCCTTTTTCCGGAGACCAGTTATTCTGCAACCTTCGATGCTGATATTGAGCTCTTTGACAAAGATGACGAGCACCGACACTTTTTGCGCGTTTCCACTTAATTTGACAACTCTGCACCGAATTAGCGTGACGTAATACTGACTTGTCCTGACGCTTCTGGGCCTACGTGCACGCGAGCTCTCTGCAATCTTACTCGCTTATTAAGGTTCCACTGATCTACACATATTTTATTTTTGGGTCGAATCAGTACATCAATTCGGGGGTTGCGATTTTCACAGGCAGTAGTGTACGATTGACGGTAAAAGCAGAACGTTCGACGTTCTATGGGAGTGGATCCCATGTCCAGGCAGCGAGGCGAAGAGATATCTGCCTGCTATATTTATAAATAATTTCGTGTCTTGCCGTGGAAACTCTCCGTGAGCCGATTAATGCTTCAAAATTCTAAAGTGGAATACGAGGATTAGTACGGATGAGTTCTCAGAATTAAGGTTAGAATAAACACTTCCGCTCTCAAAGGAAGTAGACTATATCCGTTGAGGTTTCGAAATGATGTACAGGAGTCAAATGCAGGTGTTACACAGAAAGTGGTGATGTGATACACAAATAATAAAAACGCTAACTGACTACCAGTCTAAGCGCCCGACATTCTTACGCAGTTGTTTGTAATGATCAAGAACGGGCAAAAGAAGATGAGAGGTTGACAGAAGAAATATAAAAAGTTGTCATTCAGACAAGTTGGTATTGCGCAACAGATAAATATAAAGCAAATTGCGGGTAAAATAGTTGTGACAACTCTGTTGTTTGACCAAGTGTTTATCTTTAGTCGGTAATAACTTTTTTTTTTTAAAAATGGCTTAGTTTATATGAAATTTACTCTTTAATTATTTTCGAACGCAGACAGAGGTAACGCTCCATTGTTTTACTACCTTTGTATCTTCGCCTATCTTGCGCTCTTTTGAAAGTTCTTAATGATGACAAAGAAACTAATTTCTCTATCCTCTTGCTAGAGGTAACTAAATTTTGATAGAAGTGCTTTCTCTCCTTCTCGCTGTAAGCAAACATATATATATATATATATATATATATATATATATACCAGTATATTTCGTTGTTATAATTGTATTTCTCTTAGATTAAACACAGGGCCGTATTTTTTACCTCTTTGTAAGTCAGTTTTTGTGTAGGGATATTACGGGAACATTCTATCCTATCTATTGATTCATGGTCAATTAATAAGATTTTAACAGTTGTGTGGTTAAAATTTTCAGCGTGGTTCATTGCAATGCTCATCCCATATAGTATCTACATGCTAATGTTTTCATTTGCTCGTCGTCAAATTGTTCCGTAAATCAGTGTGTTAGGAAGGTTCGGACCACTTAAGCATCTCTGCTAATGACTTTCTTACTACAACTGTCGTATTTTCTTACCTCCCGCGGAGTACTTTTTATCATTCCTTCCCACACAGCTGTATTCCAGAGATGTTCAGCTACTTAGGACCAGGGACAGGTCGTCATAACGAAAAGAACATACGGGCCGTACGAATGAAGCAAATTTTACGACGTGTTAAATTCCATTTTCTACCCTTCAGCAAGTGAAATAAAGAGATGTAACGGCTTTCAACAGCGCTATTAAATCAGCCACCTCATTAGCGCCCGCAGACGAACGCAGCGCGCGCCGGGCAGGTTCGCGTATCCGCCAACGGCGGCGCGCAGGTCGCCTGTTATTATAATTAGTTGACGGCTAGAACAAATCTAGACATATCTTCTGCAGAACTTGTTCCTTATTGATTCACGACTGCAAAACCAGTAAACGATTCTAATATGCCTGTAAGTCATAGTTATGGACCTAAAAAGTGGCTGGTTATCACTTTTACTTTTTTTAAATTAAACGTTAAGTAGTAACTCGGGAGATTGGTGGCTGTATCTTAACACCGAGGTATTTTAAACTAGATAATTGACCACCGATACAGTGAAGTTACCGAGTTGATAGTGAGATAAGGGCACTAATTATTAATCACTGGACATAAACTTATGCCTGAATAAAATAACACCCAATAGAAAATGACGGAAAGGCGTATGGCGTTGATCATAACCTAACTTCTTCTTTATAAAAGATTTTGATTTGGAAATATCTTCATAAGATTTACTCTGCGTCACTCCTCTTCCTTTCCGTCGTTTCGACGTAGCCTTAGGTCGTCTTCAGGCTTCTAGTCCCCTACTGAGTCTGTTAGTCCACTGAAGACGACTTTAGGCTTGGTCGAAACGTCGGGAAGAAGGAGGAGTGTTTGTGACGGAGCGTAAGCCTCATGAAGATATTTACAACATTGTGACGATATTGTTTCATTTTAAAATGTCCAATGAAGCGGTATTCTTCGCGTACAGTGTCATATTCGCATTTAGTTTCACTGGAAGCCTAGTTTCAAGAGCAAGATGAAGACATCCAGGGACGGAGTCAGGATTACGAGCGTGTACATCATCCTACGGAAAGAATTTTGTTTTTTGAATTTAATTAAATTAGGATGGAGCGCATGCTCCGGTGGCAGTTACCCACCCTCTCTAAAAGTTTTTGGAAATTTACTTATATTTCCTCATGATTTTAATATTACAATAACTGTATCACAAATATTTCACTACATTTCAAATAGAGTAATTAATATGGTATAACAATTACGTGATTGAGAATGAAAAAAGTAGTATGTAATAACTCATGAATTGTTCTATCCGTGACAATATTTTTTAACTAATCGTAGGCTTCCGCGGCCAGAGTCAGTTGATTCTTGGCTGTTCGGTTGGAGCCGCGTCATATTTCTTGTGGCCGGCGTTTCGAACTCATTCTATGGTCTTCTTCCACGGCAGTTCTGCCACCGAAGAAGACCACAGAATGAGGGTCGAAACGTCGGCGACAAGAAATATGACGCGGTGCCTCCTGCTTTTGAAGAAGACCACAGAATGAGAGTCGAAACGTCGGCTACAAGAAATATGACGCGGCGCAACCTAGACAGCTAATTATTCGTGTTTTAATGGAAGATGGCCGTAGAAGAAGAATAAGATTCATGTTTTGCTGTATGAATAAATAAGTACAGCGTAATAATCTTTCAACAGTTAACACCATGAAAACATGGAACACAAAAAAGAAGCAGTGTGGTCGAAAATATAGTGAGAAAAACAGGCTTTGGAAAAATGTTACTTTTCATGGAAATCTTACCCCTGCAGACTTCTATTACATAAAAATGATTTATCAACCATTACATGAACAACATGCTATAAACAACATTGTGAATCATTTATTACAATCTAGACTTTCCAATAACTATTGTGAAAAGTGTGTGTAAGTTTGTCTACTACCTTCATAATAACTGCAAATTGTCAGAGCAGTTGTCGATAAAAACCAATTGGTCGAAATTACTCATTTATTGCCGTCGATATTAATTAAAAATTCCTCTTCATTTTAGTGAAATCCTACCAAGAGCCATCGAGTCTATACAAAATCAAAGAGTTGAAAAATAGCAAAAAAACTGTGATGTAATCGAGAATATAGATAGTAAAAATGATATTCAATTAAGGTTCTGAAGAAGATTTACTTGCAATGCAGCTATTGTGTTATGCACAAAGAATGTTTTCCGGAACAGCGATAGAGCAGCTGTGGTAAGTTGAAACGAGGCAGTTGGTGCTCTCTCCGGTTCTTCGATTCCGCCGAAAGCGCTTCACCGTATTCCGCGCACTCTACACGCAAATAATTTATTGGCGTCCGATTTGTGCAGCGAGCGGGCGGGTAGAAAAGTTCGGCGGTAAGCTTGTCAACGCGGTCGCTGAGGCAACAAAATTTATCGCTGAGCTGTCGGAAACCAGCAACGGGATATAGTGTGGTGTGACAGCGTCACCCACAATGAATATAATCAAATCATTATTAATTATATTCATATTTCTTTTTTTTCCTTTTTATTATATTCAAGTTTATTAATTATTTAATCTTGGAACGTGTAAATAAATTATAAATAATGAGGGTTGTCTGGATAGGTTAAATGTATGTTTAAACCAGGGCGGCCAAAGGTTTAGTTTGTCATAAATTAATTTTCTGTAAACTCATGGCTCAGAACGCTTAAATATTGAAGGCTAGAGACTGCCATTTCGACCGTTGAGGGTGGAACAATGGAGCAGGGGAGGCGACAAGGTGACGCCGGGCCAGCCCGGCTTGAGTCCCGTTGGAATTCGGTCAACGAACCACCCCACCTTGCCGCTATCCCGAAGGCCAAGTAGGAAACGCGCGAAGGAGTCAGCGAATGCGACGCGTGATATTAAACACGTGACGACGGAAATGTGTAGCTAGCCAATCCTGAACATTTATTGGGGGCTACAATACTAATTCCGTGGAGTTCTTTTTCATGTGGCGAGCAACTAGCCGAGGAAGAGGAAGGAGCCATTTTTGAGAACACTTCTGTCCAAGACGAGCTGATGAGCAGACGTGACTTGGGTCCAAGACGAGCTGGTGAACAGACGTGCTAGCCGGCACGCTCTCTGATGATCATTGTGGTTGATCATTTCTTGCTTTGGAAAAGCGAGATGTTGAGTGGCGTGCTTGCCATTATTCGGAAGTTATGCTAATAACGCGGTCGTAGCCGCTTATTTAGCTTCCATTGCTGCAGTGGCATTGTGTTTGTCGCTCACCATCACGGCGATGATACTATGGTAATGTATCAAAAACGACGGTCACTATCCAGTGGATTTTAACAGACTTATGTGCCCTTAAGCGACGCCTGGGTTAAGACTCTGCTCCCGCCACTTAAATTCTGAGCTAGCTGGAATTATATTTCAATTCAATTTTTTTTAAGCATCTTGCTGTTTGTTATTTCAATTTTGATGCTTTTCATTCACTTTATACGGCGCCCCCTGGTATTTTCCTTTGTACAGTAAAATGTTAGCTTCAATTTGATGGCCTGTGTTGCCATGTGATTTCAATGTTAACTTTGCTGTTTTTATTACTTGTTTGAGATATTTCATTCAGTTTTGTTTGCTTACTCCGGCGAATTGTAAACGTCGGGTATTGCTTGTTTTTGCTGATCTAATTGTGTTTAACGTAACGTTAATTACTACCCGACCTTGTAAGGCCAA
>CM061914.1:42149530-42393936 GCA_031002005.1 Vandiemenella viatica
TTTGAGGGCTGTTACAGTATACAGTCTTATAGAATGATATAACAGCACGAAGAAAATAACAAGAAGACATATACTTTACAATGTTTAATTTTTCAGTTATTTCATTCTTAGATTTAGCGATTTTAAGACTGCGATGCAGTTCGTGGTTGTACGGATTGTACCAGTCGAGTAACAGCGTCGCTTCGTCCTCACGCATGACGTTAATAACAGACCGAGTCTACTTTCAGGCTCGAGCTTACGTGCAGGCTCGGTCCTCATTTCGGCTTTTGGCCAACAGAGTTTACGCTGGCAGCGACAAACCGACTGAGCCTAGACAACGCTTGCACGACTCTATAGGCCTACTCCAGTATCAAATTATCTTCAGCACCATTTACTGCTAGCCTAGATACACTCAACTAATGCTGGCTGGAAAGGAAATAAGGAGGGTAAATACCTTGGATGGTGGATGAGCAGTTAAAGCTCCGGCTTGCCGTTATTCAGTATTATTTCTTCTTCTTTTTTATGGCTTCATGCACCGTCGACGTCAAGACCATTAGAGGCAAGAGAGTACTGGGCGCAAAGAACGGGAAGAAATTCGGCCATGTTGTTTTTACGGAACCATCCCGGCATTCACCTGTATTGATTCGGGGAAGTCATAGAAAACTCAAATCTGGATGGCTGGACGGGGATTAGAAACGGCGTCCTCTCGAATTCGAGGCCAGAGCGTTACTACTATCCCACCACGTTATGTCTATAATTCTGGACGAATCTTCTTCGATTCCGGATACTGACATTCAGATTTCGGTTTCTCACTGATACGAAACAGCAGAGAACAGGGCATACGATGTTAGCAAACAAGAAGTACATCTTGCACTTGGTGGATTTGTCAGGTATCATATTGCTGTTCCGAGCGTCTAGAGCATCATTCACCACAGGAAAATGTGCTCCTTAACGGCTCAAAGAGCGCAAACTGAAGCTACAGTTCATAGTTTCGAAGCATGTACTACATCGCTATCAGATTTACCAGCAATTTGCTAGGCCCATAAACAAACCATAGACAAGCAACATCGATGCAACAGCGGATTTATCGAAGCGAAGTTACAAAGCGTGATAATGACACACAACGAAATACGCTAGAAAAGTAGTTACTGAAAAGTGAATATAAATTTTGGTGTGAATACAATAAATACTGTTGGAAAACCATGGCATGAAATGGAGGATAAAACAGAGGAGTGCTTGAATGAGCCTCTTTCTTTGCCTTTGGCAGTCGTTAGTGATATAAATTTTGGAAACGTAAAATTTACTTTTTTCAATAAATATTGATCCAAATGTTTTAGTTGTTTGTAACAAGAACAGTCACTGATAACAACAAAATTAGGATATCAAATAATTTATTTATTTATTATAATCAAATAAAAGCTCTCATTACTTTTATCGAACAAGATATACTTTTCAATGGGTCCCTCTCACACAGGGGAAAAAAAAAAAAATCCGTGAGCACTACTCAACGGAAAGATCTGTACCGAATGTGACGATTTTAATATAGGCCTACGCATTGATAGCTGCTCGTCTGAACTGCAATGACTCCATTGACATTCCGAGAAGCAATTTTGCTGCTTTTTGTACTAAGCATCATTTAGCCTCAACTGGCAGTTCAAAGTCACGTTCCACTGGCTTTGCACCTCGCTTCACCGCCCCCAAACGTCCTGCCTCTCCGAACTGACAACAGTGTCTGCCGAAAGAATTTGAAATTAAATTTCACATATTCAAAAAAGTAGTCGGGTGGTGTTACTGCGAGCTATGAATTTTGAGATAAAGAAAAGGAAACGATTAAATATGGAAGTAGATGAGCAGGTAAATTGCCACCCGATCACTTGTTCCATCCATTTAAATTAGGTTAAAAACACATTCCATTAAAACACTAAACTTGTTACGCACTCGACAAAATCTTCAAACTCTTCATGTTATTATTATTTATGAATCAGTTGCGACTGACGGTATGATGGTTAAATTTTTTCATTAATTGAGATAAATTCATCAGCACATCACTTGGTAGTTAATTAATTCCAGTACCGAACTGCATTCCACATGAATAAAAAAAATTTTCTCTCTATTGTTCATTAAATCAATAATTAGTTTCTGGTAATAAAAGTATCTTCCCTGCCACTTATTACTTTTAATTCTTCTCCAAATAGCGACTCAAGTTTTATCGCCAAGCCTTATATACTGCCAGCACTCTCTTCACCCTCCTCCCATTTTCCAGAAACTAACAAACCGGTTCCTTTACGACTTATAGTTATTATATTCTACGTTACGTTCCACAGACAAATTATGCTCACCTCTTACTGACCAAGGTTTTGTTCGCACTTGCCTGTCACATCCCCTAATTACCCTCTCTAATAGATGCCGTGCATCGAAACCTCTTTACACTACTTCTCAAATGTCGAATGATCGGCCAAGGTGTGTGGCGGGACGGTATACCTGACCCCTGTGATGGCCGCCCGGATACAGGAGCCTGTCAGCTGCAGGATGTAGAGCCGCTACCACGTGTTGCCTAAATCAATATGTCTGAGATGAAGGGGATACTCCCCGAGGCATATCCCGCCACCTGGCACAACTTGCAAACTTCGTCACAAAATGTTTGCGCCCGCCGAGTTTGGCGCAGGTTATTGACTTTAGGAGACGGGCCGAGTTGTCGCTTGCTGGGAGTGGGAGGGGGAGACGTAATTTGTATTCCCAACACATGCAAAACATGTCTTAGATCTGCAAACACTCACTCACAGAGTAAATTACTCACTTAACTGAAATTTAGTAAGTCGTACTGCAGAAATCATATACCTATGCCACCCACAGTTTTGGTTGAAACGGGATGAAGGTTACGATTCAGATCTCATTATTCGAGAGTAACTGGGATCGACTCATGAGTTGGCCATCGAAATTTGACCAGCATAATGGCCAATTTCAGTTTCGGTCAGTTGTCAACAATTCTGTTTCCTCTCTGATTCCCACACTACACATGTTTCGTAAATCGCAAGGACTTTTATTTTTATGTATGTATGCTCGTTTGAACCAACTAGGACCAGGTTAAGCGTTTGTGTACTTTGAAGTTTGCTATAGATGTGTAGACATCGTGTAACAACTGTTCCTAGAGGGGACCTACAGTTAGTTTAACGTGTAATTCGAACTGTATGACCAAACACAACTCTCAATATGCCTGCGCCCGAACCCACGACTGGAGCAGCAATCTTTGTGATAACAAGCACCTTAACCACTGAACAACTAGACCACTCACTTTTATTATTATTATTATTCAAAAAGAAGAAAAAAAGTTTGTACAACAATGTTGGTGAAGAATATCTTCTGAACGATTCAGATACATCGACCACTACAGTTACAGTTTTTATTGTTTCTTTACAGAATAATTAGTGAATCCTCGATTGTTGCTCTTTTCACCTGTAAGAAATAAATAGAAGATAATAACACCAATTAAACATTGTTCCGTAAAATATATGCAGTGTAGCAAACATATCATAAAAATCGGGGAAGAATATAATTCTTGGTTATGCTACACGAGAGTGATTCAATGCAGAAGGAGCTTTCCTACAACATAGAACGTCACTGGGTCGCATTCTGGTGCATCCTGATTTTTACGGTTTTTGTTTTGTTCACATGAGTTACGCCAGAGCGCACAATGTTTCGGATACCTCAATTGACTGTAGGTTTCGGCACAGCACAGACGGAATGTGTGGCAAATAGAAACTGTGTCAGCAGGTCGTAAAACCCTACCAATATAATGTAATTTACTTTTTTTTAGTACAACTCCTTCACGTGGATCCAACCAAAGTTCAGATTGTGAACAAAGTCTAGTTCGTACTTCATAATGGCACATGCCAACATTCGGCATTGAACAGATTTCACTGACTATACCGAAAGTAAATGAATAATGATCTACATAAATCAATAGGTAATCCAATGTATAATTTCAAACAGCGGTAGAGTGGTAGAACGATAAACATTTCGGTTATGTATCTGAATATATACATAAAAATAATCTGTTAGTATCAGAGTTTAAATTATGTACAAATTAAAAAAAAAAAAACACACAAAAATAAGAAATTTTATGAAAACTGAATTTTTTCTTAAAAAATGTATTTTTGATGGAGTATTGTCAGTTCGTAACTAAATAGGAAAGACAACGTTTATTTATATACGAAACACTCTAGTTATTTTATTTACAGCAATACGGGCAGGAACAAACCCACAAATGAACACGCTGTAAAAGAAAGTACAAATTCAGGGAATATCAAAGTATTACGATCGATCTGAATCACAGAATTTAAATTTTGGACGATTACAGAAGTTTCTGTATCATTTTCTTTCTCCAATTGGCTACTTTCACTTTCAAGATTTTTTTTAGAAGGACTTGTGATTAGGAAAGAAATGTGAACATGTATTGATCAAGTGAAGAGTTTTCTAAAAAAAAATCAAATTCATATTTCATAACTCCTTTTTAATGTTATACCAAAACCATCTTAATGCTGCCACATATTCAGATGTTTCCTTGCACCCCTGTCACACCTTCTTGTTCTCACCACTGCGAACTTCAACCCGCAGCGCTTGCCTTATCAGAGTGCAGCGTACAGCGTGTCCCACTAGGCCTATCCTTCACAGCGGACTCTGACGAATTGCTTTGAATACTCTCCACTACACCTCTCTGCTCGCTCAGCCATTTGTTTACAGCTGTACTGGAAATCGGGACCACTGTGAACACCTAGCGGAGGCGATATATTCCGGCCTGCTGTGACTCAGCAGGGTTGTAAATTTATTGTTTATTCTCTATTGCCTTTGTTGCAGAGAGTCGTAAAAATCTTCGATTTGATTACCACGATGCTAGGTCGTAAAGTAAGGAATAAATACGATCTCAAATCACAATTCAAGCAATTTTCTGTCGCACAGAGAAAGGCGAAAATTTTCTGCAGCACATACGTTGGGTTTCTTACCAAAGAAAAACCCAAAATAACAAAACACAATATCAGAAAAACAACAACAATAAAACAACAGAAAAAAAAAAAAAAAAATTGAACGCCTGATAGTACAGGGCGTTCGCCGGAAAACGCTACCCTCCCAGTCTGTTGCCGTCGGCAACTTGCTCGGTCAGTCTAGCCAGCAGTTTCCGCCACACGGCACCGTGAATCACCGCACTGTTTAACACCTCCGCTGCCCCAACAGTGCAGTGCAGTGACCCTTACATTGTTAAGAACGGTTTCTTTGCATTGTAGATAGTTTGTGACTTCAGTCTCTTATTAATCAGTGTTGTGAATAAACGTTTCTTTGCGGTTTGGCTGGTTTGGGGCTTCATACTCTTATTAATCTGTACCGTGTTTGAGTGTGAGTAAAATTATGGTACGTTACAGTTTGCAACAAAGAATATTTCTCTACGATACATATGTGAAGAAGAAGTCGTTTAAAAAGTGTCGCAGTAAATTTCGTCGCGAATTTCCTGGCGCTTTACTGCCAGCTAAATCAACAATTCTGCGTCTGGTTAAAAAAGTAAGAGAAACGGGTTCATTTTTTAACAAAAAGAGACTGTCGGTCAACCGTATTCTCACAGAGGAGAAAATTGACGATATCGCTTTTCGATTAGAACAGTCACCCAAAAAATCATTAAGTCAGTTAGGGCAGCGTGTGTCTCGAAATATGTTCAGAAGATGTGAAATGTGCATTACACAAGAGGGTCAACACTTCCAGCATCTTTTATAAGGTAAGCTAATGAATTACGTCACATTTAAATGCTTAGTACACAAGTTTATGAAGTTTATGAAGCGTAATTATTATGAAATAGTCCGCGGCCGACGGTCGAACAATGCCGGAAACTGACCGCTCGCTCGCCGGGAGCAGTTTCTTCCTTGTAGCGCTAATCAGTGGGTTGCGTTTCCCAGCGAACGCCCTGTAATACGCTTGCCGAATGAGTTGCTTTCTCTCATATCTTATTTTACACTAAAAAAAAAAAAAAAAAATACTTTCTTGTAAATAGAATTTCTGTACGGACAGTAGTGACTTGAAAGATTATCGCGAAAATAGGTGACGTTTTTCACGCAATGGACGTAATGCCGTCGCAAAATGAATAAAGCTGCTATACAGCAAAGGAGTGAAAAGAGTAGCAAACGCCAAGCTACCGGGAAAAATCTGAACATTTTGCGCGTTGTAATTGATATTTACGGTGTGGCGCTCCACAGTTGACTCACTGTTACAATAAGCATTGTTATAAAAATATTTTCAGAAAGGGTCAGTTATTGAAATTGCGTGTTCAGAGAAATAATTAGTCTAATAAATATAGTTATCACAACTATGCACTGAAATGTTCTCGAACGATTCCAAGATTATAGCCCGTATTATATGCGAAGGTCAGCTAAATGCCAGTTGATGTCCAACCGCAAGCACGAAGTTTTGCATTACCGATTAAGACGCCTGAAGTGAGTTGGAACGTCGAGACTGTTTAGAGTTCCCAAAACAACATCCCAGGGGTCAAAGTCCTACCGTTTTGGTATTGTTAGGCAGCGTTACGGAGTGTTTAGTTTGAAAATACAACCAGATACTTCCTGAACATGAGGATATACAACTGAAATTATCCAGGAGGCGAGGAAGCTCCAAATTCCAAGTAATTCTCAGGGTATACGGCGTGGAGAAACCAGAGGTGAAATAGAACAGCCTATTACAAGTTTAGTAAATAGAAAAATGCCATGATTTGTTGGATAAAATATTTTAAAGCACTATTAGTAAAAGTTTCAACACCAAAAAAGAGTCATGCGATTACAATGAAATTTATTCCACTTATTAAGGACATAACAATACACAAATGCTTAGAATTACAGAGCTGTACAGTCACGCACATTGCCCGTGGCAATTCAGTTCGGTGTGAAGCAACCACGTGCATCTAGACGTCGTGGCATAGAATCAGAGAGAGCCTGGGTATGCTGCTGGGATCGTCCACAAATCGTCGACAGTGGTTGCCGGAGGACCAGAACGAACAAGCTGCCGGCGGACCATATGCCAGACATGTTGGATGGGCAACTTGTCAGGCGAACGTGCAGGTCAGGGAAGCAGTGGAACCCGTCTTTCTTCGAAGAAGGTTGAACATCACTCGCTGTATATTGCTGAGCATTGTCCTACTGAAATTTGGTATATGGCGCTGACTTCATGAGACACAGTGCCTCGGTCTCATAAAACTTCTTTAATATAGAGATTGCCATTCTGAATACCCTTAGTTCGTAGGAAGCGAGGTGATATGTTGTAGGCAATGGACTCCCAAACCATCACACTTGGTGTTTGTTCGCTATGCCACTCAACAATACATTCTGCCCGATTGTGTTGACGACGATAACCTCTAATAAGAACGCAAGTATTTCTCTACTGAACATTCCAATGACGGCGTTTCCGTGGCCTTTGCGTTCCGAGGCGTTGGAGGTTTCTAGTCAATATAAGCCGACGCATTGGCATGCCTGCCACCAATCCAGCCCTCCGCAGATGACATCAAATCGTCGATACAGTCATGTCCATATCAGTTGCAGTGCTCCAACGCCGAGCCACACTGTGGACGAAGCTGTCTTGTCGATTACGGCCAAGTGTATAACACTGCGGTCATCCAGAGTTATGATCACATTGTATAGCACTGTACCTGCTCGTCGTTGTATACGATCCTATTCACTGTTTCCAGACACGCATCAATGTCGTAGCACCGTGCCTTGGACGAGTCGCAATGTCACGGTACGATAAACCCCTTTTCCGGAGACCAGTTATTCTGCAACCTTCGATGCTGATATTGAGCTCTTTGACATCGATGACGAGCACCGACACTCTTTGCGCGTTTCCACCTAATTTGACAACTCTGCACCGAATTAGCGTGACGTAATACTGACTTGTCCTGACGCTTCTGGGCCTACGTGCACGCGAGCTCTCTGCAATCTTACTCGCTTATTAAGGTTCCACTGATCATTTTTGGGTCGAATCAGTACATCAATTCGGGGGTTGCGATTTTTACAGGCAGTAGTGTACGATTGACGGTGAAAGCAGAACGGCCGACGTTCTATGAGAGTGGATCCGATGTCCAGGCAGCGAGGCGAAGAGATATCTGCCTGCTAGATTTATAAATAATTTCATGTCTTGCCGTGGAAACTCTCCGTGAGCTGATTAATGCTTCAAAATTCTAAAGTGGAATACATTTGTGCGAGGATTAGTACGGATGAGTTCTCAGAATTAAGGTTAGAATAAACACTTCCGCTCTCAAAGGAAGTATATCCGTTGAGGTTTAAAATGATGTACCTGCAGGAGTCAAATGCAAGGTGTCACACAGAAAGTGGTGATGTGATACACAGATAATAACAACGCTAACTGACTACCAGTCTAAGCGCCCGACATTCTTACACAGTTGTTTGTAATGATCAAGAACGGGCAAAAGAAGATGAGAGTTGGACAGATATCGTTGGCAGAAGAAATATAAAAGTCTTCATTCAGACAAGTTGGTATTGCGCAACAGATAAATATAAAGCAAAATGCGGGTAAAAATAGTTGTGACAACTCTGTTGTTTGACCATGTGTTTATCTTTAGTCGGTAATAACTTTTTCTTTTTAAATGGCTTAGTTTTTCGATTGAAATTTACTCTTTAATTATTTTCGAACGCAGACAGAGGTAACGCTCCATTGTTTCACTACCTTTGTATCTTCGCCTATCATGCGCTCTTTTGAAAGTTCTTAATGATGACAAGGAAACTGATTTCTCTATCCTCTTGCTATAGGTAACTAAAATTTGATAGAAGTGCTTTCTCTCCTTCTCGCTGTAAGCAAATATATTTATATATAGCAGTATATTTCGTTGTTATAATTGTATTTCTCTGAGATTAAACACAGGGCCGTATTTTTTACCTATTTGTAAGTCAGGTTTTGTGTAGGGATATTACGGGAACATTCTATCCTATCTATTGATTCATGATGAATTAATAAGATTTTAACATAAAATTTTAGCAGTTGTGTGGTTAAAATTTTCAGCGTGGTTCATTGCAATGCTCATCCCATATAGTATCTACATGCTAATGTTTTCATTTGCTCGTCGTCAAATTGTTCCGTAAATCAGTGTGTTAGGAAGGTTCGGACCACTTAAGCATCTCTGCTAATGAGTTTCTTACTACAACTGTCGTATTTTCTTACCTCCCGCGGAGTACTTTTTATCATTCCTTCCCACATAGCTGTATTCCAGAGATGTTCAGCTACTTAGGACCAGGGACAGGTCGTCATAACGAAAAGAACATACGGGCCGTACGAATGAAGCAAATTTTACGACGTGTTAAATTCCATTTTCTACCCTTCAGCAAGTGAAATAAAGAGATGTAACCGCTTTCAACAGCGCTATTAAATCAGCTGGCTCATTAGCGGCCACAGACTAAACGCAACGCGCGCCGGGCAGGTTCGCATACCCGCCAACGGCGGCGCGCAGGTCGCCTGTTATTATAATTAGTTGACGGCTAGAACAAATCTAGACATATCTTCTGCAGTACTTGTTCCTTATTGATTCACGACTGCAAAACCAGTAAACGGTTCTAATATGCCTGTAAGTAATAGTTATGCACCTAAAAAGTGGCTGGTTAACACTTTTACTTTTTATAAATGAAACGTTAAGTAGTAACTCGGGAGATTTGTGGCAGTATCTTAACACCGAGGTATTTTAAACTAGATAATTGACCACCGATACAGTGAAGCGAAGTTACCGAGTTGATAGTGAGATAAGGGCAGTAATTATTTATCACTGGACATAAACTTATGCCTGAATAAAATAACACCCAATAGAAAATGACGGAAAGGCGTATGGCGTTGATCATAACCTAACTTCTTCTTTATAAAAGATTTTGATTTGGAAGTATCTTCATGAGATTTACGGTCCGTCAAAAACACTCCTCTTCCTTCCCGTCGTTTCGACGTAGCCTTAGGTCGTCTTCAGGCTTCTAGTCTCCTGCTGAGTCTGTTAGTCCACTGAAGACGACTTTAGGCTTGGTCGAAACGTCGGGAAGACGGAGGAGTGTTTGTGACGGAGCATAAGCCTCATGAAGATATTTACAACATTGTGACGATATTGTTTCATTTTAAAATGTCCAATGAAGCGGTTTTCTTCGCATACAGTGTCATATTCGCATTTAGTTTCAATGGAAGCCTAGTTTCAAGAGCAAGATGAAGACATATAGGGACGGAGTCAGGATTACGAGCGTGTACATCATTCTAAGGAAAGAATTTTGTTTTTTGAATTTAATTAAATTAGGATGGAGCGCATGCTCCGGTGGCAGTTACCCACCCTCTCTAAAAGTTTTTGGGAATTTACTTATATTTCCTCATGATCTTAATATTACAATAACTGTATCACAAATATTTCACTACATTTCAAATAGAGTAATTAATATGGTATAACAATTACGTGATTGAGAATGAAAAAAAGTAGTATTTAATAACTCATGAATTATTGTTCTATCCGTGACAATATTTTTGAACTAATCGTAGGCTTCCGCGGCCAGAGTCAGTTGATTCTTGGCTGTTCGGGTGGAGCCGCGTCATATTTCTTGTAGCCGACGTTTCGACCTCATTCTATGGTCTTCTTCCACGGCAGTTCTGCCTTCGAAGAAGACCACAGAATGAGGGTCGAAACGTCGGTGACAAGAAATATGACGCGGGACCACCTGCCTTTGAAGAAGACCACAGAATGAGAGTCGAAACGTCGGCTACAAGAAATATGACGTGGCGCCACCCAGACAGCTAATTATTCGTGTTTTAATGGAAGATGGCCGCAAACCAATTCCAGTATTGACTACCGTAGAAGAAGAATAAGATTCACGTTTTGCTGTATGAATAAATAAGTACAGAGTATCATCTTTCAACAGTTAACACCATAAAAACATGGAACACAAAAAAGAAGCAGTGTGGTCGAAAATATAGTGAGAAAAACAGGCTTTGGAAAAATGTTACTTTTCATCGAAATCTTACCGCTGTAGACTTCTATTACTTAAAAATGATTTATCAACCATTACTTGAACAACATTGTGAATCATAAATTACAATCTAGACTTTCCAATTATTGTTGTGAAAAGTGTGTGTAAGTTATTCTACTACCTTCATAATAACTGCAAATTGTCAGAGCAGCTGTCGATAAAAAGTAATTGGTCGAAATTACTCATTTACTGCCGTTGATGTTAATTAAAAATTCCTCTTCATTTTAGTGAAATCATACCAAGAGCCATCGAGTCTATACAAAATCAAAGAGTTAAAAAATAGTAAAAAAACTGCGATGTAATCGAGAATATAGATAGTAAAAATGATATTCAGTTAAGGTTCTGAAGAAGATTTACTTGCAATACTATTGTGTTATGCACAAAGAATGTTTTCCGGAACAGCGATAGAGCAGCTGTGGTGAGTTGAAACGAGGCAGTTGGTGCTCTCTCCGGTTCTTCGATTCCGCCGAAAGCGCTTCACCGTATTCCGCGCACTCTACACGCAAATAATTTATTGGCGCCCGATTTGTGCAGCGAGCGGGCGGGTAGAAAAGTTCGGCGGTAAGCTTGTCAACGCGGTCGCTGAGGCGACAAAATTTATCGCTGAGCTGTCGGAAACCAGCAACGGGATATAGACACCTAAAAATCCATACAGATGTTTCTGATATTAGGCTTCGAAAGTAAGTGAGGCCAAAGAGGAACGCTATTTATAGCCTCAAATTCGAATCGCGATTCGTGACATCATGCCGAATGTATTTTAGTTAAGTATAGTCATGACGTATTTAGCGACATAATTCTTTTTTAAAAAATTTATTTGTAACTTTAATGAAATAAAATACAAGTTGCATTATTATCAAGCTGAATTTTTTCACCATATAATTCAAGTTTCAAATCATACAATTCCTTTGGAGGCGTCCGTTAACTATGTAATTTCAAAATAGTGAGTGAGGGGTCCTGCAAAATCTCACCAGATCTCATTTAAGGGGAAGGAGGTCGGTAACAGCTTCCTTCACTGTACGGACACACTATCACAGTCGTCCACACTTGCAATAACAATTACAAACACTGTCTAACTCGGGAATACTGTACAACGGAGCAACGGCACAGTTTCATCTTCCTGGGATATTCCTATGGAAAGATAAACATCATCTATAGGACCCGCCTATACCCGGACTCGGGTACAGAACCTAAAGGAGAAGAAATAATGGTAGCGGAACAAAAAGAAATAAAAGAGTCGGATTATTAGTAATAACTATGTGGAGCACCGAAAAATACTATGATAATCAGTAAACTGTAGCTCATCAGTCAAAATCACACACAACTACAAATCCACATACGAATTTTGAATAGCTGCAAAGACACTGATCTTCAAGGTAGTGAGTTTAGTTCAGACTTGACACATAAGTATTCAACAGCCTTCATGCATATCGCGAAAAGGGCTGGAGATGTTTTCGTTTGAATTTGATAGTACCTGATGTAGCCTATACATTTAGGTTTGCTATTTGAGATTTTCAATGCATTGTTAAATCTGACTCCTAAAAACATCATCAATTTAAATTTTAATGTGTATAAAACAGTGAACTATTTTAGCTGAACATCAATAGCAACACTCATATATGAACGTGCTAATTTTTTACTACCAATCGGAGAAGAAGGGAATATTTGTTAGATTTCATTCAAATTTGTTGAGTCCGCGAGCTGGAGCCACGGCAAATGAGCCGGGTCCCAGTAGGCAGTACAGGAAAAGCGTCCTGTTATCATATTAGAATTTAATACAGACTCCTCTTCTCTCTCGCGTAGCCTGAGAACTGCGTAGCTGGCAGGTTTCTCTTTAGAAAACACTGAATACGTGCCCCGCAAACTCGTCAGTATAGCACAACTGAAAACCACTTAGGAAACCGTAAAGTAGTCAAGTGAAGGGCCTAGCCAATTGTAAAGGGAGCTGCCCCCACCACTGCTAGTTGTAACAGACTACGCTCTGTGAGTCGAATAACATCAGCGACTTGTGAAAAATCTGCAATAGTAAAGTAACACAACCATTTGGTATTCGCTTGCTACAGTCCTTATGAAAGCGTCACAGAACTGATTAGTAGACTAGGTAGGGAGTCTCTGGTAGATAGACGACACACGTTTCGTTTAAACTTATTGGTAAACATGCGTACTCCCACTTTCACTTTTGAGTGTAGTGAAATACTTCTTCCACCAACCTATTTGAGTCGGAAGGACAGGAAAGATAAAATTAGAGAAATAAGGTGCCGGACTGATTCTTATGTGAATTCTTTTTTCCCTCGTACCATTAGGGATTGGAATGCACAGCAAAGAGATTAGCTTTGGTGCTGAGCACCCTCTGCCACCCACAATTTTGTGAATTGCAGAGTATATATGTAGATGTAGATTCGTATGATTGTTGCTTACATATTTATAGTCAATCCTCCAAGTCACTCATTTCAAAGGATAGTTCTTGTATAATAGCTAGATCGTCGTAAAGGCCATATGTTTAAAGAACGAGTGATAAGTAAGTGTCTTGTGCCATCGTGATTTCAGTCTTAGGGAGTGTGCACAAACTACGTGGCTCGGTCCAGGGGGTGGAGGGGTTGGCTGGAAGGCTACGCTGGGCTACGTGGGGGGAGGGGGGGTTCCTAGCCAGGCTACGTAGCTTTCCTTTCATAACATTTTTTCACAGTTAAAATGGGGAACAGAACTCACAACAGCATGTGAATATTTATTTCCCTCAATTAATTATCTCCGTTTGTAATTTACAATCGTCTGACAAGAGAAAACGGTAAAAAATGTCTTCTGGAATCAAAAGGGAAAAAAGCTACGTGCTACGTGGAGGGGGGAGGTTCACAAGAGGCCAAAATGGGGCTACGTGGTTTATGAACGCTCCCCTATTGCGTGCAATGTAATGTCGTATGTTTTCATCGAGGGATAGAATAAATTATAGAGTTTACTCAATAGGAGTGTTTTTCCTTCATGAATACCTTGTCATTAGCTAATAATTACAGTATTAGAATATAATGGTGAGACGAATTGTCTATTAGGTAACGAATCCTGATAAGCCGCACTATCACAACGGAACAGTTACATAACCTTAACCTAGTATGCTTGTCTCAAAGCAAGTGTTAGGGATGTTACTTTGCTTTGATCAGTTTAGCTGTAGAAGCACATTAAACTACTGTTTTCTCTCAACATATTGATTCATATGCCGGTTGAAACTGACCCGACAGCAGTCTAATTGAGAAACCCACGCTATGTGGCATATGAACCGCTTAATTCTCTACACTGAATTGCCCGGGCTACACCAGCGCAACAGTGCCTTTACAGCTGCAATCAGCCGGGTGCCACCAGCAATGTTGCCACCTTAGCGATTTTGTCACTAGATTTAGTGAAATTTGATGTTCGAAAGCGATATTTTTGAATAGGTTATCGCTAAAAAAATGTTTAGAGATTTTTGATGATATTAAACCTTTCTGAGTTTCGAAAATATACTCGATTCCTTTCAACTACATTATTTGGGAGAAAATGCGTCTTTCGAGTATCGAAAATTAGCCAGGGAAAATATAACAAAATAGTAGATCTTGCTTGAGAACTCGGTTTCGATGACAAAAAAAATTTACAAACCCCTACAGCAACAGCATGGCATTAATTTTATTCAGTGTAATGATACAAACAATGTCATTGAATTTTTGGCTGATGTTTGAAAATACAAGAATGCTGCTGGATAAATATCTTTTTGGAGTTATCTGATTTAGCATATCCGCTTTATCACTTCCTCACTGGAATGCCGCAGTAGAAAGGATTTTCAGTGCATTGAACATTGTTAAAAACAAATTGAGAAATACGATGGCAGTAAATACTCTTAATAGCATTGTTTTTATATGGAACCAGTTAAAAATTGTGGGAAAAAAAACCGACAGCTTCCGACTGATGCCATTGCTGTAATTGGTAAAGATGCTAAATATTCTTCTAAAACTAAACCTGGCGATTCGTCTCATCCTTCCACATCTGCAAGTTCTGCAACTCCAAGATGATGAAGAGTAAACACCGACTGAAGAATTTGATATTGATTTTAAAATACATTATAATGTTGAATTTAATGAAAATACTAATTATTAAAATATTTTTATATTACTTACTTTACCATTTTCATTTATTTTATTTAGCGATTTCTAGCGAATCTTTTAGTTCTAAATATCCCGTAATCTAGTGAGTTTTTAGATCAGTTCTAGCGACTTTTGTTTTCCTAAGGTGGCAACACTTTCCACCAGTACTCTACTGTGGTTACCTAAGCAGGAGGCTTGTTCTCCCTTCGTCTGCAACTATTAACAAGTGATGGGTTTACCAGAACTTGAAAATCTGTCGGTGGAGTGCGGAACAATCTCCTACACAGACAAGCACAAGTTAGTAGCAGTAGGAGAAACTACTAATAGAAGTGACGCTGCATGTGGAAGCTGCAGAGAGTTTCCCTGACTGAGAAAGACTCGCCTATTGCTTCGTCACCCATCACAGAAAACATTTACTGTCCAAAACATTATTAGGTTAATCTGCTATAGCGAAATGTTGACTCTGATTACCAGTGGATGATGGACTCTGACATGTATGTAGATTTATCATGCTTTGTATCACAAAGAATGTATTTGATTGTATTTATCACTCCTGAAATTTATTTATCAACGTATCGCCTCTAAAATTGCAATCGGCAAAGCAGACTGGTGACGAGTAAAAGGCAAAACATAGTAATTTCATGACTTTTTTTTTTTTTAATGTTACGAGTTTAAAGTTAGCTTGACCTGTATGTACGAATGTAACGGAATCTTCCAAGTCAATTTTCACCCACTTACAAATGTACTAATTGTTTGAAATTTTGTACATATATTAAGAACCGGTGACAATACAATAATTTCATAGCAATATCCTGCTATTTTCATTACTTTGACAATAACAGTAAAAAATGACGCAATCTTTTCAATTCAATTTTCATTCAATTCCAGATGTTCGAATTGTTTTAAATTTTGCACATGTATTGAGAACCGATGACAATACAATAATTTTATATCTATGTACTGATATTTTCATTTCTTTGGCAGTAATAATAGAAAAATTGAATTAATTACAATTTAAATGTCTGGGTGAAATACTCGTAATTAAGGATAATGGATTAGATAAATCCTACATAGAAGAAAGGATACACAGGATGGAAAGAGCGTATGGTATCACTAAAAGCATTTACTACAGAAAGTGTTATTCAAAAAATCTTAAAATAAGGCACTACAACTCGGTTCTGAAACCAGAATGTCTATATGCTAGTGAATGCCTAGTATTGAATTATGGACTGGATAAACTGGAATTACCAAAAAGAAAAATCATGAGAAAAATCTTGGGTCTAGTTAAATCAACATGGCTATGGAAATTAAAAAGTAATAAGGAAATATATCAGAACATAGAAAATATAACAGAATCTAAAAGAATAGGAGATTGCTGCCTTTTTGGACATATCTACAGAATGAATGATAAAAGGCTAACAAAAAAGATATTCAATTACTTTTAGAAAAAAAATCAACAACCAACTGGATTCAAGAGGTTAAGAAAGATTTGGAAAGAAATGCGATAACAGAAGAGGAAATTTTGGAAAAGAGATCTTTAGAAAGGGGGTAACAAGTATGGAAGGATTCGAAGGCCGAAGAGGAAAGAAATCTGCCCCGAAGCGGTGTGAGGAGAGAAGGAAGAAATGTAGTGAAATGATGAAGGAATATTGGATTGAAAGGAAGGAAAAGCAACAACAAAGGATGAAGAATTGAAATTGGAACGTGGTCCCAGAATGCCTTATCGAAAAGAAGAAGAAAAATTGTTAAACGTAACGGAATCATCTATTTCATTGTTCACCCGCTAAATTCATAGAAACGTCCTGCTATTTTCACTACTGTGACAGTAACGATTAAAAAATAACGGAATTTTTAATTTTAATTTGCGGTTATCCTACATGGTAAAGGGATGTACAGTTTAACGTGGAATCCGAACCACGGAAGCATTCTGAAGCACTTCACATTGCACAGGACTGGAGTCGTGCAGACGCTATCTAGGCTCACTCGGTTTGTCGCCGCCAAATGCAGGAAATACATTGCAAAGGATCGATCCTGGACGTAAGATCGAGCCTGACAGTAAGCTCGGTCTGTTATGCTGTGTGGTGACTCCCCCTGTACAGTCGGAATAGCCACGAATTGCTTCGCAGTCTTAAAATCACTAAATTTAAAAATGAAGTAATGGAAAAATTAAAGAGTTATTTTATACGTGCTCTTGTATCATTTTACAAGATCGTATCGGTTTACTTTCGGAAAATTCGGATACTCAACGACCGGGCACAACTCTATTATCATTAAAAATCGTCAGATTGACCTTCATTTCAACGTTTCTATGGCTATGTTCTGGCATTTCCTAAAAACTCGAAGAACCTCTCTCCTGAATATATGAATGATCTCTTTGGTTATTAACAAGTGTTTATTAGAATAATATCAGTTATGTCTTTAAGGTGAAAGCAATGTTTCTGCAATAATAGTTACAAATCGTTAGAAGATATCACATAACGCTGTAGAAATCATGATGCATTAAATGTGGATTCTGTATATGCTTAACGTATGTCAGTAAGTGTAGATAATTTATTCATGCTATCGTTTTAGTTGCATTGTTTTCTGATTCATAGTTTGTAATAGTTCCGTTACAGATGTTTGTCAAACACATACACGTTACACTTCATGTCTACGGAGTTCAATTGATAGAACATTCGCAAAATGATGTAATCATTGATATACTGTAGATCGAGAATTCCCCTGCCGTACAATCATGTGGAGTTTTCTATGATGTACCGTCGTTGTTGCGCGGCACGGGCGAGGTAGTCGTCAAGCGTTGTTTTTGCATTGCCGAGTCTCCGTTTGCCTTCCGAGCCTTCGTTTGTCCACCGTGCCTTCGTTTGACTACCGAGTCTGGGGAAGCTCAAGAGGTCACAGCTCGCCCGGGTAGAGAGGACCAATCGTGAAAATAACCGAGCGAGTTCGAGCTTCAGAAGACGGCAATATGGACGACACTACACAGCATGCTGTGCCTAAGGTTAAGGTCTGGCTAATGGCTTTTGAAAATCCACACCAGAACAGGGATTAAATCCGAAATCTTTTCGGTCTTCACTCAGATGCCTCTACCACTGAGCAACCAGCCACTTGTTATTCGAATCAAATAAAAGCCGGCATCCAGCCGATATGGAGAATTATTTAATGGACTTCTTATTTTTAGGACTTTTATTCCTGTAAAAGAATAATAATTTCGTATTTTCCCTTTTATTTCCGAAAGTACTGCTCAGATAATTCATTTAGATTCTACAGCATGTTAGTCTCCCATAGATTACATGAAATACTATAAGGTTCGGAATAAAACAAATGAGTAACGTCATTCTGTACAACATAAAATTATAATAAAACATTATCTTACAAAATGTCTAGAAGTTACGAGAGGACTTGAATGTATCTACATAACACCGAAATTCTGCTTGATTTTTGTATATGCTACAATTTAAAGACTTCGCCTGCGAGAAATATCTTACGCTTCGTTAACCGCGATTCTGTCCGGATGGAATGGGGTTTGCGGATACATTGATGCTCTGGTTTTTGTGGACTTTCTAATAATGTCCTGCGGGTAAATAGGGCGTTTCATTTTGGTGCAGAGTGGGGAAACTGAGAAATTTAAAATAAAGCTGTTCGCAATTTAGTATGCTTGCTTTTGGTGAACGTGATTCTTCAAAACTTACTGGTCGGGTTTTGATCAGCTGTACAATAAAGAAAATCCAATAGACCAGAAAATAAAATTTGATGGAACTTTAGAAAGCTGAGAAATTTATGATAAAAGTTTCCGCACACTGGAGCCCGTCTTTCACCGAACACGATTCACGCAAAAACTACAAGTTACATTTTTTCAGTATGAACTATTATCATGAATTTATCGCATGAACGGTACTGTTTTAATATTTTCTTGCAGGTGATGTGTCAACAGAGGCATATTTGGTTTTTTTAAATTTTTTAACCTTCTTTTTTGCTTATGGTTTTACTCCTTGTCGAGGTCATTATAGACGGGAAAGGACTGAGGACAAGGAACGTGAAGGAATTTGGCCATGGCCTTTTTAAAGGAAGCATCCTGGCATTCGTCTAGAGTGATCTGGGGGAATCTGGATGCCCTGACGGGGATTCGAACCCGCGTCCTCCCTTCAGCAGCGTAGGTATAAACAGCAACAATTATTGAACAAAAATAAAAGTAAAGATCCTCAGTGAGATCGAAGGGCAGGTCGCGGTCATCAGGACCTTGTTGGAAATCGTGTTGCTCTGCAGTAACTCCGAGGTCGTGGTCCCGCAGGTGGCGATTTGCATGGAGGAAACCAACGGCTCCATGAACACAACTGGCAGAAATTGAAGTAGCTGAAGCCAGAATTCTGGCAGAGGACAAAGTTGCTTTTAAAAATACTGTAGAATTGCAACGAGCTACATCTTATTCTTCATATCTGTAATGAACTGTGAACACAAAGGTATTGCGAACGAGCCCTGGGAACGGCGTAGGTTAGTCACCAGAAAATTTAAAATCATTCGTAATAATGGATCATTCTATCAATCACACCGTGCAGGCAATCAACAGTGTAGTTCTTATCCCACACATCGAATGGCTATGCATAAAGTTCAAATTGAAATCGGAAGCAAGAATTCAATTTAGGAATCAATCATGTTTCGCCGTATAAATATAGAAATAATTATATTGGTGCAGACTTGATTAAATAAATCTGCATAGAGAATTTTGCGTTAGAATCAAAGAGATATGCATAGCTCAAATAATATTAACATTTTGAATTAAATTAAATCAGATTTCAATTTTAAACAACTTTTTATAATAATCACTACTAGGTGAAAATAATTTTAAAAAATCTGAGGAATATCATTAAATTCTACACTTTAATAAATTGTGATTTAGAACCCTCAAAACGTATTTTCCAGTCAGTATTATGGGATTCCTTAAAATAAATGAAGTTAGTAATTATTATATCTATTAATTAATTAAAGAAGTGCCAGAGAGTTACTGCTATTCTATGCAGTGAAAACATCAAATAAAACTTTGGAATGGCAATTAAAGTAAAAATCAGCTATTCAAATACAACTTGAACCTTTGCAAAAAGACGTAAATCGGAACTCGTCACTCGTAATTGTCGCTGTGTTGACAGGCATTATTTATTGAACGATAATACCTTTATGGAACTGCGTCTATATGCCTAGCTAATGTGATGCGTAGGCCACAGGTTTCATGCGAATGGTGTTACCTAGCTAAACCTTAAGGTATTAACACAGACGCATTGAGAGACTTGTCAGAAAAGAAGAGTTGCTCTCTTTCCATATGTTTTCCATGACTTTGAACCACCAATTAACTGCCCTATTAGATCCTCCAGCTGGATAATTGTGTTGATTGTTTACTATCTGAAATTAGATTGTTTGCAGATGACATAATGCTGTATAAAAGAATCAAAACGATAGAGCATTGTAAACAGTTGCAGGGTGATCTGGACAGGATATCTAATTGGGTTGGTAAACATGGAATTAAGATAAAAGCAAAGAAGAGTCAGCTTATTAGATACACAAATAAAAAACAAAAGGTTAATTACGAATATAAGGTGGGGAAAGAATTGCTTGCTGAAGACTTGAAATGTAAATATCTTGGAATTACTTTTGATAACAAACTTAACTGGGCAGGACACATAGGACAGGTGGTAGGAAAAGGTTTCAAAGTTCTGCACTTGTCGGAGAGAGTGATGAGGGGATGTACGAGAGAAGTCAAGGAATTGGGTTACAAAACATTGGTCAGACCATTGCTCGAATATGGTAGTGTAGTATGGGAACCTCATTTTACGTATCAAATACAGGAGTTGGAGAGGTTGCAAAAAAGGGCTGCTAGATTTGTTTCTGGAAATTATCGCAGAAGGCAATCAGTGACGGATATGATAAAGGAGCTGGAATGGGATTCGTTGCAAGACAGGAGGAGGATGAGGAGGGTCATGGGAGTGTACAGGGCATATACTGGCGATGAGGCAATGAAAGATATTGCAATAGGTATGAAAAGTAGTGCATGGAAGGGAAAAGATGACCATGACCACAAGCTGGCACTCGATTTCAGGCACAAGGGTGTGGGAAGATTCTCTTTTTTAGGTAAGGGTGTCAGGGATTGGAATGAGTTACCAAGAGAAATGATGAATAATTTACCGAAAACTTTGAAAGAATTTAAAGATAAAATTTGTAGAGGGCAAATGTAGGTAGGTGCAGCATAGGGGGAAGATGGGTGTGTAGGGAAATTGCCACCGGAGCCTGTGCTCCATTGCAATTAAATTAAATTAAGAATATCCTGACGTGAGAACTGTTGTTCTCGAGAATTTCACAAAAAGTAGTTTCGAATCGTTGCTATCTGATATTCCACAAAATGTGCTATTGCTAGCTTGAATGTCTATGTTCTTCGAGCGAGGGTTATTTATTTATTTCTTGGACGAAACAATAGAATTTCAGTAGCTACTCTCACCTTCGAGTCATTCTGTGTTTTTGAGATCAGAGAGTGGAATTTTATTTTTCACTCTTCTCAGTTTTCTTTAGGAATGGTATCTGAAACATGGCAGCTACCCTTTGTAATTTTACGACAATCTCTGAATTTTATAGCGGGTTCTGCTGCTCCCAGATGTTCCGGCTGTATAACTGAGACTTCAAGTGACAGATGTAACACAAAACTTCACTTCTGTAAGCCATATTTCGTTTTGCGCTAGCGGTCTGTTATAGAAGTGAATTATTTGATACTCGTACACTACTTCGCGCATAAATTTCTAAAAAAAGTTGCTGAATTGAGATTAAAGTAATAAATTGGTTCCATACATTTTCCCAGAGGATATGCGTTGTTGTTTAGTAGCAGCTTCGGTTTTGAGGGAAACGTATTGCCGGATTACTGGATTCCAAACCTATTGATCTACACATTTAATTAAATAACTGTGGAAAGTGAAGGCAACCTTTATTAGACTTTAGGAAATAATTCAGCATTGATGCATATGAGTGGTAATGAAAATATTTCTAGATATGAGGTTACGACGACTGAGAAGAAGAAATAAGCACATTGGCGTATTTAGTATAAGGGTGGGCAAAAAAAATTGGGCTGTTAATAACTTAAAAATTAAGACTTTAACTGTAAACTAAATAATAGCTTAGTAAATAACCGTACAAGATGGAAGTAACTTTTTGAAGGCACGGGAACTCAGTTGAAAGCAGGGCACACCACTGCACTTTGTCTGACGTTAACAATGATTTTCAAGTCGGTAAGGGTAGACATCATATTTCACAAAGCACCACAGGAAAAATATCATGCTGGCAAACTAGGCGAACCTAGAGGCTGTTCAAAGTCTCATTAACCAGAAATTAGAATTTGGATAGTGCCTTTCATTGAATTTCGTGCTATGAGGGTGGTAGCACCATCCTGTTGGAACCACGCTAGGCGAAATCGTCATTGAGACGTTTTCGGTACTGCACCACATATCAATCTCATGAGGACACAACGAACCAATCATTAGCATTTTCTAAAGAAGTAGGGCCTAATCACTCCAAACGTGTTTAAACCATATCACAATAGATATATTATCTTGCAATGGCTTTGATACAACATGCGCGCCCAGTATCTGAAATTCTTCTTGTTGACGTATCGTTTGATTAAATGCTCGATACTGTTTCAACCAACACTGAATGATGTTTAAAGGATTTAAATTGCTTTACTCTGCATTGTGTGTTTCACCACTCAACCTGTCAACACGTTGGTGTGGCGTACAATTTAAATCATCTCATTGTTTTTATCCCAGAAGAACTGATAATATAGTACTAAACAAAACTCCGTACATGTTAGTGGCTGAGTTCACATAATGTAAACAGTATGGTAGATATTTGTGTTTGGCCCTAGACTATTACATATTGAGTGTGTTATCCTACCAAAGGAAACTCCCGGAAAACATCAGGTGTGGTTTTTCGTTGCCTTCCCACTACAGAAGTATTTGTTTCGTTTTGTTATGGCTTTACACATCGTCGTCATTAGAGTCGGGGAAAGACTGGAACAAGGAATAGAAAGAAATTCGCCGGCCTCGGTAGCGTAGCGGCTAGCGTGCTAGCTCCGCATGCCGAAGGTCGCCGGTTCGAATCCGGCCGCGGGCATGGATGTTAAGTGTTGTGTGTCTGTGTGAATGTCCTGTCCGTCCTGTGGTGCCTATACTTAGGAATTATAATAAAAAAACGTGCTGGAGAAACTAATTCACATGAAGAGATATCGTAAACACATTGAGCTGCCGGAATGGTTTAGTCGCCGAAAGACACACCATAGACACACAAATTCCCGGTTTCCTGATTACTACTAACGATAAATCCCTCGGCAGAATCGCTATTGGTACTGGATTATGTATTTGGCTTTATTTCACATATTAGAAATTATACGCGACCTTCCATTTTATCTTAGTATTCGTAATAATGTCACCGAAATTTTTACCTCGATCTTTAAGATCTCCAGTCTACCTGTCTCGAACAGATTCTAAACATCCACGCTTCCAATAGCAGAATGATTCTCAGAAACCCTGGCGCAATATCAGATTTCGAGACGATTTTAAATCAAAAATATTTTAGACACAATGAAGTCACCTTAATGAAATTTAAGAGATTCATTTCCTCGGCTGTCCAGTATTGATCTTTCATTGTACATAGGCATAAAAGAAAAGTACCCGCTTCCTCCCGAATGCCATGTCGAAGAGCTCATCGTTCAGCACCAGTACGGTAGGGTTCAAGTCGAAGCAACCAGTACTTTTCAGCTTACTGATGACGTTTTCAGTTGATGTTGAGAAATTACTCAACTGTATAAACAAAATAATGCGAGAAGAGTATGCACTAAATATTAAAACAAAAGACATGAAATGTGGCTGAAATGATAACAGTGCCTGTAGTTTAAATATGTATAAAAATCGGTTTAGAGAGAAAGATAAGAGATATATGTTATTTGGGAAGAAACATTACAACTAATGGAACAAGCAAAAACGTTCTCAAATTCATGAAAGCACTGGGAGAAACTAAAAAACATAAATCTTAACGTTTAGAGATATAATTTCTGAATTTAATATGTCTTTAAACTAGTTAAAGCCAGCCAGTGCGAATCTGGGTAACGCGTAGACAGAATAAATTTATCAGAGAATAGCAAAGTCGTTGAAAGGAACTCTTGAAATAATAGTGGGCTCATGAAAGGTTTTTAGGTGTAATTAAAGTTAAAAGTTTTTAGTTAAAAAAAATAACCTTGGAGAGCAGTAACTATAGTTTGTGTTTTTGAGATATCACAGTAAAAGTGAAATGATTACATGTTAATGATATGAGTAAAGTATTATTAAATCCTAAATACAATGATATGCGTACCTAGAGACACTAAATTAGTGTCGCATATAAAAGGCAAAATTATCATTAAATACATCAATGCTAAACAATAACATATGCATTTAAACCGCCCACAGACATCATGGCGAATGAGGGGACGGAACCCAATCTCCGTTTCACTAACTAAACACTTCGCAAACAAAAAATACACTTACCACGAACATAACATAGTTATACGTTTCAGAGATAGACGGCAAAACTTCACTGCCTCCATTAGTACTTATAAAACGACATGGCAGTAGGAATAAAATGCTTTCCATCAGCAATGGCATGCTCATATACCACAGTGCCAATGATGAATAAAGCTCATCAAAGGAAGCTTTCATCTGATGTTGGGAAAAGAGGTTGAAAAATTTTGAATATACTACCCAGGATTAAGAAAGTTTTACAAGAAGTAAAAGATACAAAAAAAAATAACGATGCAAAATCCAATTGCATGGTTCTAAAAAATTCTGTAATATTCTTGGTTACCTCAAACCACCTTGCTTCTATCGCCAAGAAGGAAGTTTGTCTTCCGACATATATCTGCTGCTATCTCCACCTCAGATATGGCTTATTTTTTTTGTTTGTTTGTTTTTGTTGTTTTTTTTTAAAATGACGGAGTCTTGTAGTATCTCATCTATGGAGTGGAATAAGAAAATCTTATACTGTATTGACACAAACTTCTAATTCAGCTGCTCTTGCGAGAAACTTTTTTACCTTTATTAACAAGCGATTCTCTAAAGGGACGAGGGACATACCTTTATCCGGCGATAGCATCCTGTTAGCTTGATTTCGTTGCATCGGAATCTATTACCGAGACTAACAGGAAATGTTGTTGAGGTGTAGTTGAAAACAGCGGGGAGCGTTATTAAGGATTATTTAACAGCCTGCAAGACCATTAGCAGCAGACGTTTAAGTCCAGACTCAACGGAATTAATAGATCATAAAATGTGTATATACGATTAAAATTAAGCACAAAGCTGATTAAGGTGGGCTAGGATGCTCTAAACAATGCAATTACAATAAACTAGCGGAGTTCCCGGCGTTGCCCGGTATAGTTGGCGTATATTCATCCGTACCCTATTTTTATTCCCGCAATGAAAAACATTTATACAAAGTTCCATAAAATTCGCGCCAACTTTTTTCGTAATGAAGCAAACCTAGATTTACCCGCCCCCTACCGAGAAACGGGTGGGTTGAAGTTTATTTGCACGTACACTATTTTCGTGCGTCCGAAAAGATTCATGTAAATCAAGCATCGTTAATTTGGTCAGGAAATTGCATTACTACATTACTGAACATAGCTAGCTTATGTTAGAAACTCACATTTGATTCAATTGGGAAGTGAATGGTCATACTTTTTGCTCGAAACGTCAAATATTTTAACTCCGCCGATTCAGCCTATTATACAAATATCAGAAGTGAATCCGGAATAATACAATATTATCGTAAACAGAAGACTAATGCTGAAGGCCAGAGATATTGTCCAGAGATAGTACTTTCACGGTTATCTATGGTTTTTAAAAATTGAATATCCCGAATTAAAGGAAAGAATATTTCAAGTTTTGTTAAGTGTGCAAAGTAGTTATTATTGTAAAGTTATCTTATTGCTTTCATTAAAGTCTATGGTCAGAGAAATTGTAGTTGTGTATTTAGTGCGAAGTATGCAACACGTAATCCTTTCATCTTTGGGATTTGTCATCATACGTTCAGAATTCCATTTAATGCTCCTGCGTTGTTTAACGTTGAAGCATAAGACATGCCAAACAACTGAATTGGGATTCTAAGATTGAAAACGGTGAAAACCCCATCGAAATCTGCTCCGTAGTTTCCGAGTTTCTATAAGACCAACATATCCGGTTTTATAGATATAGATAGATAGATAAATACCAGAAATACAGGGGGAGTATACTTAATTAAAAACTAGAAAACAAAGAGCCAAGATTTACAGTTACGTACAGCATGTCGTCTATCACCGTTCAAAAGCAGAGATTAAACATTTGACATTGAAATTGATAACTAATTTTCTTTTCAGTTGTAACCACGCCGTTTCACTTCTTACGTACAAGACTGTTTTACTGTAAAAGACCAGTATGTTATTTTCCGATAAAATATAAGTATTTTGTTTGTGTAACGGGTTTGCGCCTTGTTGACGTCCAGGATTAGGGAAAGGAATTGTCATGGCTTTTCGAAAAAAACCAACCTGGCATTCACCTGGAGTGATTTTGGAAAACGGTGTAAAGCCAAAATCGGGATCATTATTCAGCAGTGTAGAAACTATTGGTGCACCGTTTTTTACCTTCAGATGTTTCAAAAATGTTTTCCAGTGGTTCGCAGTTAGTGGTACGCGTACACTCAAGGGTACGTCAGGTTCCTTCAAAGGATACGCGCAGTTATCTCTTATCTAAGGTAATCAATAAGATACCTGAAAAAAATTACGCATACATTACTGTTGACAAAATATATTTTAAACTCAAACCGTGGGGGTGTGAATTATATTACTGTAATGCTGTTGTTGTATGAAGCAGTTGATAAGGGATGAACGCAGAAGCACAATAATGGATACGCGAGGCTGAAATGTTTGTTGAAGTGGTACTCGTAAAAATTTGTAATCTCTTGTAAGACGTCTGTCCTTTGGTTGATGGATATTAATTTTAAGTTATGGTTTTATTATGATCTGCTCACTTCAAGTAGTTTAAGACATTTATTTAGTAAGAATTAATTATAGTTCGAGGACCCGGTCGCCAGACAGTGAAACCAAAACCGTCCCCAGAAGTAATTAGGAGAATAATTAATAAAGTTCATTAAGCAACATCAAGAAGAGCAATTACGTTCATAGCAAGTTTATTACGAAAAACACATCAAACACATGCGAACGGTTTGGCCACCATCAAAATTTCAAAGTATAGCTATCGAAACTTCTTATCCGAAAGATTGCAGAATTCTTGTGGTAAAAGGAAAATTACAGTTCGTATCTTTTTCCCGCTAAATCATACACCAACACAACTTGGCTTTCACTGTTCATTTGTATACTGTTCAAATACTCAACTTTATAACCACAGTTCTTACTTAAGACATAAACTTCTTCTTACACACAGTTCAATACAGTAAAACACATTATACCGAACCTATATCGGCTAATGCCTATAATAAGTGAGCCGCGGTACGCGATCCGCTGTCTGTGACAATCCGCGCACAACCATTACTAGCGGGCGACTGACTTTAGAAAATAATGTAGCTCTCCGCTCCAGAGATACTACTTTGAAGCGGCGGAAGGTAACTGTAATGTCACACACTGCTCTAAGAGTATGAAGTGAGGACATAGGATTCTGTTATTGGTGATAAAGCTGTTGGATTGGATCGTAAAACTGGAAGGCTCTTTGGTGTATTTTGAACATATCTTACGTACAAATAGCTCACTAATGCTGAGACCATATTATTGTTAACATCTAAAGTCAGTTTATTGCAACAATTAACGCACAAATATGTCGAATTAAAATACGTGTCAAATGGAGTGGCTAAACTTACATTTAGCGTAGTACTGACACCGACAAAAAATAATAATAATAATAATAATAATATGAGTGTCAGTAATATCATTTCGCGAATGTCTTAATTACACGAGCAAGCAAAATGATGGTCGCGTTTTCAGAATATTTATTCTGAAAATTTTCAAGGAAAAACCTCAAATATGCCACAATCTCAGCCACTCTTTGATGGTGATGTAAATTGGCCACATATTACTGTTGCTGACAACACATTTCCAAAAGTGTATTTTCTCTGGAGATCATCCAGAAAGTAACAACGAAAATTAATTATAATTTTTATCCGCTCGAATTGTTATGAGAAAAACATTTGGCGCAATGTCACAACGATTTATAGTGCTAAAAATACCTATAATTTGACAACCAGAACAAGAATCTAAACTGGGTATGGAACGCGCTTTACTACACAACTTTTAATAAAAAGTACACTGCAACGGACTGTATTGACACAATGCAGTAATAACTGCATCAACTAGTTGGAGGTAAACAATAGGCACTGTCAATACTAACGGCAAGATGAAACTATTTCATATTTATCAGCTATGTAGGTTAGGAATAAATTGGCTAATTATTTAATGTACATTGATTAGTTGTGCTTTTGTAATTACAAATTAAAATACGAAAACATCTAACAACGTCATCATCATCTCAGCCTACACTAGCCCATTGAACCGAATAGGCCATTTCGAAGCTAGACCAAGTCTTACGGTCCTTCGTCACCCTCACTGAATGGAAAGCAAAGATACTGTCAACTTCGATTTGTTAAAATACGCCATACATTGGAGAATCGATCAAGAATTCACATCTCTCTAATTTTGAATGAGACATTGAAAAACGAGTACCTTCTACAAAATTCCATCGATATTTTACACAAAGACTGAGTATGATCTGTAGTTGCAGTAAAAATTAGAAGTTTGACCTTACATGACCACAGTGGATCCGATACGGTCTGATGGTTAAAACCGTTATGATGTGGCAAGAAGTATCAAATGAATTAAGATAAAAAATTTGCATTGTGGTGAAGCAAGTTATTCCTCAACTTATATTTATTCAGCTTTTACTCTGAATGGCCTCTGACTTGGGAAAAAGGTCAAAGACTTAAAATTCTGAACCGTTTTGAACGGAAATTGTTTAGTAAAAAATGAGGAGCAACATATCGAAATATGAAGCAAAAGTCTCTGAGTAGATTCCAAATTGCTCCATAAACTACTCGTATCTTGCGATATATTCGGTGTCTACCAGAAACTGAGTCAAAGGTCTAAGCGAATTTTTCGAAATGGAAAAAACCGTCATATTGATTCAATTAAAATTACGTATAACGAATAAATATGATATTCCTCTGACATTGGCAGAAGGACAAAACTACGGTTAAGTAAAAAAACTCAGAAAGAGGTTTTCAGCTAGTTAAATAAATTTGAAGTAGTTAAATCAATTATAGTTGCTCAAAATGATAACGTTTGTATAAATCGACGTCTAGTAAACCCCTCCCCTAACACCTCGATTTTTTCCTTTTCTGTCAAGGATGAAATAAACAAAAATTTGATCGAAATACACTTAAAAAATTCCATGAATTTATCAGTCGATCAACTGTGAAATGCTTGTATCACCACAACTACGCCATAAGCAACACGCCACTTCCCTTTGATGTGTCAACATAGATCGACACCTCAACTATCACTTAACGCTTTGCCTTATTATTGTGTAATAGTGACAACAAATTGATGTGTCCCAGTTGAACGTGTCAGCATTCGCGATAGATACTAGTGGACTATAGTCCTTATTATGCCCTCTATTGAAGATACATTACAGACAAAATTTAAATATAAACTTCTCGTATCAAATTTAAACATAAATTAGATAAATTTAACTGCGAGAAATTACGTAGCACGTTTTTTTCATATCGTTCAATCAATTAACATATCACCGATTAATGTATGACGTATATATATTTTATATGACAGCTTCAACCGAAACAAAGTGTGGGAAGGACTGAGAAGAAAATTAATAAAAATGGAGATAGTGGAAAGAGTGAGGGATATGTATGAGGGTAGTATGAGCTATGTCAAAGTGGGAACGGTTAAGACTGGATGGTTCCATTTGAAAAATGGATAAAACAAAGAAGTGTCCTATCACCCCTGTTATTTATTGCAGCTATGGATGAAATATGGAACAAGGTGGTGTAGAGCATTGGTGAAGGAAAAATGAAAGCAATGGTATTTGCAGACGACCTATTAGTTTGGGTAGAGTACGAAAGAGAGGTGCAGGATCAGCTGGATGTGTGGGAGATAAGAGCAGCAGCTTATGGTATGAAGTTCTCTGCGCAAAAAAGTGATGATAACAACAAGAAAGAAGAATAGGACGTACATAGGCATATCACTTGGTAAAGAGCAACTAAATAGAGTGGAATATTTCAAATACTTGGGAAGCTGTATTGAAGAAAATGGAGGAAACAGGATGGAGATAAATGGAAGCGGAAGATGTGCAGATGGATTTTTTTAAAGTATTAGAGGTCTCGTATGGAGTAAGGATGTCCCGCAAAAGAGCAAAGAGGCAATCCATAAAATATACTTTGTGCCAAATGATTCTTAAGACTTCCGCGGCTGTCTTTGCACATACTTTATTGCTTTACGGGCTATGCCGCGTCGTTTGATTACCTTAAATAGCCCGTAAAGCAATAAAGTATATACTTTGTGCCAGTTTTAACGTATGGGTCGGAAACATGAGTGATGAAGGAGAGAGAAAAACGGAGAATACAATCTATGGAAATGAAATTTCAGACAAGTAGACTAGGAGTAACAAGCAGAGACAGAATAAGGAAAGAGGGTATTAGGGAGTTGATAAAGGAAGAACCACTACAACAGAGAATTGAAATATATAGGTTACAGCGGTAGGGGGATGTAAGAAGGATGGGAGAGGAGAAGTTACCAAGGAAGATGCTGGACATGGAACTAAAAGGGAAGAGGCCTAGTGAAAGACCGAGGGACAGATAGATTAAAGGCGTTACGAAATGTGTGGATGAAAGAGGAGGAAATTGGGTGACAACGGAAGAAGAGAGATGGTGGTTAGACAAGAAGCGCTGGCGAGGCTTTTGTTCCCAGCAGACCCGGCCAGTGGCTGGAAGCTGCCCTAGATGAAGAAGAAGTATATATTACTTTAATTCTTACACTACAAATTCACTAACCCATCTAAGAGACTGCTAACTACGGGTCGTTCTTAAAATCGAAACATCATAGGATGAAACATATAAGGGGGACGGAGAGAGGACATATAAAGTAGCATGAAGTATTACATTTGGAGTCCTCCATTTATTATTTATGCTATTTTTGACTCAGATCATACCAAAGTAAAAATAAAATATCATACTGTTATTTTCAGTGAGACCACAGTCCTTCTCAAACCACGGGATCTTATATATTCCTAGACCAAACCTGATAACGTGCGGTCCATTGACAGCCATATATTTTGATATATCTCATTTATAATCTCCAATATTTAAAATTTCCTGATGAAAGTGAGTTCACAAATTTACGCCAATTATTATTTTTGTTAGACATTTATTAATAATTTTACAAGGTACCATGCCTTTCTTCGTCACTAATACCCGGTGTTTCAAAAATGACCGGTATGTTTGAAAAATCAATAAAAACTAAACGGGCAGCAATCGAAATAGACGGTTTGTTGCAATATCTTGGGACAACAGTAAATTTTCAGGCAGACAAACATTCGAAATTAGTTACAATTTTCAACAACAGATGGCACTATAGGCGATTTGAAAGATATAGAAGTAAACGCAGTCTGTGAGTTCGCCATTCTGTAAGTCGTCTTTCTGCTGTAAGCGTGTGCTGTTCACAGATTGCAAGTTTGCTGTGAAAAAATGGTTTATTGCTTAGAAATTTAGATTTTTCCTGATTGCAGCACTATCTGTTGTTGAAAATTTTAACTAATTTAGAATGTTTGTCTGCCTGAAAATTTACTGTTGTCCGAAGCATATTGCAACAAACGGTGTATTTCTATCGCTGCCCGTTTAGTTTTTATTGATTTTTCAATTATACCGGTCATTTTTGAAACACCCTGTAACTCCCAAATAAACTGTTATTTTTTATTGATGCGTAGTTGGATTGCTGGAGTAGCTTCTCATTTTTATCTCCGTGTCATTACATTAGTAGTAGATAAAGTCGATTGATCTTCAGTTTTCAATTTATACAATCCACTTAATGGGTTTTATGAATCCCTTAATGGCTATCTTTAAGCTTAATTGCTATTTATCGCACGTTACTTTCGGTTGAATTTCCGACACTTTCTTAATTGGCCTGTCACTTTAATTTTTAGTCTTTCTATAAATTTTACTGTCAATGTAATTGACTTTTCACGATCTTTATTTTATTTTTTATTAAATTGTACTGTCACAGCCATTTAATTTGTTTCAAAACATGATCGCAGCATCTATCTGCTTCCCCCCGTCACCCAAGAAACCGGCACGAACATATTGCCTCCGCCACCCACCCATGGGCGCCGGCAGGTTTGCTTCTAGGGGGGTGCACCAGGGCTGCATTGGTGTCCCCCCCCCAATCCGCCCAAAAATTTCCGGGCTGGGCGACCTTTTTTTTTTTAGCTCCACTACTGCCCAGACGGCGACCCAGGATGTCAGGGGGTGCAAGTGCACCCCCCTGCACCCCCCTCCCGGGGCCCATGCACCCACCTGACCACGGCAAACTATCGTCGGAACCTTCTCACCGGGCCACCCTCGCTGCTCCAAAGCAGCTGTAACCGCTCAAAGGGCTGACCCCGTCCCACCATATTCATGGTGTTTGGTCCAAAACAATAGGTACGCGGGATAATCGTAATAATGTGAGAAATAACATGAGCAAGAGGAACGAAGCCTGAATCACTAAATACGGACAACTTTACAAAGTGTAGTACTAGGAGTAGTGAACAGGGGTCAAAAAAATAATATCAATAAAACGACAGAGCTCTTTTCTGGTTCATATAGAGACGAAATCACGGGTGAAAGTTACTTTTGCAGAGAGTTATTACAAATTATTATCGAAATTATTTTAATGCCTCATGTGCGCCCCTGATTTAGAAAAAGCTTTTGATAATGTTAGTTGGGACAAGATGTTCAAAATTTTAAAGAAGTCAGGTTTAAAGTATCGAGATAGAAGAATACTCTATAAACTATATAAGGATCAAGTGGAAACAATAAAAGTAGAGAATCACGAGAGACATGCATCAGTTAAAAAGGGTGTGAGACATGGTTGTAGTCTATCCCCGTTAATATTCAACTTGTATGTAGAAGAAGCAATGAAGAAAGTCAAAGAAAAATTTCCTTGTGGCATAAGTTTTCAGGGAGAAAAAATCAGGATGCTACGATTTGCTGATGACATTGTCTTGTTAGCAGAGAGGGCTGAGGATATTGAGAAGTTATTGAATGGCATGAAGAAAATACTGAAGCAAGATTTTGGACTGAATATAAATCAAAGTAAGACAAAAGTGATGAAATGTAGCATAAATTATACCAATACTAGCAGATTAAATATAAAAATAGGATCGGATGCAATAGGAGAAGTGAGTGAGTTCTGTTACTTGGGAAGTAGAATTACAACCGATGGCCGAAGAAGGATTGATGTTAAAACCAGAATAGCACTAGCAAAAAGAGCCTTAATGAAAAAGAGAAACCTTTTAGTTTCAAATATTGATCTAGGAATTAGAAAGAACTTTTTAAAACTCTATGTGTGGAGCACAGCACTTTACGGTAGCGAAACATGGACTTTAGGAATATCGGATAGAAAGAAACTTGAAGCATTTGAAATGTGGTGCTACAGAAGAATGCTAAAAATTAGGTGGACAGACAAAGTAAGAAATGAACGAGTTTTGGAAATGTTGGGTGAGAAAAGAAGTTTATGGAAGAAGCTCACAGGAAGAAGAGACAGGCTTTTAGGTCATATTTTGAGACATGCTGGATTGGTTAATTTGTTAGTGGAAGGAACAGTCGAAGGTAAGAACTGTCGAGGTAGACAGAGATTTGAATATATGAAGCAGATATATGAGGACGTGGGTTGTAGGGGGTATGTAGAAACGAAAAGGTTAGCACAGGATAGGAAGGGATGGAGGATTGCATCAAACCAGTCGAAAGACTGACGACAGCAAAAAAAATAAAAAATGTGCACCCTTTGTTACACACCTACATGGTTGTCCATTTTTGAAAACACGTGATGCGACATATACGTTAATAATGTTTCATTTATGAACACTTCTCCAATGGTGATATTGCAAGGGTGATACACGGTCGCAGCACGTGTTTTTTTTTTTTTTTTATCTGTTTGGTAAGTTAGAACTACAGTGCTAGGCTTCTTCAGCTGTATTGTTGAATGCCAAATGTCTTTATATCGTTTAGGAAGTATTGGTGTTTCGTATAGATCCCAGCTTTTGTAATTTATGTGAAGCGGCTTCACACTCCGCAATATTTTTAAGCAATGCAAGTTTTATCTGTCACCAACTTTCACATGAGGCATGTTGCGTACTATCTGATTGATAAAATTTTTTGAGAATTGGTATAGTCCTTCGTGTATGAATTTGTATCATCTCCTGCATGACACTGTGTGTTTACGTAAGAGCTGTCCCGTGAAACGTACCGTTGGGGTCTTGGTACTTTGTGTTCACAATATTCTTCGCTGCACGCCCTCCCCATCTTACTCTATGAAGGTGTAAGCCAACTGTTGTGAAGCGCTGGACTCTACCGAGCCTACCGAGCGTGGTGGTGTAACGGCTAGCGTTCTGGCCTCGCATTCGGGAGGACGGCGGTTCGAATCCCCGTGCGGGCATCCAGATTTGCGTTTTCCATGGTTTCCCCAAATCACTCCAGGTGAATGCCGGGATGCTTCCTTCAAAAGGCCATGGCCGAATTCCTTCCTATTCCTTGCCCCCCATCCTTTCCCGTCTCTAAAGACCTAGTTGTTATAGGAGACGTTAAGCAGTTAAAAAAAAAAAAAATCTACCGAGCCTGTTGGGTGAGCGGTAACGCTGTGGCCTCGCATTCGTGAGGACGTGGTTTCGAATCCCCATCCGGTCTTCCAGATTTGGAATTTCCATGGTTTCCCCAAATCCCTTCACGTGAATGCTGGGATGGTTCCTTCAAAAGGCCGTGAACAAATTACTTGCCCCCAGTCCTTTGCCGCCTCTAATAACCACCACGCCAACGAAGCGTAAAACCATAAGTAAAAAAGAGGAGGGACTATTGAGCAATGTGTAACTTCGAAACTTTTTTTTATTTTTTACTTGTGGCTTTACGCCTCATCGACGTCGAGGTCATAAGAGGCGGGATGGAACTGGGGATAAGGAACGGGAAGGAGTTCGGCGATAGGCTTTTGAAGGAAGCATCCCAGCATTCGCCTGGAGTGATTTGGGGAAGCCATGGAAAACCCAAATCTGATTGCCGGAATGGTATTCGATCCGGTGTCCTCCAGTATGCGAGGCCAGAGCGTTAACTGAACCTTTCACAAGATCACCAATTATTATTTGATAATCTCCTCTCTTGTAGAGTGTGAACATAAATTATTAGTCATAACCACCTATCAATTCTCTTCACTGTTCTTTGAGATAATTTTGACATATTAAAAATGGTAGGACAACGTCTCTATTCATCAAATGCTAATTATTTTCAGTCCTTTGTGACATTCCGGTATGAAAAGCCTTCTTTTAATTACTTGCATCGATCAGATTCGAAGATTGGTTTAGAGCTGCATGGGAAACTAATGCTATTCGTTTTCGTTGTGCTTAAAAAAAAAAAAAAAAAAAAAAATTGATAGGATTTCGCTGGAATAGTGGAAGGAGATGTTTTTCGTTATTGCCAGATGGACTTCTATAGTAAGAAAAATTAAATAAGCGGCAGACGGTTCTGCAGAAAGAGATAGTTATATATAAAGAATTTGATAAAAGTTATTGAAAACAGAGGTCAATTATCACTGTCTAAGCTGATAAGAAGTAGGGTAATCTTAAACGACAGGAGTGAATAGAGACAACACTAAATAAGAGGGAAATTTTTAATGTGAAGGTACTATAAGGTACTCTAAGAAACCATCGGAACAAAGCTGTGCAAAGCGATCATATATCAGTGAAAATGAATAAAAAGTTTGAAGCCGATAAGAAGAGACTGACACCAAGATCAATTTGAGATAAAAATGTAGTTTGCGTGTTTTATTCCCATTAGTCATAGACTGCCTATCGGAACAATTTGTACTCCGATTACATAATGAATAAACTATGAGAAGACCACCATGGGTAGAAACGGTTATCGTTCATAAGATACCTGAGAGACACCCAAGAACCATCGTTTGGAATGCCAGCCAAGACTGAAATTGGTAATGTCAGTTTTACTGACCATCACCTCTAGTAAATGTTTGTTTTGTGAATGTAAATTTCACTAGGACTTCCTGCGAAAGGGACTCTAAATTCCAGCCTGGGTGACGTTTAAGGGTTATGTGGGTCCCACAGAGTCGGGATACGCTGTGCACTGAATCACCGACACCAGGTAGTTTAGTCCACACGAGACAGAGGGGCTCTGTAGTGTTCCACTGTGCATGCCACGTGCCACTCCCAGTCCATCCTTCGTACCGACACAAGGCCGCAGCCGACGAGCTCGCTGCTGCTCTGTGGCCTCGAGATTCCACAGAAGGACGCTCGCCCGCTACTGGCGCCAGACGACCTTGTCACCGGGCTCCACAACAGCTTCACTGTAATTCAAACCTCGCGTTCGTATTCAAAAAAAAAAAATTACACCCGGGTGAAGGTTTAATACCAGGGCCACATTTATGATCAGTAGGCCCCTAGATTTAACTGATGCAAATCTACAATGCTACAATTACAAAGAGTACAGAACAGATGCTTAAGAATGATTAGCCACGCGAGCATCTACACGCCAATAGACCTTCTTCACGAGATCACCAATATGCCTACCATCCATGCAGAAATCTTCCGACAAGCAGATAATTTTTTCACCAGGCTTGATACTATCCGCCCAGAAGTTGACAGATTAGAGTCAGTAGGTACAGTACTCGCAATGGAATGGCACAAATTCAAACTGCCACTTAGCACAATTATGACACCGATGTAAAGGATTAAATACCACGAGCAATCCTTAATAAGAATATTCAAGGTTTTCCATAAAGCCTGTGATAAACGGTCAAAGGCGGGTATTTCCCTAATGCGAACCATAGCGAATCCAACACAATCTATTCGAAACAGTACATACAGTAGAGGGGCTACAAAACGCAGTTGAGGCAGTGATAAAAAAAAATCTGATCTTAGACGGAACAAAATAGGGCACCGCTATACTTAAAAATCTTTTCCCAATCCTGTACAGCTCCGAACTAGCCACAACAACAAAGCTTAGGATCTACAAGGCAGTTATCCTCCACTTCATACTTTACGGATGCCAGGTGTGGGGAACTGCAGCTAAATCCAGCACAGACCATCTCTAGCGACTTCAGAATAGATACCTACGAGTAATATTAAGAGCACCCAGGTACACACCAAATGACTTCCTTCACGACACAACCTAGTTCATGTAGAAATTTTAAGACAAACAGAAAATTTTTATGACAGGATAGATAAATTCAGACAAAATGACGAAAGGCTCCATCAATGCAATGCCAAGGCACTGGCACGCCTATAAAGTACCATTAAGTATTACATACCAGGCAGAAGGGGCTGATATGATCATAACAATATTGTAGGGGTTTTTCACATAAGGTCGTCTTTGACGAACGATAGCCGTGTTTTCCCCTCAAAGAGTAGTAAAAAATGAGTCCCCAAAAACTACCTCATCCTATAAAGAGTTACGCGTAAAGAAGAGCGTTCATGGTAGCGGCACTTTCACAAACATGCCGAAAGGCAGAGATTAAAAAAAAAAAAAATTGCTCATGGATGTTTGGATTATCTAAAACAATGTTCTTTTTTTCTTTAAACGATAAAAAATCTTATTAAAAAGTGTATACAAATGTATTCAAACGTCAGACTTTGACAGTCTGTGGTTTAAAAAAAATGTACTGAGCGGATCGTGCCAACTACATTAAAAATTGTTTCGTTATTACCAATTTTAAAATGGTATAATTGTTTAAAATTCCTTTTTAAATTATCTTTTTATGGTAGTTCTAAAGCACGAAGGTTGGTCCATCGAATTGAAGTTACCACTTAGTACATTTTTTTTTTTTTTACACCACAGTTAGCCGTTTGAATAATTTGCATACACTTTTTACATGACATTTTTTTTTATCGTTTTACGAAAAAAAACCATTATTTTAGATGATTAAAAAATCCTTGAGTAAATTTTTAAGAAATAGTGTTAAAAAAGTCTTCATTTGTATAAATGGCAAGGAATAAACTGAACAAAGTGACATATTTCGAAAAAAAATTAAAAAATCAATATCTCGAAAATGGCGAGATTTTTTCTAAAATAAAATTTTGTCATATAGTAGGAAATTGTGTGACCTATCAGCGGTTGCAATTATCCTGGACACCCTGTATGTATATAAAACATCGATTACTTATTATTAAGTTAATACAAAATATTTGATAATGTAACGATAGTAAAAGTATACCAGGAAAACTAACTAAAGAATTGAAAGTTCGAAACGTGTTTTCCTTTCTCTTTCCAAGACTGAAGTGAACAGGGTTAGCAAGTGATGCCTCGCACGTTCAGTTTTTCGACTGATGACCGATAGATAAGGTGCTGCCTATTGCAGTTGTGTAGTTGCAACCAAACACCTTCAGCAAAAGCCCACGGAATTACAAACTCAAACGTTATGATAACAATTTGAAAGAGTAGGCCAACATATTAAGATTAAACAAACGATAAAAGATGATTAAGATCGCCAAACCACGCAATAAAGAAAAATTAAAAGCACAATATTGATTATTCACACACGCGTGTCAACAGGAACTCAGCAACTAATCTATTTTTAGAGAGCGCTCCACTAATCAAAGTCTCCTTCGGCACACCAAACAATCGAGATTCCTGAATGCTGAAATAAAGTCTTAAAAGACATCAAAACTGGCTTAAAAACAAATAAAATAATAAAAATAGAAATGATATTGAATTCTCAATACACCTGTTTCAATTATAAACGAATGTAATTTTTTTGTATAAATACTTACTTTCAAGTAAAACATTAACACTTGGATCTTCACTGTCTTTGATAAATTATTTATCAATTCACGTGGTAACTTATTCCAAACCTTTGGCTCCCTTACCTACGAAATAAAATCTTCCCACGCCCTTGTGCCTGAAATCGAGTGCCAGCTTGTGATTATGGTCATCTTTTCCCTTCCATGCATTACTTTTAATTCTTACATCAATATCTTTCTACGCCTCATCACCAATATACGCCTTGTACCCTCTTCATCCTCTTCCCGTCTTCCAATGAAACCCATGTCAGCTCTTTTATCATATCGATTACTGATTATGTTCTACGCTAATTTCTAGAGACAAATCTAGCAGCTCTTTTGTGTACCCGCTCCAACTCCTGTATTTGATACCCAATATGTGGGTCCAATACAACGCCGCCATATTCAAGCAACGGTCTAATCAAACTTTTGTAACCCAATTCCTTTAGTTCTTTCGTATATCCCCCCATCACTCTCTCCAGTAAGTGAAAGACTGAAATCTTTACCTGCCACCTGACCAATCTGTCCCGTCCAGTTGAGTTTGTTATCAAATGTTACGCCAAGATATTTACATTTCAAGTTATCAACAAGCAATTCTTTCCCCATCTTATAATCATAATCAATCTTTAGTTTTTTTATCTGTGCCTCCAGTCAGCTGACTCTTCCTTCCATTTATCTTCATCTCATGTTTATCAACCCAGCTGATATCCTGTTCAGATCACCCTGCAACTGTTCACAGTCCTTCACCGTTTTCATCCTTTGATATAGCATTATGTCATTTGCAAACAATCAAATTTCTGAAACACCTGAAGAATAAGTTATGCTGAAATTTTTATATCAATTAATCAAAACGTTCTACAGTAACCTTCGGGATTGGTACTTTACAAACTGCAGAAGGTAAAGACAGAAGTACGTGAAGCTGTTAACTAAATGCAGCTCTTGACGTTCGATTGGAAATCAATGGACGTGATGATAAAAAAGGAGTCGAGAAACTAGTTGTATATTTTTCTTTTTTAATTCGCTCTACAACACTCATCTTCCAGTCTATCCGTGAATTGAACAGACGACTCGCTTATTGGCCCTAAAAGTTCATAACTGAAAAATGCATAATTTAGCCTCACTCAAATTTACCGAAATAACTACTAACAATTTTTGTTCCTATTTTGAAAATGTATTTGTCAACATTTAATTTCAGATCATCGTTAGTTACATAATATTAATAGTTATAATCTACTTAATAACTAAACCTAATTCTAATGTCACTGTCGGATTATTTCTATTAATTTAATAAATATTTCATAATGCGTATCTAAATAGGAGAAATATTTGAAACCATCTTTCACCACCGCAAGAGCTAATATGATACGAAGAAGTGGACTAACTGTTAGATATCGTGACTGGGGTGATTTTATAAAAAACTCTTAATAACTCAGAATTTGGCACCATACCTTATGGTCAACACAAGAAATAAAATTATTTAGCACAAATGGAACGTGGGATTTTCCGTTCATAAATGTTAAACGTCAATACATATAGACAAAACATCCACATTTTACAATGTAAATAATCTGTTGTAACACTACCAGCTGAATAATCCTTTGAACTAAAATGAAAGAAAACATTATAATTTTTTTTGAATAAGTAATTCTCTACAAATCTGGGTCCAGCAAGTTCTTTGTTATGGAGTTGAAAGAAGCACTCAAAGCAACAACAATGACAATGAAACGTACGGAAGGGACATGCCTGCCGTAAAATACATCCGTAATATAGCGTTATAAATAAATTCAGGGATCAAACCGTCTGCTTAATTCTTGTCAAATAAATTCTGAGATTGGTTTTTAAAAGGCCTTGGCCTTGTAGCCAATACGCCTTTAAAGATGTTGACGTCGAGCATACTTAAATACCACCCAAAAAAAAACCGAGAAGAAGGCAGATAAATTCATTAAAATAATGTTCCTGCATGAAATACACTCCTGGAAATTGAAATAAGAACACATTGACGCCGGTGTGTAAGACCCACCATACTTGTTCCGGACACTACGAGAGGGCTGTACAAGCAATGATCAAACGCACGGCACAGCGGACACACCAGGAACAGCAGTGTTGGCCGTCGAAGGGCGCTAGCTGCGCAGTGGTTGGGCACCACCGCAGTCAGTGTCAGACAGTTTGCCGTGGCATACGGAGCTCCATCTCAGTCTTTAACACTGGTAGCATGCCGCGACAGCGTGTACGTGAACCGTATGTGCAGTTGACGGACTTTGAGCGAGGGCGTATAGTGGGCATGCGGGAGGCCGGGTGGACGTACCGCCGAATTGCTCAACATGTGGAGCGCGAGGTCTCCACAGTACATCGATGTTGTCGCCAGTGGTCGGCGGAAGGTGCACGTGCCCGTCGACCTGGGTCCGGACAGCAGCGACGCACGGACGCACGCCAAGACCGTCGCATCCTACGCAGTGCCGTAGGGGACCGCACCGCCACTTCCCGGCAAATTAGGGACACTGTTGCTCCTGGGGTATCAGAGAGGACCATTCGCAACCGTCTCCATGAAGCTGGGCTACGGTCCCGCGCACCGTTAGGTCGTCTTCCGCTCACGCCCCAACATCGTGCAGCCCGCCTCCAGTGGTGTCGCGACAGGCGTGTATGGAGGGACGAATGGAGACGTGTCGTCTTCAGTGATGAGAGTCGCTTCTGCCTTGGTGCCAACTATGGTCGCATGCGTGTTTGGCGCCGTGCAGGTGAGCGCCACAATCAGGACTGCATACGACTGAGGCACACAGGGCCAACACCCGGCATCATGGTGTGGGGAGCGATCTCCTACACTGGCCGTACACCTCTGGTGATCGTCGAGGGGACACTGAACAGTGCACGGTACATTCAAACCGTCATCGAACCCATCGTTCTACCATTCCTAGACCGGCAAGGGAACATGCTGTTCCAACAGGACAATGCACGTCCACATGTATCCCGTGTCACCTAACGTGCTCTAGAAGGTGTAAGTCAACTACCCTGGCCAGCGAGATCTCCGGATCTGTCCCCCATTGAGCATGTTTGGGACTGGATGAAACGTCGTCTCACGTGGTCTGCACGTCCAGCACGAACGCTGGTCCAGCTGAGGCGCCAGGTGGAAATGGCTTGGCATGCCGTTCCACAGGACTACAATCAGCACCTCTACGATCGTCTCCATGGGAGAATTGCAGCCAGCATTGCTGCGAAAGGAGGATATACACGGTACTAATGCCGACATTGTGCATGCTCTGTTGCATGTGTCTATGTGCCTATGGTTCTGTCTGTGTGATCATGTGTTGTATCTGACCCCAGAAATGTTTATATAAAGTTTCCCATTCCTGGGACAATGAATTCACGGTGTTCTTATTTCAATTTCCAGGAGTGTACTTTTTAGTGGTGTCCGGAATTGAAAACAAACACCAAACAGAAATTCATTTTGGTGCAAAAACACCTTCTTCAAAAAACTGTTTTGTCTGAAATAAATAAAAGAAATGACTGAGTGGAGAGAACATTAACAATGAAGAAGATTTGAAGAGAGAAATAAAAAACATCGACAAGTTATCAAGGCACGAGTTTCAGCGAAAAATTAGTTTTGGATTAAAATTTAAGTTGAGAATCATAGCTTTCTGAAGCAATTAATTCTTGAGAGAAACAGAATGAACTGGAAAAGTAGAAAGTAAAGTAGTCAAGAAAATTTTAGGGCCAGGAAAATGAAAGATATCTTTTTGACAAATAGAAAACTAAAGGGTTTATAAACGAACATAAAGAAAATTACAGGAAAAATAATAAAAAAAGACTTATAGTTTATGGGTACAGAAAAAAATATTGGCCTCATTTATAAACTAGAATACTCATTTGTTTCTAATAACCTAGTGACAGCATGGAAGCGTTTTGGTGTACTTCACATTAAGCAATAGGTTGTGCAAGAGATTGCTTTAAGGGTCTATGAAAATACCCGCCGAGCCAGGGTTTCTAACCGAGGAACGCCTTAACCACTAAGCCATCAGACATCTATAAATTAGAAAACTCCATAGGATGTCTTGAAGAAACAAGAAGGTATCTGTGAGACACAAGCTCACGGAAGAAATTATTAATAACAACGAATACTTTAAAAGATGTTTTAAGCTGCAAAATTTCAGATCCTACAACTCAGAGAGACTGATGTCATATGAACAAAGGCAGGCCATCAACAGAAAAAAAGGAAAGTTGAAGGAAGAGTTGATACAAAAGAACTATACCACTCTTAGGTCCCAAGTGGCCACATTTTAAGTATTAGTTCTACTTAAATGATCATGATAGACAGTTTAGTCCAGCACAGTAAAGAGTTTGGCCTGTTTTTTCAACACCTCCAAGACCAGAGTTGTAGTCTTATCTAAGAGAAAAACCAAAGTTCTATCAATAAAAGGCATTATGACCGAGCAAGCATCCTCCTTCAAATACTTGGGCAATGCGAAGGATGAGCAGTATCATTGCAAGAAAGAGTTCGAATCTAGAATAGAACAGGCCAGGAGACAATTTATTAAGATAACATTTTTGCTATAATATGGGATGTCTGCAACTGAGAATGCGAATGAATCGTTGCTAGGTGTTCTCTATTTGTCTCTATGGATGTGACAGCTGGATCGTTAACAAAAATCTACTAAAAAGAAATAAATCTATAACATCGTCTTTGGTGCTGAAAACTCAAACTCCACATGAAACCTACCGATGGTACAAAATAAAACAAATATAAAACCTTGCAGTTTACACCATCATGTAAAGCAACTCAAAGAGTTTATTTTTGTATGAAATTTGTCTAAGTTGGGGTTTTACTTTTGTTTCAGATGTTGGATAACTATCTAAAATTACTGCTTCACAAGGAGCCCAATGCGTGGTGTGGTAAGCTGTCCAAAGAAATTTCCAATATTTGTTTGATAGGGTGCCACCAGATGTAATAGAAGGCTTGTTACGATAAATTTCTAGCCACTATGAGTGTGACAGAAAGCTACGTGAGTACCTGGACAGAACATTTCCACAGTAATGGACAGGGCTAGCATTTGGAGGACGTGGGTTTGAATCCTCATCCGGGCATCCAGGTTTGGGTTTTCCATGGTTTCCCTAAATCACTCCAGGCGAATGTCGGGATGCTTCCTTTAAAAGTCCAGGGCCGAATTTCTTCCTGTTCCTTGCCCCCATTCTTTCCCGACTCTAATGACGATGACGTTAATAAAGTGTAAACCACAAGAGAGAAGAGAATAAAAAAATAACCCCTCTAGAGTTTTTTTTGGTTGGGATAGTATGTGAATAAATTCTGTGTGCTTTGCATATACCTGAAGTTGGCGATCACCGTAGAAGAATTGTGGATGGTATCGGTTTCGTCACTGTAGAAATGCTTTGGCGCGCATTCGCTGAGATTAAATATCACTTAGACATTTTAAGGGCTTCGAAACTAGCAAACGTAGAAGCACACTGATTTTTGTGAAATTTTTTTGAGTTGCTTTACAGGATGGTGAAAACCGCAAGATTCTATATTTAATAGTTTCTCTTTTTTGTATATATCGTATTTTGAAAATAGGGATGTTTCATATGGACACTATGCACTTCATCAGATGAAGGAGCTCAGTATAAAGCAAAGGAAAACTCAATATCTACTACAAATTATAAGAGGTGAGAGGTACCAATTATTGCAAATCATCATTGAAGGGAAGATTCGGGGGAAAAGGTCTGTTTGCAGGGGAAGGATTTCGTTGTTGGACATTCAAAGGTAGTAAAACTGCAAGTTAGAGGAGGATTTTCGAGCTGTTATGTCACATCCATATCCGACGGGAATAGGCGCCTTAAGAAGAAGAAGAAGAAAACTAGTGTAGGATCAGTTTCTGTTGGCGGCATTTGGTTCATGTGATTCTAGTATAGATAAAGCACAGTCTATGTTGGATGACTCATTTAATAGTTTCTTTGTGTGTGTATATATCATATGTTTCATATGAACACGCAGAACTTCATGGCATAAAATTGCAAAAAGAACTGCTTCTCGCTATAAAGCAAAGGAAAACTCAATATCTATGACAAATTATGAGACGCGAGTGGGACCAATTATTGCAAATCATCATTAAAGGGAAATTTCAGGGGAAAAGATTTGTTTGAAGGAGAAGGAATTCGTGGTTGAAGAATATTCGAAGATGGGACAATTGACAGTACCAGGTGGTTATTGTTTGGGTGCTAATGACCTCGCTGTCGACGCGCCCTAAAACAACAACAACATTCGACAACTGCACGTTAGAGGAGACTTCTCGAGTTGCAATGTCACCTCCACCTTCGACAGGAGAAGGCGCCTTAAGAAGAAGAAGAAAACTAGTGGAGGATGAGTTTCTGTTGGTGGTATTTGGTTCGTGTGATCACGGTCTGTGTTGGATGACTGGGCCGTCAGCCACCCACGCACGGCCAGCTGGGCTGCCACAGGTCCCGCCTCCCTCCCACCACACCGCGGTCCTCCTGGACTCAGCCTCCAGCAGCTTAGACCAGATGGACCTGTATAAAAGTTGGCTAGCCGGCCAGCTCTCATCTGCCGGACGAAGGGTCCTCGACACACGCCGCATTCGAGCAGCGACAGCCGACTAGAGTGGTGAGTACCGCCCGCAGCCACTGTGCATGAACCTACGTCACTACACAGCCTCCGTCTACTGTTCGGTTACTATAAGCTCATGTTCTGTGTTCCATCATTTTTATTTCGCCTCTGTGGTTTGGCAACTGTATTAAGGAAGCTTCGAATCTTTAGAAAAAATCATATTTTTTTCTGCCTTCTTTTTGAACTGTAATACTCGATTAAACACAGATTGACCGTTTTTGATTGTATTTAAATGTAGTTTATATAGGAAATAAATACATATTTGGGCCATTTTCCTAGTTTTTGTCATTTTAAGATAATATTTATGGTCACATGGTCATATTTTAAGGAAAAATCTAGTAATTTTTAATAGTACCGGGAATTCACTAGATATACACGGGAAAAAGTTGAAATAATGATTAATTCTATTATACATTTTAGGAAAAACCAAACAAATTGTCACTGAATTGGTCAGAATTCACCAGTTAAGTACTGAAGTTATACATTATTGCCAGTGTCTAAAGGTTAATTTTCCGCCCGCCTTTTAATCTCGACAAAGCAGCAGCAAGCCTGTGTCGAACAGCGTCAATTAATGTCACATTGAAATACTTTCGAAAATAATCCTCACTCATCGTTAAATTTGCGGTGGATCGGTGAGTACCGACATACCGAAAACAAAATTTTCTGAAAGTGCGATGCTACGTTAGGGAATTTGGAGAGGAGTATTTTAGTACAAATGGAACAGCTCTTTTCTGTAAATTATGTGAAATTAAAGTGACTTCAACAAAATGATTTAAAATTTAAGTTCTTAATGGTATTTCAAGTGCTCGGAAGCAAATTAGGCTGCCTACAAGAAAGCTTCACTGCCAGATAAAATAAATGATGTATACTTGAGCATGTTTTGATGTGTAGTAAATATAAATGTTTGGTCATTTTTGTAATTTTAATGTCATATTTGCCTGTTTTTAAGGTCATATTTCCCGATTTCTTGGACATAAAGATCCGAACCGTAGTAATAAGTATTGTGTGGACAAGAAGGAGGAATCTTTAGCATTGATACTGTGAAATTTTCTGATGGGCATAAGAAATAGAGCTGTAGAAACCGTATGTATTCGTTATCCAGTAACGAATTCATCACTTGAATCGAAGCACAGAAACGCTACTCACAAATTAATTTCATTACTGGCGTTTGTGATTTCGATGCCAGTTTCATTCGATAAACAAACACATATCAAGCTTCACACGCGAACTGGTACGGTTCGCCCAGCGGCTAAATGAATATGAGAATGAACATTTTAACATCGCGCGTCGTGTATTTCTGGGAATTTTGATTTGAATTATTTTCATTACAAAGGAAAATGTGTAAGTTCAAACACGTTGTGTGTACGTTATTTTAATATAATTAATATGATTTACTGTAAAGTGTTCATATTTTTAACGAGGCAGGTAATTTTGACAACATAAAGAATTATTTTGTACTTTTGCTTTTGTTTAACGTTGAAATTTACAGATCATTTTTTTTTACTTATGGCTTTACGCCTCGTCAACGTCGAGGTCATTAGAGGCGTGAGGGGACTGGGGACAATGAAGGGGAAGGAGTTCGACCATGGCCATTTGAAGGAAGCATCCCGGAATTCACCTGGAGTTATTTGGGGAAAACATGGAAACCCCAAATCTGGATGGCCGGACGGGGATTCAAACCGGGGTCCTCGAGAATGCGAAGCCATAGCGTTAACCACTCACCCACCACGTTCGATCTTAATTTGTTAATAGAAAATCTGTATATACGATTTGAGATGATTATTCCTTTTTTATTGATCACGTCTTAGCGTGGTTTTATTAATTTCGAACATGTATTAAATCCGTTTATTCTAAAATGAGATATTCTAACTGCTATTTTATTTTACAGTGCAAATTTTACCTAAACTGACCTTACTGAATGTACAATTTAGTTAAACTTTAGAAAGTACGAATGAAGTCACCCCGTTACCCGTACGCGATGCTTCATACTAGTGCTCAATTGTGTCAAAAGTAAAGAGTAATGAAACGATACGATAGCAATTACCCGGGGCGAATCGATACAGTGCTTAATGCTAGCGCTCGAATGTACCAAAAGTAACGAGTACCGATTAGATAATAACGAGTACTGACTGATATAGTAACGAATACGCACTGGTACGCATTTTATCGTTAAGTGCATTTCTTTGCAGCGCATGTTCTAGTTTCAAGGTTTCTTTTTTGAAGTGAAACTTCATTACGTGCGGTAGGCAGAGATAAGTTACCGTCACGCGTTACGAGATACGCGTTACAAGTTACGCACTAAATGCCTTACGAATGCGCACTTAACGTTCTGCGCATGCGTAGTTGTAGTGTTGAACATTAAATTGCTTTAATGCTCACTGAAAATCAAGTGACGGTATATTGCATCCACAGGATCAGCAATTATCACACATGCATCAGTATTTTTGGTTTTGTTTTGTTTTAGCTGGGAGTCAGAACTTTGGGTGCAATCCGCCATTTTTTAGGAACTTAGAAGCTAGACATTAACGAAAATTGATTCTTCCAACAGTTATCAGAAAATTTTGTCCAAAATGTTCTCCGATATGAAAGCTTTAAACACAAAACACACACACTAAGATTAGATGAAATATTCTATAATATAGCGACCTTTTTAAAATTTCATTTATATGTGATAATAACTTGAACAAATTTCGGATTTAGTGTACAAAATCAATATAACAGCGTTTGTCGTCGACATCGCCGTCGTCGTTGTTGTTGTTGCTTTAGGGCGCGTCGACAGCGAGGTCATTAGCGCCCTAGTATCGTTCGTGCAATTGAGTGGGGCAGATCTATCATTACCGTGCCGCCACAGTCTGATGATGAAATCTTAACAGAACTTGACGAAACAAATCGAAAATAAAGATATAATTTTTTTACTTCTCTCTTGGTTTTCGAGATATAGAACGTTAAAAATCAGTTATAGGTATAGTTCCTTGTGCTTTTGGTGACGTTTCTTATGGTCCAGGCCGTATTTCAACCTAACAACAACCACTAGGAAGAAAATAAAACATATATAGTTCGTTTCCACCCGTTAGGCATTGTGGTTTTGGTGATTTATGTTCTGGTCCAGGCTGGATCTCACCCTGACCTCCTCACTTTTGATATGCGATATCTCAAGAACTAAGCGACATATAATAAATATATAAATATTATTTATTTTCGATTTGTCTCGCCGAATTACATATGAATTTATCATCTAATGTAGCTATGGCGTAATTTTTCTTCCGGTCCAGACCGGATTTCAACCCAACCACGTCAATTTTGAGATACAATATCTCGAGAACTAAGCGAGATATCTAAAAAAATATTCTTTACTTTCAATCTGTCTCGTCGAGTTACATAAGAATCCAACATCAAATTGCGGCGCCACTGTTATCGTAGAATCCCCTCAAGTGGAAAATAAATATCAATGACAAAAAAAAAAATACCCATAAAAATATACAGGAAAAGATACATAAAAGTTTCACTTCTTGCTTGTGTACACACTGATACAGGCACCAATTTTTATATTTTTTATTTTAGCAATAGATATTACTAAATAGGATGTTTATAGTCTACAGAAGATATTTACCAGTCACCTGTTTTAACTAGCAGTTTGAAGGTACTGTTTACTAAAGCTTAATGGGTAGTCTATTGTTTTTTCTTCTCATTTGCTGGTGAAAGGATGATTCACTTTTCAATTGAATTGGAGCCACTTAAATGATGAAGTAATTCGCTGTTGTTCAGTAGCAAACAGATCAATGAAAATTTAAAACTACTACTTTTAAATAAATGCTTATTTCTAACGTTGTCTTACAGTCGGGTTCAATGCTCCATATCTTTCATGCTTCGTAACATTCCTTAATAACAAAAAAGTTACAATGGGTTGGACTCTCGCAGAACATGAGTAAAATGATTAGGGATGGCGTTGAAGACGGGTGTCTAAGCTTTTTGAACGTGTGTTTACGCGATGAATAAAATACATAGTACTCTAGATAGCATTTTACGTAATTTCGACATCATATTTTTGGTAGGCTTGGGCGAAACGTATCAATGTATCGTCGATATTTTTGTTCTCGATACATCAAATATCGATATTATAAATAACAATTCTATATTTTTGTACGAACGCAAATCAGCATCCAATTTCGTGTGTGGCACATATATTGGATAAATATACGTACATACCTGATCTGAACTTACCTTAAAAAAGTGAATTCGTCGTAATTTAACAGTTTTTCATCAAGGGTTAGCAGGTCAAGAAACATGTTACGTCTTAAGAGATTTACATTGACGTAGTCATTTTTTATCAACGTATGTTAATGTTAACGGTTAGCTTATTTTTAATCAAGTTGAAGAATATGGATTAAGCATTCGTGTTGCGAAGCTAAGTGTTGACGTAAATTTAAGACCTCTTTTTTCAGATGGCTTTTTCATTCATGAATAGAAGTTAATACATTGCCAAGCCTCTTCTCTGTCGTCCGAAAGAGCGGCTTTTTTAGTTAACTTGGCAGCACTAGACAACAGTAGATTGACGGGGGGCATAAAAAACAGAGAGTTCTTTTATGTCTGTATTGATTGTTTTTTAAAAAAGATAAATCAATAAAAGTTTCTATAATTTCCACATGTTTCTTTAATTTTACGAATTTTCTTGAACATTTTTGGATCATTTTTGGAAAATTACTGGTTTTAGGCAATAATATCGATATATCGTCATCGATATTTTTCTCGTTTCGTATTAATATTGTTTGTAAATTTCGACACCATATTTATCGATATATTTTTTCATTCGCCCATCTGTAATTTCTGGTAATGATATTTATTATTTCTATATGGTGTTTTTTTTTTTTTTTTTTTTTTTTTTTTTTTTTTTTTTTTTTTTTGTCACAAGCCATTATCTTCCTTCATAACTAATAGAAATGTATGAATGACGAACCATTTTAAAACTTATGCTCTCCACTTTAATCACATCACATTATATCTGAAGAAAGGAATTTTTTGGATTTCAACTCTTAAAGGGCAAAAATGTCAATATTTCCAAAATGCAGTTTTTTGTATCACGAACCATTTACCTCCCTGCATTCCTATCCGAAATCGACGAATGAAGTATCATTTTAAAGATTAAGGTTTCCGCTTTGATGATATATATTAAGAAAGGTAGGTATTTTTCGCAATACGACCAGTAAAGGGCAAAAGTATCAATATTTCTTCGACGCGTTGTTTTTTTTTTTTTTTTTTTGTCACGAACCATTTATATCCTTTGATATTTAACCGATATAGATAAATGTGGTCTCATTTTAAATTTTATGGTCTCCGCCGTGGTCACATCATATTTTAAGACATGAGTTTTTCGGAATTTGACCCTTAAAGGGTAAAATTATCATTATTTCCGTTTTTTTTTTAAGGAGCTATTTATCTCTCTTAATATCTTACCGAAATCGGGAAATTAGGTATTATTTTAAAGATTAGGGTTTCGTCTTTGGTCAAATCATATTTTAAGAATGGAATTTTTCAGAATTCGACCATTATAGGGCAAAAGTATTAATATTTCTATAACGCGTTTTCTGTATCACGAGTCATTTATCTCCCTTGATATCTAATCGATACAGATAAATGTGGAATCATTTTAAAGATTAAGGTTTTCGAGGTGGTCACATCATACTTTAAGAAAGGAATTTTTCGGAATTCCACCCTTAAAGGGAAAATTTATCATTATTTCCGTAAAGTATTTTTTTTTATCATGAGGCATTTATCTCTCCCGATATATAACCGAAATAGATAAATGGACTATCATATTAAAGATTAAGGTCTCTGCTTTAGTCACATTATTTCTTATGAACGAAATTTTTCGGAATTTAACCCTTGAAGGGCAAAAGTAATAACTGTGAAAGTCGCGTGGTGTGACAGTTCAGGGCCAAGCTGCTAGATAGCAGTATTGCTTCACTGGCGTCGACTTTTGTACCTGACTATTATACTAAACAATCGATTCAAATATGGCGGCTTTTCTTTGATCCTACTACGAATCCCCAACCTTCCTATTTATTGTACTCATGAAATTTTCGCATGGTTCATCTAGTCTAGTGTAGTAACTTAATATTTTTGTTGCTCAGCAAGCCAATAAGAACTTATTTAATGTTAGGAGCATCTATAATGGGAATTGAGGAATTAATTTAACAGTAATTAACCTCGTCTTAAATAACAGTTAGGAGAATTGGTCTTTATTTATTTAGAAGTTGTAAATAATTCGAATGCGAGAAACAAATTCTCTTCCATTTATCGCGATTCATGAAAAAAACATCTGACAATATTTTTTAAAATTATGACACCCAGGATTAAAATTAGGTATACGTTGTTTTGATGGTTTTTGAGGAAGCGTGGATAGAAAAAAAGTGTCTGTTCGTCTGCCTATTCTTTTAGTTGAACGCGATTATGCGTAAGCTGTTGGTAGTATTTTGATAGAGTTTCGAACAAAATATAGCCAATGGTCCAGTCAGGTTAGTTCTGACATGACGTCGAAAAGATTACGTTACATATTTAATTTTGTATATCGTATAATTTTTCTAAAAACCTTTGATATTTTTATGTGAATAGTTAAATGGAACTGAGATGAATTTTTATTGATATTTTCATTGGACGTAGTTTCACTGGTTCACCAATAGACCTAGTCCACGAGTACGGACCACATATAATTCTGATTAGTTCTGTTATGGATCGTTTCTATGTGAACATATTTACTTCTTGATCACTACATCATTTTGGCTCTGAAGTGCCATACCCAAAATAGCTTAAAACGTTCGTCACACCCTGAAATAAATTCTCTTCTTCATTAATTATATCAGCCAGACATCACTTTAGAGCGAAAATTTTAATTTTCTTATTAGAGATAATCTTCGGTTTCGGTAGTGTCCTTGGAACAGTAGAGGATGTTTGATTTTCGATCTATGTTTTTCTTACTGTCACATGCCTCAGTTACATGCGATAAAGTAATGGGTGCAAATGACAGAACACATAGAAATACAATGAGTCGACCACTGTGGTTAAATAAGTTTAAGTATTATCCTCTGCAAAAACTTCGCTGCTTCTAGCTGACAGCGATGCCAACAAAATTTAAAAAATTCTGGAATATTATAAAAATTTGATGTCAAAAAAAAAAAAACCTTTACGTTTTAATATCTTTGATCTCAATTTCAGTTTGTATTCCCTAGTTCTATATTTCAATATACCCCTTATATTGCAGTAAGAGGATCATAAAACCATTGTTATAACGGCATAAAACTTTAGGGTTCGTTATTGAGCGTATTTTAAGGCTTTTTCAGACTGTTTAATGCAGTTGTTTGAAAGCAGATAAGATATTATCGCCCTCATGTTCGATCATTATAGTTCGGGGCATATGAGCGAAACAGTTCTCAGAAGATTTGGTTTAAGATTTTTCGACGTCTATTTGGAACACAGTCTTTCTGTTAAAGACAATCTGCCAAAGGAAACACCTATCCAATATGGACCTTAAGTACATGATTAAACGCATTAATTTTTACTTTGTCCACAAACTATTGTATATGCGAAGTACGAACTGTGATATATAAACAAGACTTGAATTCGACTGTTATAGTTTAATCTTCAGTGCTGTGGCAGCTGTGTGCTTGGTATGATTGGGTTAGTGTGCGAAAGTGCTATACGCATTTACTATAGTCATTCGTTTACATAATATTTAGGTTTCTAGTACTCGACGGTGTCAAACTACCTGAAATTTTGCGTGCACATTCCGACAGATGCAGAAGTAGACTAAATTCTTCCCTGGAAGTTGGACACTTGTTTTTAATTTCACTCTCGCAGTGTGCTCCAGAAAGACAATATACTAGTGAAGATACACGGATAAGTTTCCATAAAATTTGTGAAGTAGGTTATGTAAGTGTGCACAAGAGTTACGTTCACGCAGAATCACTTCATGGTAGGTACCAAGAATGTTATATGCAAATCGGGTTATGAGGGATAAACTGTCGCAGAAACTAGTGAAGCGCTTCGGGAAAACTTTGGGTCATGCTCCCAACATTTGAAGATTTCTCACCTAGTCATTACAATTTTCGGACCATAAAAAATAGATTGAGGTGCGAAAAATTTCCCAACATTGAAAAGGCACAAGAATTCATACACAGTTATCTAAGTACACTTTTTTTTTTTTTTTACTTATTGCTTTACGCCTCGTCAAGGTCATTAGAGGCGGGATGGGACTGGAGACAACGAACGGGAAGGAATTTGGGGAAACCATGGAAAACCAAAATCTGGATGCCTGGACGGGGATTCGAACCCACGTCCTTCCAAAAAATTTGTATAACGAAGGAATAAAAAAAAACTATAAGTGTAAAGGAAAGTATCTTGCAGAATATATGGTAGCTCACATGAAAAAAGTTTTATATTTATTTTGCTGGTTATTAATCCAATGAAGATGTCTTTTTCTTTCTTTCTCTATTGTTTAAAAAGAAGTTCCTGTTTATTTTAGATAAGCTTTGTCTTTGTGCCTAATTCCTTTGTGACTGATAGACTTTCATGAGCATGTCTTAACTGAACACAATGTCAGCCGATCTAAACGTGTTCTTAAACAAACTGCAGAACCCTTAATCAAATTCTGTGTGCATCTGAGGAACGTGTGCGTATTATCAGTAATTTGTGACTACGAATCAGCAACAGCTTCAGTTTTGTGGTAATTGGACGAATACATCGGAATTAGTGGCTGCAATATTTATCGTACATGCCAGGTACCCGCCTGTCAGAGATTAGTTTCACGTTTCAGAAAAAAGTTACGAAAGGTAGTACAGTGAATAATTATATCTGCTGCAACCATTCACTTGTATGTAAAATCATTCAGTCGCTGTAGCTGAAACGCAAAAAGGGAATTTACAGATACTTGAAGAATGTTTCTTAGTGTTGGAAAAACACCTGAAGACTATAAATAAGGAGGTTTGCGTAATTATGATATTTTTCACTCATCTCCATATAGTTTTGAAGGGCTTCGGTGCAAAATTCCTGATGACAATGGCATGTGGTCTGGAATGGTTAAAAGTTGTGTGATAGTCATTCATAGTCTACAAAAACATTCTGTCGTAATAGGTACATTCGTCTGATTCACCTTCAACCTAAATAAAATAAAACATACGTCGTAATGGGAATGCATTTGCTCAATTTGGCTTACCTTGCAGTTTGATTTTATGACACCAGAACCATTCGACGAAGTCGCCGAGATCTTATGATGGTGTCTCGGACTCTACACGAGGTTGACTGGTTCGAGCGCAGGTGGGAAATTTTTTTTTTTAGGGATTTCGCCCTTAGGATAGTCTCTACTCACCAGACTGTGTATAAAATGCCTAAATAAAACCACATTTATCTCTGCAGTGCGAGTTAGTTAAGGTAATATGACAGTACTGAGGGTGTCTCTTCCAGTGATTTGAACGTAACCATTGCGCCCATTCGGTGGCATCCGGAAGAGTAATCATGAATCTGTCAAATCCTCTTTCATATGCCAGCCCAACATACCATAGTACGAAGCAATCCACTGATCACAAACAGCATCTCATTTATCCAGTAACTCTGCGAAACACTGTCATAGTTCAGAAAGCACTTTCCTGTACGATAGAATATCACAGCCCCCCCCCCCCCACTATAAGATTTAAATTTTCGTGTTATGAATATATTATAAACTTCAATTGGTATCCTACTATGCTTACATGTCAAAATTTGCCCTCCCACACTCGTTCTGACCGTCACTGACTATCACTATTGTGTAATTTTCTATTCACTATAATTATCCGCTCTAATACCTGTGGGACAGCGATTTATTAAAATGGCTCTTTTAGAGCAGAGTACCAGATATTTTATATGTTATTGAATAAGTAATTTAAAAATGATGCTGTTGAAAAAAATCTTAACATCCAGTATTACTAACATTATTTCCTTTTGTACCTACAATTTTAGGTGTTTCTCCGAGAATTTTTTGAAGTTGCCGTTTCAGTTCTTCTATCCTCTTCTGTTGCGGATAACCTTTGTTCTGATTCCAACTCTTTTGTGTCCTTCTTAAATTCCTCTATTCATTTTGTGGTAGTTTTAAATCCCACAATATATTGGACAAGTTTTTCAGTCAATAAGTTTCCGTTAATTTTTTCCAATTTCAAGCAGAATTCGGCCTCGTTGTTGTGTCTACTACAGCCATTAATCAGTGGATTTGTGCAGAACCATCCTCCATCTTTTCCTCCATTTCCCATTGTAGTTTTATGGGCATTTCATACGATTTTTTCTTAGCTATCCAGTTCATGTTTCGTAACTCCCAGCTATACAAAACCTCTGATCATTTTACTGTGTATCAGTAACTGACTTCTGGTACTGCGACATATTGTCCGTTTATTTTATAAGCTCTCAGCTAGTTTGTAGACATTTCCTACTTTCCTGTCATTTTCCTTGTTCGCTTTTTCCAAATCGTTTCGATTGATCTATTTGTGAAGCTATTAAAAATTTCCTGCTGTTCCCGTATCATCATTATTTTTTATCTAATTTGTACAAAAAGTAGTTCGTGGACACTGGCCAAGTAATTAGATATGTAGGCAGTGTGAATCATGAGTAAGTGCGGGTGGGAGGAATTAAGGTGTCGCTAGAAGTCTTACAGGACTCTTTAGGCCAGGCGTACGTAATCTGTTGGAGGAAAGTCTTTTGTTGCCCTTTGTCTGCGAAATACGTAGCTTTGTGTGTGCTGTATGATAAGTGTATTTTTTGTTCGTGAAATGTGTACTTTATCAGGCTTTGATTTGGAACCATTCAAGCATTCGCCTAGGTGACTGCTAAAAACAGCAGTCAGGATGGCAGGTACGCAACCGGGTAGGGGAGGGGGGAGCTCCTGGTCTCGTTCCCGGTCCCGTTGTACCTCCCCAATCAAAGCGTGCGGCGCCTCAACGCACTGAGCCACACGGGCAGGTACCCATGTTTCATAACATATCTATTAACATATTTTCTGGACTTAAAAAATTCAGTGTGTGGTATTATTAATTACATTGTTGTCTATATAGTTACTATAGTAAATACGTGGCAGCTTATCATTTTCAAACATGGAAGGACAAATAAAGTGCTACAACGCATAGAACTGTTCTGTAGTTCAGAATATGTTGCACTCTATTTACCATCTTGGTGAATTAAAATCTTCTATTAGAATTAAGTCCAGGCAGTAAAGTTGGCGTTAAGCTCCAGCTGATAACAAAGGTTTTGTTCCTCGAGCTCTTGAACTATTCCAAATTCCTTCACAAACTTTTTGTGAGTTACCCAGTACAGAACGTGACTAATATAATGCTGTTGGTAAGCAAAATAACTGTTGATTAGACGGCTTTGTCGTATGAGGTGTGGAAATACTGGTGTGTCTTTTGTGTGCTGGGAGAGGGATTAGTGGGGAGATGGGAGGAGCCGAGATGTTCGTCTTTGGTAGTGGCGTGAAGCAAGACCAGCCGTAGACACGCAGAATTGCAAAATCGTGATTGGAGAAATCGCAGCATGGGGGTCAGCCGCTTGACTTGTTCCCCCTTGCTTCATGTAGTAGAATTTATGCATCTTGTTATCTAATAGTGATTTCGAATATCAGCGTCGACTCAGCATAGAGAGTATCTGGCCTTTGTAATGCCTACACATTCACTATACATTCAACAGGTTTTCAGCATTGTACTATACGACGCATGGGTTTGTAGAAAAGCCGCATTAAATGATGGAACTATGCGACCTCTTAGCGATATTCCCAGCAATTTGCGTTGCTGCTGGCAGATCGATATTTTATTTACAAACAAAGGAAATTGTAGACAACCAGCTCGTACCCGCGACTTCGTACGCGTGGATTAAGATTTTTTTTTTGCCAGAATTAAATATAGAAAATTGTTGATAAAGAAGGATTGGTCCCAAACAATATCGAGTCGGAATGATACGACAGGAAAGCTATCACTATATCATTGTACCGTCGAACCTGTCTCTTGAAGAGAATCAATTTCCAACAAATTTCTGTCACCATTCGATAAGGTCTCAAAATTTCGTGACTACAACTGTTAATCATACTGGAAAAAATATCCTGTGCCCTTCATACAGATTTCCTTATAAAATTCCATCACAACGATATAGCCATTCAGTCGTCAAAACGTAACAAAAAGACAGAGAATTACTTCCGTATTTATAATAATATTACTGTGGTTCACACTCACACACTGACTGCGAACAACACCTGAGGGATCATTATAACGTAAAAAAGTGTACACCTACAAAATTGCAAGACTACCTACGATTTGCCTCGCATTGCACCCCTAACTTTCTAATATCTGACTCTTACGATGAAAAACAAATCTTAGCGTCCACGGAGATTTGAACCTGAGACCACGACGTTCGTAAGCAAGCGCTTTAACCACTGAGCTGCCAGTCCACTACAGGGAAACATGGTACGGAGACGTCCATATCCAAAGTGTCTGTCAACCGCCGTATTTCGAAGTTATGAGACAACATGTGTTATTTATACAAATAATTTTTCAACCAAATGTAGACAACATTTTTTTCCTTGTTTCAAAGGATAAGTGTGCAAAGTTTCATCGAGATCGAATGAAAACTGTGGATTTGTATGAAGAACAAACAAACTAACAAACAAACAAACATTCATCTTTATATATAAAGATTACAAACGCTCCACTACACGTTATAGAACGCCAAAACGTTGGCCCAAAAAATACTATTGAAAATAATTATGAATCATCTAATTCTATTTGATAATAATTAAAAATAGCTTTAAAATAAATTAAAATTAGCTTAAAGCATTTTGACACTACTTTGGAAATAATAAAAAATACCTATTAATGGAAAACAATATGGGATACGGAAGATGGCATAGCATCTCAAATCAATAATCTCTAAGTAAAATATAAGTCTTATACTATGTATTAGATTACACATGTTATACCAGGGGTGACCAAGCCAAATGATCTTGAGGGCCACTTTCGAAAAGCATTATAACTCCGCGGGCCGCATATAAAATCATATATCCCCACATTAGATTTATACCCACTATAGACATTTTTTCGAGTGAAAAATTGAAACATACTGAATTATTATTATCATTGTGTTTACTATTATTCTTACATGTAAACATGGATACTATAATAATGATGATAATCATAATTTCGACAGCTAATTTTTGAATATATGGATGTACAAGTAATGTATTTTTTTTAATACATTGGTTTTAACTACTTTGGCGATTATAAAACAATTATATTTTGTAAAATTGTGATGAATCTCGCTGGCCGGATGAATGATTGTAATGGGCGACATGAGGCTCGCTGTGTTATACAGAGCAAAATACCACACATTAACAAAATAATTTGACGAAACTATAATAAATGAAACCTTTCTTTAATATACACAGATTTAATTGTTGGATGGAAGGAATGAAAGGATACCAGGTTATACTATCATTCCACGATGACCTTAATTTTATAAATAGAAATGAGGTATGTTTTGTCCACTGAGCTATAAAAATAACTCTGCATTGTTGGGTAGGCTCTTTACAAGTTTACAAAGTTACAGAATAGATGTAAAGTGTTAAGGAACGGTAAGTGACACAAAACCTCGTAACGGTGTAATTTGGGTGGAGGTGAACTTCCAGTGATGTCCCCATAATTCTAGAAATTCCACGTAACAGCTTTTCTTCGAACGTTGTTAGTGCACCGAGTGAAAATAGATTCGCTATACGCCATAAGGTGTAGTAACATTTTTTACTAATATTTCGTATCCGACCGTCTCCTGAGTCAAGGAAACGGCAGTTAATAAAAAGAATTGGGAAAAGTAAAAGAAAAAATCAAAGACAGGTCATGCAAAATGTTTACTGTTATAGGCTATACAGGGATAGTGGCATGATGACACAGTGGTTGTGGCGTCTGAATGGAGATCGCAAGTTCTAAAATTTGAATCACTATTTCGGAGGAAATTTTAAAAGTCCTTGAACTGGCATTCATCTTGGACACAACTTGCTGTGTAATGTGAAGTACTCCATGAAGCCTCCCTGGTTCAGTTTCCACGTTTGACTGTAGGACCGAGCGTGGTGGGTAAACGGTTAACGTTCTGGCCTCGCATTCGGGAGGACGCGGGTTCGAATCCTCGTCCGGGCATCCAAATTTGGGTTTTCCAGGGTTTCCCCAAATCACTCCAGGCGAATGCCGGGATGCTTTCTTCAAAATAGCCATGGCCGAATTCCTTCCCCTTCCTTGTCCCAAGTCCCATCCCGCCTCAAATGACCTTAGCCGTCGACGAGGCGTAAAGCGTAAAAGTTTAAAAAAATTGACTGTAGGTCCCGTCTACCCGGTAGGATTACAGGTTTATGTTAAGTAAGGAAAAAAAAAACACTGGCTGCCCAACCTCCAAAACCAGGTAAAGAGTAATTCCTTCGAGACGGTCCAGCCAACCTTGTGGTTGAATACGAAACTTAACTTCTAGATTCCTAGTTACCTAGAGGATACATTACCTCAAGTGCATGTAGAAAAGGAGCACATTGTGGGTGTGCTGGCGTATGCGATTATGTTCAAATAAATTCAGACTGGTGTCAGAACAATAAACCATAAGCTAATCACTACCTTGCCTGTTACGGTTCTTGAACATCACTAAGGCGGAAGAAAAGGTGATAAAACACTTTTTTCCCCATTAAGTTATTACGCAAAGATAAATTTGTTATTAATTATAACAACTGAAGACTGAGAATGACTTTAGCCAAGTATCCCAGTTTCTTGCGGAAAAGTAGATTTTCCCCCTTTTCAGAAAACCATTAAATATACCATCTTCATAAACTTCCCCTAACCATTGGAATGCTTAGTTTTCCCTGCTCCGGATGTGAGACGAACATTACAATATGACATAAAAACCCTTTGTAATTTCATCATAGCTGGTGTACAAGAGGCGTCATAGCATCACTGTGACATAAATGCGAGTATTAACATCATAAATTTAAATTAATCTTCTCTAATTTGGCTATGAAAACTGTTCAAAACAGATAACAGTGGCTGAACTTAAAAAAGTCAGAAAATTGATCGTAAGGCACTAGATTCGGAGGTTATCACTGACTAACTAGAAAGACAATACAGTTATGCTGTAAGGTGTATATGTGTGCTCCGTTCCTTGTGAATGGAAGACTGATATATTATTGTATTACATAATTGTCAGTCTGCCTACTGGTCTGTCGCATCCTCAAAACTTTTGAATTTTTTAATCGATAAATTTGTAATTGCTTACTATTTTATTTAGTACTACTGCAAACAGGTTTATAATGTAAAATTTCGAAAAACCGTCCTCATGAAAATTATTTAATGGGATATTCAATGACTTGCCTTTTAATCTTGATTGGTATCAAATGATAACTTGAAATTGCGTATGGCATTATTGGTCGGGATATCACAGAATAATACAGCCACCGATTTGCAAAGTTTCGATTTACGAAACATGCGCCTCTATCGCCTACCCCTGTAATACTACAGAGTAAAGGGGACCTACGGTTTAACATGGAATCCGAACCAGAGAAGTTATATGGTGTACTTCACATTTCACATCAAGCTGTGCCAGACGTTAAGGTCTGTTTATTGCCCTTTGAAAATGTTGGCCATAACAGGGATTCGAACCAGAGACCTTTCGGTCTCCAGTTAGATGCTTAAACTCTGGACTACCAGGTCACTTGTTATTGGTATCAAATAAAGGCTGGCATCCCACCGATACGGAGAATTATTGGATATCTTTTTTATAAAAAGATCTTTATTTCACCTTTATTTCCGAAACTATTGGTCAGACAAGTCACTAAGATTTTACAGCATGTTATGTTAATCTTCTTTATATTACATGAGAAATCACACCTAATGGTTAAAAACAAATCAGTAATGTGATTCAAATCCACATAATATATTCTCTACGAATTTAATAGAATCTGATTTATCAAAATATATCATTTTGATAATATCAAGTTTATTTATATTCCCTGCTGTATAGCTTTTGCATGCGAGAAATAGCTTACATTTCATTGACCGCGATTTTGTCTGTTTGGGTAAGTGGGCTTCACGGATAAATTGCTGCTCGGATTTTGCTCGGATTTAGGTGGGACGTCGACGTCCAGGTCGTTAGAAGCGGGAATGGACTGGGGATAGCGAAAGGAATTTCGGCCATGACCTTTTGAAAGAAGCATCCCGTCTTTTGCCTGGATTGATGTGGGAAAACCTTGGAAAACCCAAATCTGGATTCCCGGACGGGGATTCGATCCCACGTCCTCCAGAATGCGATGCCACAGCGTTACCGCTCACCCACCTCGGCTCAAAGGGAGATCCACACGTCTTAGATGTTGTGGGCAACAGCTAGTAAGACGATAAATTTGTTATGAAAATACCATCAAATAAATCTTTCTTGTTACACCGTAAATTTCTTTTTAAAAAAATTTAGTTACCTATATACTATTTGTAAATAACAATTTTGCCTATTTAATAAAGACCTGGACTGAAAATTTCTGATAACTGATTTTTCAAAAATAAAAGTTCTGTTGGGTGTTTATACATGTAATTAAATTTGTCGTATGTTACAAGGGGTGATCAAATGAAAAGGTACGAAACGACACGGTGGGTACAAATGTAGACTTTATTCAAAATGTACACCATAGGCCTGAGCACAACGATCCCACTGATGAACAAGCCGCAGGATTCCTTGTTCCCAGTATTCCTGTGGCCGTGACGAGACCCAGTCCTTCACAGCGTCCTTGAGTACGTCGTCCGTGTTGAAGCGCTTCTCTTTCAGGTGTTTCTTCAGTGGACCAAACTCATGGAAATCGCAGGGCGATATGTCCGGACTGTAGGGCAGATGGTCTAACGTCTCCCACTTGAACTTGGCCAGTTCCATGTGTGTGACTCTGGAGACGTGTGGACGCGCGTTATCATGGAGCAGAACCACACCCTCCGTGAGCAGCCCCGATCTTTTGTTCTTGATGGACCTGCGTAGGCGTCGGAGTGTCTCACAGTACACATCGGAGTTAATGGTTTTTCTGTGCGCGAGGAATCCTGTCCTCATACGGACTGCCGCATCATTTGGACGCCGCTTTTGATAAGAGCCTCTGCTCTCTACTGCGCATGCGGGCGCCCGCGCATGCTCCGATCCCAGTCAGAGACTCCAATCGCATCCGGAGATGTCTCGCTACGTTCTCCCATTGCGGAATATGCAAATATTTAACTGTTACGTTTTTACGTCGTTTCGTACCTTTTCATTTGATCACCCCTTGTACAATTAACACATGAAAATTATAGTATATATAGATATAAGCTTACTTATTTTTTTCATTGCTCACATTTGCTTGTAATTGCATAGTATTCCATCATTAGTTATGTCTGTAGTATCAGTTTGCATCACAGGTGTTTGTTGCATCTTTATGAATATTTTCGTAGCACTTTAGCTGCACTATAGCAAATTGATAATGGCCCACAACATCCTGATGTTAATCTTTTTCAGCTCTTTGATTTCAGATGTTTATTGTTGTTATGGCCTCAATGGATAATGGATATCAACTGCTTATTACTTATAAACATATTTTCTTAATTGAAATTATTTAATTATGATTTCATAAGTGGGGAAAGATCATAAATAACAGTCTCCCAGCCATGTAGATAGAAATACAGTTACAATTGGTATACTCAAAATTTCGCCGTAGGTTGCATTTGGTGTTTTCTAGGTTTCACTGGTTATGAACCTTATGACGGCTGTCAGTGGACTGGAGCTGTTTATAATGGTAGGAGATCAACCTCGTCTCCTTTCCTCCATCCAGCAGTCCATAGTTGCCCCAACACTTTCTGGCTGCTATACACTGTGGGCTGTCCTATTTTTTTAATTTTTAAGGATTGGTATCCACAGACCGTTAAAGCGTTCAATTTACTTCTTAATAGCGTCTTGGTCCACCTTCGGAACGAGATACAGCAACCTTTCGGCGTGGCATAAATTCCAGAATCGCTTCTGGGAACGAGCATCTTGGGAACGGAGAGGTTGGTCGGTTGTTCGCGTGCTACTGTAGTGAGAATCTATGGAAGATGACTGAAGGACAATGAAATTATGAGTAGGTGAGAAGTTGGTGGACGTCCATGTCTCATCACAGAACGTAGAAGCCGTAGCCTTACCCGTTGTATATAGTAGGACAGGCGGCGATTCGTGTCAGATCTGATGGTCGAGTATAATGCTGGTGCAGGCGCAAGTGTATCGAAGCATACGAATCCCTACTGCACTGTGTTCCAAAGGTAGACGAAGATGCTATTAACCAAACGGTCATAACATCTTGGACCATCAGTGTACTTCAGTGGGTTTCTGTTGATGCCGAACGTGATATTGTACGGCAGTAGAGAACAAACATCAGAGCCGGAATAGCTTGCACGTTTTTTTTTTGTTTTTTGTTTTAAATGGCATTTGACAACGGAGGCCATACAGCCAGCTCAATGTAATTATTATATCTTTCAGTGTATATGTCGTCATCCAGTATATATATTGTATTTTCCTATGTATGGACGCCGCAGGAAGGACAGTACATTCACACAGACACACAACACTTAAACATCTATGCCCGCGGCCGGATTCAAACCGGCGACCTTCGGCACGCGTAGCTAGCACTCTAGCCCCTACGCTACCGAGGCCGGCAAGCTTGGACTTGACCGATTTTTAATTCCGGGGAGGGGGGGCGATATGATGAAGAAGGTATCGGGATTCATCAGAACATGCAACTCGCTGCCTCTGCACCAATGTCCAGTGACGATGGTCACGTGCCCATTTTAGTTTTAGCTGTCGATGTCGTGGTGTTTACATTGGCACATTCATGAGTCGTTGGCTGCGAAGGTCCATTTTTAGAAGTGTTGGGTGCACTGTGTGCACAGACTTATTTGTACACTGCCCAGCATTAAAGTCTCGCGTGCCGGGTCGCGGAATCGAAGCAACGGCAGTCGACAGCGTACTGCTCTGCCGGTGACAGGAACTGGGATCTGGTGGCGGTTTCTGATCATACGAGGCGGTGTTGACCCCACCGAACATGAGACGTGACGTAACGCGTGCCAGTGGCTGCGCTAAAAGCGGCAGTAAACGAGACGGGCCCTCGCCGGACACGCCGCGTTTTGTAGCGCCAATTTACTGCCTCCGGTCCCGCTGTGATCACCCGCCGCTCATTACAACGGCGCTAAAAGTGTTCGCGCACTTTGAGTCGCCGGCCGCTACAGAACCAGATACCTCCTGCTGATAAAAAAACTCGTCTGCTGGCCGCGGAGCACTGCCACTTGTTGTGGTCTGGACACAGCTGTCCGCACTCATCTCCCGTTAACTTGCACAGAAACACAAAAGAAAAAAACATTCACAGAGACGTCAACACGCAGCAGAAAAACAAAACCACGACAAAACAAAATAAAACTAAAAAACAAATGAAAATTAAGAAAAAAAAATGAAAGTACGTGTATCCCTGGATTCACGTACTGAAAGAAAGACTTCTATGTGCCACACACACATTTTTCTGTGTAATTTTTTTATATTTTTTATTTTTCTTTCGCACTCTAGTCAACGAACGATACGATGTTTATTGAATTTCTGCAGTAAACAGAAACGTTATCCAAATTATTCTCGTAAACAGATGTAAAGTTGTAAACATTTAATGCACACTTAGGATGTATTTTGCGTACAGAGCTTTTATGCCAGCGAACAACATGGACAAGATTATATCACAACCTTTCTTACAATCAATAAGATGCGAGATACATTAGCAAAATAATTTTTTCATTTGGAACAAATAGAACTGTTTGTTTCTGTTATCACTGTTTATTACTATTACTATTATTCTACTTCTGTTTAATTTGGTGAATCTGAATCTTATACTTTTGCAATCAAATGTTTATGGTAACTCGAACAGGAAACATGTTTCACATTTAATATGATCTACTGTTTAACATGAGTAGCTGCTTGCATCAGAGTGCATGCGCAGAACGTCAAGTGCGCATGCGCAGAACGTTAAGTGCGGTTGTGGAGAAAGTTACGAGGCATGCGCGCTTAACGAGTAACGTTAACAAATTTGTCTCTACCATGCCCAAAGAAATTTCACATCAAAAACAAAACAGTTACATTTTAATAATGGTTATTGCAAACTTCTTAAAACCATTGTCAAAGTCTGAAAAAAGCGTAGAAAAATAATAGGCATTCCTACAAATAACTGGAAGCAACACAATTACACATCATACCATTGCTTTGATTTAATTTTTACGTAGATTATCATTCAAAGCTACGACTATGTGGGGTAGTTCCAAAGACAACTGGTTGTAGAGGAAAAGTAAAAGTTTTCGTCTTATATTTCTTGTCAGCTCCCACTTCTAAAATTACGCTCAATTGGCTTCCAGACGGATACATAACTCAATCTATAGGACAAGCACAGAAACACAATCAAAGGAATACTCAGCTACACCCACACAAAACCAAAAGAAAGGAAAAAGAATGAAACATTAAAATAAACTGCTCCACACTAATCTTGACACTTTCATCAGAATGCTGAAGAAAAGAATGGAAAATCGTTACGTTATTACGAAAATCACTGAACACAACACAATTAATCTTCATCCGACGGACATTTTTATACAATCTTTGTAGTGTCAAATATACAACAGCATTAATGAATGTAACCATTCCGAAGCCAGCTTGAGATCTAGTGGGACAGTGTAGTTTCTGTGAGTTGGAAATTCTCGGATCACATGTTTAAACAACAATCAATCAACGTTCGCGTAGCCAAGTGGACAGAGCGAATAATAACAAATGAATGTTCGCAGCTGTATCTTTGACAGACTATGGCATGGTGAGGATGGAACGGTGACTGCCTTTACTTTCGATCCAACTAATCTCAAACGGTCACTTCTCGAAACAGCTAAATCTCAGAAAAAATACAGTCGATGACAGTAAACACATTACATCACACATTTTTTTTAGTATTTCGTCTCATTCAGTCGCATGTCCAATTACTTTCAAACCAAAACTTTCCCACTCTATCACCCCTGCTTCTTGTTTCTGTGATGCCTTGTCCGTTTCCGGGAGTAGACGGTTAGCCGGCAGGATGTACCCCTTCATGGGAACTCTTTTGGGAACATGAACTGTGGTTTCCCGCTGGCTTCCCAATGTTGGTTCGTAAGTGTTATTGTAGGTGTGGATGACTGTGATAGTGTGTCTGTTCAGTACAGAATATTGTTTGTGTTGTATGAGGTAAGAGATGGAGAAGAGTGGAAGTGAAACTCGGGGGCTGTCCATTCAGGGGTATGGAGGGGAGCGGCAAGGCTTAACTCCGGAAATTAAATCGATTGCATATAAGCCACTAGTGCGTTCTTACTTTATTGTTGTTCTGTATGGGGTCTCCATCAAAAGGAGTTAATTGAGGCATAGGAGTAGGTCCAAAGAAGAGCCCCACGATTCGTGAAAGGTATATACAATTGGAGGGAAAGTGTAAGTGCGATGTTGAAGGAGTTAGGATGGGAAGACCTGGAACACCGAAGGCGTTGCTCTCGACAGAACCTAATTGAAAAATTCACGACTGACGTATTTCGGAATGATAACAAACAAATATTACTACCAGCAACATTCATATCTCGGAATGACTGAGAAAATAAGATAGGAGAAATCATGGCCAGAACCGATTCATTTCTGTACTCATTTTTTCCACCAGCGATTAGGTAATGGAATAGAAAGGATTTACCTGGCGAGTAATCTTAAAATCCGACGTTATGACTACCTACAGGGTGTCCAGAAAAGGACTCCCTGATTTCAAAATTAAATATCTCGAAAACAAAGATCGATAGAGGAATGCAGTAAACGGTATGTTTATTGTGACAGCTGTAAGAAGTGTATACAGCAGTGTGAAATAATAGTTACAAAAGCTGCTAACAGATGGCGCTGTACGCTCATATCAGCATACATAAGTGAAATAATCGTATGAAAACAATCTTTGCAAACAATCACATCACAATGTTTTCAAAATGTTTACCATTGGCACCTTTCAATGGTGGAACTGATCGCCCTGAGCTTCGGATCACTATTTAGGCATTACGTATGGCGATTACACCGCCATCTGTTAGCAGCTTTTGTAACTATTATTTCACACTGCTGTATACACTTCTTACTGCTGTCACAATAAACATACCGTTTACTGCATTCCTCTATCGATCTTTGTTTTCGAGATATTTAATTTTGAAATCAGGGAGTCCTTTTGTGGACACCTTGTACTTACTATCGATATAAACCCGTCCAGGTGATAGCAGCGTCACCTGTCGAGGAATGACAGTCAGACACACGCACGGTGTAAGCGTGCTATCCGTGTTCAGAATGTGGAAATGATACATCTGGTAGTGTACAGTAATAAATTATCAGACTAGATGACCAATGTCATTTCGCGAATGATATATATGAATAGCGAGGCTGGTGGTTTGTAGTAGCATGAAAAAAGAATCAGATCATTTAGAGCAACTGTTTATCTGATAACTGAAATAAGTACGCAGCTAAACACCTACAACGTCTGATGAAACAGTTATAATGATGAAATGAACAAAAATATCAGAAAATCTCGTACTCTAGAAAACACACACAGCTTATCCATACCTCCGTGCTGCTATCTAGCGGGGATGCGATCACTCCTTATCAACACCAGTGCCCTGAACCATGTCACTTTGTAGCAACAAGTGTTGATATGTCAAGGGACGCAATAGGCTCACATAGGTTCGAGAATATGTGCAGGTGAACGATAATGAAGGTAGAAATAAATTTGAAGTGAACAATGACTTGAAAACGCTTCCGTAACTTATAGCTAAGAATTTTCGGACCTTACTGTTGAAATTGTAAATGACAGGAAATTTACAATGTGGTGTTAATTTTTTTGGAACTTATTGCATCGGTAATTTTCTGACAATTATGTTTACATGTACATATCGTTCGGTGGCGTGATTGAAGGAAAGGATAAAATAAAATAAAGTATTAGTCTTTTACAAACTATGGCTTTACTATTTCTGCAGTGATCATCAGAATTGCAGGAGGCTGAAGGTCTCTCTAAAGTTTAGGTAACATCGCTGCCACCGATATAAGTTAAGATTAACTGCTCTCTGGAATATACCACTGTCTGCGGGCGTCTGAAAGCATCTTGCAGATTTGAGAGAGTGGGCTGTTACAATCCTTGTAATAGTAAACAAATCTTACAAACTGGTTTGTTATTCATCCTGATTTCGGTTTTCCATGATTTCCCTAAATCGCGCCTTACTTGTTTGCAATGCTCTTAAACCTTAATTCATCACTAAGACGAGGAGTCGTAAAACCATTTTTTAAAAAAAATCAGGTTCTTAGTGGGCATCAGTATTGTCAATCACCACAAGTTTTGCTATAGTTCAAATGGTTTGCTAACTGTTATCTGCTTGACTCTCCACTTGTACAGCAATTCTGACAAGAATATGAGTTGCGTCCTTATGAATCAGTAGCTTTTTTTCGGCCGTGGCCTTTTTAAAGGAAGTATCCCGATATTCACCTGGAGTGTTTTGGGGAGACCATGGAAAACCCAAATCTGGATGGCTTGAGGGGGGCTGGAATCCGCATCTTCCGCAATGCGAGGCTATAAACATTAACCACTCACCCACCTCGCTCGAAATCAGTAGCCGTCGAAGCGGTCGTTTCGTAAAATAAACTTCAACTGATTGTTTCACTGTGATGGAGATAGTCACCTCGTTTTCAAGACATAGCGCATTTGCGTTCTACCTTTGAGAGTAGAGGAGACACGTAATCATTCCTCTTTCTTATGTCCTTTATTTTCCTTTGGTCTTCTCAGTTTCCTCTGAGATATCTCCCCCTGTAACATAAATACGCTTACGGGTGTGGAACCGATCCCATTTTTCGTTTCACACCACGAAAGTAAGATTAATGTCCCCGAGAGGATTTTGCGAGCGATGCGGTGGGAGATGTTTCTGGTTGATTAAGTGCGATTTACGGCACAAATCTGGAGCAGCAGCAAAGTAAAGCGCTGCAAATATGACTCGGTGAGTAATAAGAATATTTTTGTTCCACATTGAGCTGACTTCACCAACCCGGTATTCTAGCTAAAAACTAGCAAAAAAAAAAAAAAATGGTGGTAACCATAAATTAACACAGCAGATTTTTGTAGTCACTTTGCTACTTGGTGATATTATCAATAACAGGGTGGTCAGTATTTTCTGAAAAAACTGTAGATGCCTACGATTTAGAAAAAATCAACACATGAACATTCATAAAAAATTTTGTGAACATCATTGCCCCAAGAAACGAATTTTTTTATAACCAATATATATTTAACAATCGTTATAACTTTGAACAATCTCTAACACAGCTTTCTATGTAATGTGACAGACGCCAGAACGGTTCCAGATAGAATTGCCGGTTTAGGTTAAGGCGGCTATAACAGGGATGGATTCCGTAGCCAATAAAAACTCTGTATCAGGTCAATACGACCACACAAGACTTTAACCTTTACTTGAAAAAAAGATGTAATCATCAACTGTACGTGGCAGGTCGGGTTTTAATATATGTAACCAAAGCGGAGATTTTAATTTTTAAAATCGTAATTCATTTAATGATTTCAGTTAGGTATCGAGGGAGATAAATGGGTCGTGACACAAAAAACAGAATTTTAGAAATATTCATATTTTTGCCCTTTAAGGGTCAAATTCCGAAAAATTGCTTTCTTAAAATATGATTTGACCAAATTGGAGACCATAAACTTAAAAATAACACCTCATTCATAGATTTCGGTTTAGTATGAATGGAGATAATGGCTTGTGACAAAAAAAACTCTTATAGAAATAAATAATATATATGATTGCCATATATTAATAGTGAATATACCCATACTTTGATGTGCATTCCATCCTGATGGATGGGACGGTTAGAACAAATATTAAATTAGAATGTAATTGACCAATTGTCAAAACGACATGGACGCAACGTGTCGATGCGTGGGAGAACTGTCAATTTTTTATTCGGGCTTTACGCTTCGCCACTGTCGAGGTCAGTACACACGAGAAATGACTAGGAACAAGGAACGAGAAGGAATTCGGCTTTGGCCTTTTGAAAGAATGACCCCAGTATTCGCTTGGAATGATTTTGTGAAATCTGGGAAATCCGAAATCTGGATGTCCCTACTGGGAGTTGAATCCACGTCTGATGTTAGTGCACTAATGACCCCGCCGTCGACGCGCCCTTAAGCCCCAACAACAACAACAACAACAACGACGAACCCCCGTCCTCCCGAATGGCCCGAGCGAGCACCGTTTGCCTTCACACAAAAACACTTTGCGGAGGTGCTTAAACTCTAATCCAGTCTTGTGGAAGTTAATAGTGTGATAAGGATATTTGTACCAGCTTTCCTGTTAACTTATTGACGAAATATCAAGCGATGAAGATTTTCCAGCACCGGGATCGAACCAGGAAAACAATGCCTTGTTATCTGCAATTTTCGGCCAACCAGTAACATATCACTTACATTAGTCAGATTGTCACTTTTGTATTCCGGTTAAATCAGAAGCAATTGGATCAGACTGACGTATGTTGAAGTATTATTTATTTCTCCATACATTTTTCATGGATTTATGCGCTATTGTTCTTTCTAAGTGTTATTTCTTTTAAATGTTAAGTGCCGATTTAAATCGCGAGTTGTCGCTTTTGGTGCAAGGTTACAAGTCCGGAACATGTAAATTAACTTTTCGTTCGCAGCAACCAAGCTTACGGGAGGCGGAATTTCATTTAAGTAAGTACCTATTGTATACGACCACAGCGGGCAACTAAATAAATACCTACTGTGCAGACGGCAAATATTTACCTCCAAAAATGCGGCCTCGCTTGTGAATGCATTTCTTTTTAGTCGTGCTACATTGCAGAAGGCAAACAGCATATGCCTTTCCTTTTATTCCTCACGCATTTCATGTAAACATGTTAAGTAAATGTGGCAATGAATATTCTTGGTCCATTATTACAATAGAATATACATTCGTGTATACTTTTTAAGTGAAGTAAAATTTTAAAGGACATGTGATTTAGTTGGTGTGACATACAATAGAACCATTGTTATTCTCGGTAGTTAATGAGAAAAACCTCAAACTGAATGGCAGTGATGAAAATTGTAAGTCTAAAAGAATTAGGGATTTCGAAGCTGTGATATTAATACTGAGAAAAACTTCAACACACAATTTCGTAGGCTTCTCGGTAATTAACTAATTCGTCCTGATTACCTTTTATTGCTTCGTCCTCCAATTCACAAGTTACTATAGTTGGTTGCCAGATGGTTTTACCTTAAAGTAAAGGTTAAATTACTACTTTTAATGGATTTTTAACTAGTTCCATGAAATGACAACACCGTCAAATCACTTTTCACTTCATATCTATTTCTACTTGAGCTTCATAGTAACATTGACCGCTGATAAGGCACGAGAAACTTCCAAGGATACTAAAGCACAAATACACAAATATTCCAGCGATTAAACTCACAAACGACTGATTGACGACTCAGAAACAGATACCAAAACTTCCGAAAACTACTGACTTGATTACTCCTAGTTCGCCATTAGTTCGGGCGTAAATAGGCGCGACAGAAAAATCCAGGAAACTATAAAGAAATCCCACATACGTACATAAAGCGTTAAAAATTCATTAATTATCAAATAAATACAAAATATATACATATTGTGCAAAATCACTCAAAAAAACGTCAGAAAACACATTAAAATGGAAGTTAATACTGTTTACATGCATTTACACTCAAAGGTATCGACATTAACCAGTCCAAAGATATGAAAATTTTCCTCATAACATCATGACACACATCAGCACTTACAATATACAAACTTCTGATTAATGTTTCATGCATAATACTCCCCATAAACGTATTATATATCATCTACACAGCTTCTTTCTGTAAAACAATGTTCATTTATATGACGAATATTTACAAATTCATAATTAATCACACGAAAACTATACAAATCCACAATTAATCAACTACCATCTTGTTATACATAATTCTTAAAATAAAATTTCATAAAAGGGCTGTTCTGATATTCCCTCAACTTTGTTTTCCTCTAAGTTGCTACCGTGCTCTGGAATTGTCTGCAGGTATATTGCATACATGGCAGTAGGTTATACTGTAATAAAATGAATTAGAGAGCATAATGGAGGCAACCGAATATCTCCTGAAGTATCCCGTAACATTAAGACCTCAGGCAGTTTATCTCAGCGTCTTTAGTCGTGTGAGTTGAAGTGTCACCTCAGGGCGCTTAAAGAAGTACAAAAAACACACATTAAAATGTCACGACTAAATATGTTAATAATTTTATGCGGTTTTCCGTAATTATCTCGGCGAACTCTGGGACCATTACAAAGTTCGAATTAAAAGTTCATTAATGCATAGAAATACGAAATTTTTTAACTTAAAATATTTATCAATTACTAAATACGATACTGTTCCTCAAAACGGCGTTATAGACGGAATAAATGATTTTTTCCTGTTCTTTCAGAAAGCCTCACTAAGTATAAAAACCATGATGGTCTAAACACTGAATTGTTGATCAAATCTTTTTTACCTTGTCTTACCTTTAACTGTTCCGTGTGGAAGTTACAGAAATTTAGCTTATATTGTGAAGATAGTTTTGAAGTTATCTCTTTGATATGTGTAGTTAATGGAAAGCTACGACCCGCCTCTTTACAAATTACGCAAAAATATTGTGTATAAAATAATTCGGGCTGATTGTAATAGCTAACAGTAATGCCAAACTGTGGTGCTCAGATTACAACAAAAAAAAAAAGTTACCCCAGAGAAGCCACTTTTCTAATGTCCTCCTACGACTGCTTGGAGTCATGCCAAACGAGTTGCATTATATGGGAGATGACACGCTTTGTAAGGCTTAAACCCGTGGGTGGACTCCCAGATTGAGCGAGCGGTGCATTTCAAGGCCGCTCGGGCAGATCGGCGCTAGTGAGCTGTGGGTGTTCCTCACGGCGCAGTGTTGGTTCCAGCGTTGTTTTTAACGAGAATGCTGTCGCCGTTGCCTCGAATGTTGGCGCAGAGGTGGGAGGAGGCTGCGGTGTAAGAAAGGAAAGGAGGAGGAGGACTGACAGAGCTGCATTCCACTCAAAGGTCGACCCTCGTTATTTTTAGGCCCGGTGATATAAAGAGGGGCCTCGTGATCCCTGACGGTACCCATCGCTGGGGAATCCAGTCGCGATTTCTTTTTCCTCGCATGGCACCCAGTTGCGTAAGGCTACCGCCTACTCTCCAGTTATGAAAGGAGCTGCCACTTGCTGCTGTGAAACTTACGCCCTGCGTCCACCTACTAGCCGGACTTAAATCGGCTTGTGTCCGTGTAAGGAAATAGCATGGAGCATTCCTAGATCTGCACGTATTGCCTAAGCCGAAATAGATTTTGTTCACAAACTCTGCCTAAAATAAAGATGTGTGGGAGAAAACGCAGCTAGAACTTGTATTACACCCAAATAACTTTCATTTGGATAGAGGAGGGTTTCTCAGAGTGGGGTACTTGAACCACCAGATGTTCTCCCATTGAACGTAAGTGGTTCGTGACAAGATTTACTTTAAGGCGGCTGACTGGAATTTCGAGGGTACAATACGCAACATGGTGAATTGAGATTGAAAATGAGCAAAGTTGCTCCTAAAATCGACTCAACATGCGATAAGAAACAATCCCATCCATCAAATTAATTAATGATATATTGCTGTAACTGTATTTCTTTTTTGAGATAAAAATTCTTATTTAAATAAAATCCAGTTTTTTGAAGTGTTTAACAATTGTTTGGGAAATTTCATAGGGATACGTTGAGCTATAAGTTTGAGAAACCCTGGGTTAGATGTATTAAGCCATAGTTCGAACGACTGTGGACTGTTATTATTAAGAGTGTTACCCACAAAAGCAGCCTACAACGAAACCTTCTCCAGATTTCAAGTTTGTAGTACTGTGCTTATCTTCAAGCAGTACCAAAAATGACATAGTACCACTTCTACCGAGAGTGGTGGTGTAACGGTTAGCGTTCTTGCCTCGCATTCGGGAGGACGACGGTTCGAATCCCAGTCCGGGCATCCAGATTTGGGTTTTCCATGATTTCCCAAATCACTCCAGGCAAATGCCGGGATGCTTCCTTTAATAGGCCATGCCGAATTCCTTCCCATTCCTTGCCCCCCCCCCTCCTTTCTCGTCTCTAAAGACCTCGCTGTTAAGAGACGTTAAGCAGTTAAAAAAAGCCACTTTTATTTTCATCACTTCTAATTTACATAATACTCTGAATTCCAGTGTCATTTCTGTATATTCATTGTGTTGTTTGTATTGTGAATGCCAGATTAAAAAGGAGAGAATGAAGATCGTTGCCGACTGATTCCAGGCTACTCTTATACCGAGCGTGCTGGGTGAGCGGTTGGCCTCGCATTCGGGACGAAGCGGGTTCGAATCCCCGTCCGGGCATTGAGATTTAGCTTTCCATGGTTTCCCCAACTCACTCTAGCTGAATACCTGACTGGCTCCTGAAAATGGCCACGACTGATATCATACCCATTCCTTACCACCATTCATTTTCTGCCTCTAATGACCCTGACGTCGACGAGGCGTAAAGAAATAATAAAAAAGAAACCTGCCTTTACAAAAGACCCTATAGAAGGAGCAATATTTAATGTCTCCAAAACAACATACTAATTACCATGAATAATATCGTATTCCTTGTAGTGGAAGCGCTATCTTTCCAACCATCCTAGTAAAATTCCAAACGTTGAAAATTCTTTCCTTCGGAACAGATAGTCACGTGGCGATTGTTTGGGCGCCACGACATAATGCATAATCGAAGTCAACAAATTTTAACACATATATCTTTATGCAGTACACAACATAGGCGGCATGATAGTATTTCTACATGAACTAAAAGCCCAAATTAACAAAATTTCGTTCTGTTTACTGTGGTGATTTTCAGACATAAATCAAATATATTCAACATGACATTTATTAAACATACTAGCTAGATCAACTGACATACAACTTCATGACACGACGTGAACTTTACAATCTAACAAGAAGAACTAGCAGATCACTTTTAAATAGCATTAGTTGCATGGAAGATAAGCGGAACATAAAAATTCCTACAGTGTCATACTGATATTGTCAGCTGGATGTTATCGGGTACACACAATGTTTTGAAATTGTTTTTGCGTTGGCTGGAATTTGAGTAATTGATATGACCGTGTTGATGATTCTACAATCAGCCTATAGCGGACAATGGAACACTAGTGCCTGCATATAGCGATCAACTTCGCTACTTCATCTTCAACGAATATAATTAAATATAATATGCCGGTTCGAATCCCCGTCCGGGCATCCAGATTTGGGTTTTCGATGGTTTCCCCAAATCACTCCAGGTGAATGCCGGGATGCTTCCTTCTAAAGGCCATGGCCGAATTCCTTCCCGTTCCTTATCCCCAGTCCCATCCTGCCTCTAATGACCTCGACTTTGACTAGGCGTAGAGCAATAAGTAAACAAAATCGTAATAGAAATTGTAGCCAATTCATTCTTTTATAGCCTAAATCCGCAATCAACTTGAAGACCATCTCGTCGATGTATTGAAGGTGATCTACATCTACATCTACATCTATACTCCGCAAATCACAAATACTGTGGGTGGCAGAGGGTGCTAAGCACGAATACTAATTCTGCGCATTCCAATCCCGAACTGATCGAGGAAAGAAGGAATACATTAATGAATCAGTACGGCATCTTATTTCTCTAATCTTATCCCTCCTGTCATTGCGGCCTAAATAGGTTGGCGGAAGAAGTATTTCGTTGCACTCGTAACTTAAAGATTTTCGCATATTCTCCAGCAAATTCAAATTAAAACTACGTCGTCTGTCCGCCAAACAATCCCAGACCAACCCACGAATCAGCTCTGTGACACTTACGTAAGGACTGTAACTAGCATTCACGAATCGAGTGGATCTTCTCTGTACTTTCTCTAATGTGTCAATCAATCCCTTGCGATACGGACAGGAGCAAATCTCTCGTCGTTTTCTGCTCGTACGAAAGTTTCTGTGCATCTTCTCCCGCTCGGGGGATGTACCCTTTTTCCAATCCTGGCTGTCAGCTTGCTGTGTAATATGAAATACGCCAGAACGCTTCCTTGGTTCACGTTCCACGTTAAACTTAAGGCCGCCTGTATCTAGTAGGACTACAAAGGGCGGAATGCGGAGCCACTAGAAACCCTGTCACCAGTTCATTACAACCACACGGATTCATTATTTATTATATTTGTATCTATGAAGTGTTGCGCGAATGAAATTTATAGTTTCAAGTATTCACTTCTGTGGCAGTCCCAAATCACTGCTAACTGTATTTGTTTAAAATTAAATTCTAAAGGAAAGTTCTGTATTATTAAGGTCTGGTTTATACATGTTAAATGAGACGAAACAAATGTAATTATAATCTGACATGTAGTTCATTTTTGCAAAGCCCAGCGTGAAATTTAATTGTGATCGATTAATTAATATTCGACTGTTCCTATAAAAGAATACATCGACATGGCTGCAGACATACAGAATGCAGTAGATAACATAAGTGACGTCTGGAGATACCACACGATGTATAAATGTTGATTTTCGTAAATTACCCACGGATACAACAATTTCTCCTTACTGTCGTACGTGGAATTAATGAAAATATAAATGCTGTGTCAAAGCGTCATCAGTGCGAGATGGTATCAGAGAAGAGTTAATACAATTGAAGCATACGTTTCCAATATAATTCTCTGATTACTCTTGCTTTTAAGCGATGACGTCACATGTGCTCAGAGACGAGCTGTTTATCTTAAAATAGGTCTGCAAATTAAATAAAAAAAGAATATCGTAACAACTGAGACTTACTTGAACAGAGGTTTTATTTTAGATAATTAGTTCGACTTTCTGCTGAAATACAGTTCAGTTTGCAAATTACACGAGCTGTACTGAGCACACAAGCCAATACTTTACCAGCAGGTCAGAATACATAGATCACTCTCACTTCTTCACTGTCGGGCAACAAGTTATCAGCTAGGCGTTGGAATAGTTAGTCACTGCACCAAGCTTACCATTCTCTGTTAGTGGTATGCTGTAGGGCTAAGTCTCATTCCTATGTTTAGTAGCAGGGGTTACGGAATACCTCTCTATCCTGTACATCATCATCTGTAGTTGATTTGTGGTTTAGCACATATTAAACGAGGATTCCTGAAGAGATTGTTTGATTCAAGTAACCCTTAGCTGTTCGCCCCCTCTCCTAGATGCAAGCTCATCCCTCGGTGCTCTTGTGTGTTTGGTAGTTAGATAGTAGCACAAGAGAAGATTACCGAACGTGGTGGGTGAACGGTTAACGTTGTGGCCTCACATTCGGGAGGAAGCGGGTTCGAATCCCCGTCCGGGCATCCAGATTTGGGTTTCCATGGTTTCACCAGATCACTCCAGGCGAATTCCGGGATGCTTCCTTCAAAAAGACCATGGCCGAATTCCTTCCAGTTGCTTGTCCCCCATCCCATCCCACCTCTAATGACCACGCTGTCGACGAGGTGTAAAGCCCAAAAAAAGAGAAGAAGAGGACCGGTCAGAAGAACAAGAGCAGAAGAAACACAAAGGTATATATAGTGCAAGTAATAGGACATCGTAGGAAAAACCCCATAGAAACCACGCGTCAGTTATCGAAACACACCCCACAATTACTTAATCCAACGTAACTATGTATAGAAATGTAAAACGCAAGTAATTAATTTGAAAATTAATTTGAAATACGGCAAACATGATACAATAAATTGATTTTCAGAGTTTCCAGCTAAACAGCTGCCTCTACAATTGCTGTTGCAAAGTTTCGTTGTATCTTACAAGAGGCCGTTCCATAGTTATGTGGTATATTTCTTGCTATTGGCTACCATGTTTTTTTTTTTTTTTTTTTTTTTTTTTTTTTTTTTTTTTTTTTTTTTTTTTTTTTTAAAAGATACTCCGTTATTCTCCGTTTGTGCATCCATTATGGCCTGTTATCTTGTGGTTCAGTGACGTCCTGGTTCTCATCGGTAGTTTGAAAGGAAGAGGCTGTTTTTCTGGGTCTTCCATTGGAGAGAGTTTGTCGGGATTTGATTTTTTTTCTCTACACTCCATGTTGCGTTTTTTATTTTGGACCAGCATCTCACCAAACTTCCATGTTGGATTCATTGATATTAACCAGTTAATAGCTTGATGTGTTCAGCCCAAATGTACTGGATGTTGTTAATTCCTTAAACACTTCTGCAATTCCTCCGCCGAAGCCGCATGTCTACGAACAAGTCAGGTAATAACTTTGCTGGTGAAAATCTATAGTTATAGGTGACTGATATTTAACCGCACTTGGCTGCAGAATTCAACAACAGCGTATATATTACTTCTTACCATCCACCGTCTCCCTTCACACCAAACCGAGATCGATAAATTAGGTACCATTTTAAAGCTTAAGGTATCCGCTTTGATCATACCACATTTTAAGAAGGGAATTTTTACCCTTAAATGGCAAAAAGTCAACATTTCTAAAATGTGTTTTTTTCGTGTTACGAGCTATTCATCTCCCTTAATATTCAACCCAAAATCGAGAAATGAGGTATTATTTTAGATAATATGGTCTTTGCTTTGGTCAGATCATATTTTAAGAAAGAAATTTTTCGGAATTCGGCCATTAAAGGCAAACAGTACCAATATTTCCACCTCGCAGTTTTGTGTCACGAGTCTTTTATCTCATTTGATATCTAACCGATATAGATAAATGAGTTATCATTTTAAAGAATAAGGTCTTCGCCGTGGTCACATTATATTTTAAGAAAGAAATTTTTCGGAATTTGACCATTAAAGGGCACAAATATCATTACTTCCGTAACTTTTTTTTTCATGAGTCATTTATCTCCCTTGATATCTAACCGAAATAGATAAATGAGTTATCATATTAAAGATTAAGGTCTCTGTTTTGTTCACATTATATCTTAAGAAAGTATTTTTTCGTAATTCGACCCTACAATGGCAAAGGCACTACTTACTATTTCCATATTGGGTGTTTTTGTTACGAGCCATTTATCTCCATTGAAACCTAATCTAAATCGATGAATGAAGCATCATTTTAAAGATTAAGGTCTCCACTCAGGCAAAATTATAAATTAAGAACGAAATTTTTCGGTATTTGACCCTTAAAGGACAAAAGTAATAACTGTGAATGTCGCGCATATGTGACAGTTCAGAGCCAAGCCGCTAGATAGCAGTAGCATATATCATAGAGATATTAATAACTAATAATTTTGTTTAATAATATCTCTGTGATATGTGCTTACAATCCGGTGGAAAAATCTCAACACATCTGCTTGGTTTGAAACGCATGTTCCTACTGTCAACTGATACTATTTATCACCTCTCTCGATAACCTGTCCTATTTCCAGACACCCTGATATATAAATGAATCTTTATCCCCATCATAATACTAGAAATCAATAGAGTTAATTTCGTCCATAATACTGCAGCTAATTCTTCGGCTAATATACGCCTCGTAACTAATGAATTCCTTAGGGAGCTTCGATAAACCATGTAGCTCTATTTTGGACTCCTGTCAACCCCCCTCCCCCCTCCCCTCCACGTAGCCTGATGTGGCTTTTCTCTCTCCCCCCCCCCCCCCACCCGCGCGTAGCACGTAGCCTTTTCCCCTTTTGTTTCTAGAAGACATTCTGTTCTGTTTTATCTTGTCAGACTATCGTAAATTTCGTTTGCAGATAATTGAATGACGGAAATAAATATTTACATGGTGGTGTGTGTTCTGTACCTCATTTTAACTGAAACAAATAATATGAATGGAAAGCTACCTGGCCTGACTCGGAACTTCTCCCCTCCCTCCCCCCCCCCCCCCCCACGTAGCCTGACGTAGCATTCCATCCAACCTCTCCCTCCCCTCCTCTAGAACGTGCCACGTAGTTTATGGACGCTTGCTTATAAGTACCCAGCATTCTCTTCACTCGGCTCCTTCTTCCCATAATTCTGAACCCAGTTCCTATACGCCAATTTAAATAACGAAATCAAGCTGCGCCCCTTTGAATCTGTTCCAACTGCTGAGTTTGATACCTGCAATTAAGACCTTATATCAACCCACACACTCAAGTAACTCCTTAGACAGATTCCACCCAAGTCCCGCGTACATCCACTCCACACTTCGTCATACTGTTGCAGGGTTTTATAAACAAGAGGTAACGTATTTACGTTCGGTAAAAATGTATCTTCTAGCGGTCTTGCGACTGGTTGATGTGTTTCGATTAGGCACACACTCCGCCTTTGTCGAGAGTGGACCTACCGTTTAGCTTTAAATCTGAGCCGCGGGCCGTTTTAGCGTATCCCACGTGATCAAGCAAAATTCTCAACAAAAAAAAAGTAAATAAATTGCCGCACCAGGATCTGAATTAACACAATAGCCTGGGAAAATGTTTTTAATTTTTTTGGGTGCAATACCAGTGGGATCGAGATAGTGTTGCCTGTGTTGATCTCGGTGGACCAGTCCATTTGGACTCCTTGCGTTGGGTAACAAGCCATCTCCATTTAAATGAGGTGACCGCCCAGGCCACCGCTCATCGGACAACTTTCTCCCGGCCTTGGAGTTGCACCACTCAAAACATGGGCCGGCTCACTGGCCACTAGCTGATCAACAGTTCGGACTGGGTGAAGGTACGCGAGAGGCGCATATAAGTATCTCACGCGAAGGAGTTTGGTAAATGCAGAAACCTTACCGATTGCCACGATCTGATCTGGTTTGCTTCGTTGGCTCCATGAGTAGAAATGAGAGCTTTTTATAATTAAAAAAATGCGTTTCATCACCGGGGTTCTTGAAGTGTACAATTTGTTTCTGCCACTAGACATTACATTAGCTGGTTTTTTTGTTTGTTACTTTTCTGTCTTGCAACTAAAACAAATTATTCTAATGGCAGACGAGTTTCGTCTTTATTTAAGACATCTTCAGTGCCCTAGGCAAACATATATATATATATACAATAATGTTACTTGATTTTTGTTCAGTTCTCTTATATTACTGACTAGGTACTACCAGTTTTATATCATGCACTAACAAGCGCAAGTTCGTATTTCCACGCCAGCTACTTTTCTTTCACTACCACTAGTGTCCTAAGTTTTTGTAGTATGCATTCTAGTGACTTTTCTGCCTAGGAACTGTATATAAACTTTTAATGTTGTTGACATCCACTGTGAGTCAAAGATTATGTGTTGTCGAACTTTTGCTTATTTTGAATCTGTGTCAAGACACTAAAACAGGAATAACTAGGAGACATACTATAGTCAGACATATCACCACAGAACAGACATAGCTAATAACCACAGATTCAAAATAATCAAAAGTTCCACAACTGAAGATGTCTTAAATAAAGACCAAACACATTTGACATCAAAAGCAATTGTTTTAGTTGCAAGACGGGAAAACTAACCAAAAAACAGTTATCATAGCAACTAAGGACCTGGGCCGAAAAATCTCCAACATTTTAAATTAGCTTGTTCAAGCATCGGCGTTGGAAAAATTTTCAACACCAAGTACAAGACAAGAAGGTTTAAGTAGATTTTGGTGCACGATTCCTTATCGAAAGTTGCGTTGATGTACGAAACCGTCCACAACGCGTATAAAGTGAGGTTGTATTTCACTCATGGTCATGGTTGCTTCCGATTTATCCTGGTGTCTTTCTGAAAAGGAGGCCTTTAGTGCCGCCAGTTTTCTTCAGCTTCTCCCTTTTTTGTTCGGGCAAAGGTTTCAGGGTCACTTGTGACGACTAATATAAAACTGATTTCATCTCTTCCTTCTTCTTGTCAAAAGCTGCGGAAAAAATCGTTTGCAACACATAACAACAGTAAAAACATTTTGAACGTGACTTGCACAATGTTTAATATCTGAACCTTGGCAGAAACGGGATTGCTGTAACATAATGATTACAAAACGATATTAGGATACCATATTTGTACTACAAACGATCGGTAGATTAATGTTGCGTCAACTATCTTGAAAATTAAACCCCACCAAGCCACGGTAAAAATTTCTATGCACCGTTTTTAAGGGTAAAACTTTATCGCCGTTGTTGTTTCTATGACCTTATTGCGCTTTATTACGTAATCAATACAAAACTATGCTTTGTGTTTATAAATACGCTGTAAAAAAGTGCTGCTTAATTCAAGTTTCACTTAAGATTTTTGCTACGAAAAAAAAAATAAATAAATAATGGGGCATCTTACCTCTGCCAATAACTGACTTAGTAGATCTCCATTCTGATCTCGTCAATGTCGAGGTCATTAGTGGCGGGAAAGGATTGGGGTCAAGGAACGAGAAGGAATCCGGCTATTGGCTTCTGAAAGGAGAATTCCAGCATTCACCTGGAGTGATTTGGGGAAACCATGGAAAACCAAAATTTGGATGCCCGGACGGGGATTCGAACTTGCGCCGTCCCGAGGCCAGAGCGTTACCACTGACTTTCATTATCCCCAGTGCTTTCCAACCTGTAATAACCACGATGTCGAAAATGAGAAAATCCGTAAGCAAAAAGAAAAAGATAATACCTGATAGAATGTATTTCTTAGTAATACCAACGCAATAACTGTTGTTTCAGCTCGTGCTACCATATCTTGTACAGTCATCTTCTGCCATAAACTGCAAACTTCACACGATAATGCGTGTCAGTTTTAAATCTCTAATTTCGGTTTCTGGCAAATAGTGATAGGGTTTTGACTTCAAAGATACTTCCTTTATTCCTCGCTAACCCAATTAAAAGAATTAAACATTTATTAAACTGTGATTTAACGCAAAATTAAATAATGTGAGGTAGGAGACACTTTAGAAATATGTATAAAGAAATCAAGTAAAATTGTACTTATTTCCCACTACGTAAGTTTGGGACGAAAATAAATGACGATACCTAACCAAACATCGTTATGGTCAGGGACTAAAACTCCTAACAAAAATTTAGCAAACTATTACAAGTATTTTTTTTTTTTTACTTTATCCATAATAAATGGACTGATGAAAGTCTGTAACTGTTTTCAATTGACATGTAAATAAATAATTTTACTGCAACACAGTTACTATTGATGATGTTTTATTACACTTTGGGTGACGCGTTTCGAGAACTTATTCCCATTTTCAAACGTAATATTAGTACATTATTAATGCATTTTAATGTGCGAAGCGCTTGTGTTTGTTTCTGTTTGACATTTGTAAAACTTTTGGAGTTTTCCTGGAAATTAAAATGTGGAGTGTCGTAGTGGATAAAAAATTTACAACTAAGTAGATGTGGAATAATTATCTAGTCCAACTTATTTAATGTAATGAGAAAGTGTATGTGTACGTTTCTATGATGGCATGTTATTAAGAAACCTTCAAAAACGTACGTTTGACTAGATAATTATTCCGCATCTACTTAGTTACAAATTCTTTATCCAGTACAACACTCCACATTTTTATTTACAGGAAAACTCCAAAAGTTTTACTAATGTCAAACAGAAACAAACACAAGTGCTTCGCACATTAAAATGCATTAATAATGTACTAATATTGAGTTTCAAAATGGGAATAAGTTCTCGAAACGCGCTACGCAAAGTGAAATAAAACATCAACAATAGTAACTGTGTTGCGGTAAAATTATTTATTTACATGTCAATATTACAAGTATTATCAAAAATTTTAATACGAACATCCTCAAACAGAAACAAAGAAAGCAAAATAATATAGTGTTGTACATTTACATCTATATTCTGAATATCACAAATACTGTGGGTGGCAGACGGTGCTAAGCACCAATCCTAATTCTGTGCATTGCAATCCCGAACAGAACGAGGAAAGAAGGAATACATAAATGAATCAGTACGGCATCTTATTTCTCGAATCTTATCCCTCCTGTCATTGCGACCCAAATAGCTTGGCGGAAGAAGTATTTCGTTGCACTCGTAACTTAAAGATTTTCGCATATTCTCCAGCAAATTCAAACGAAAACGACGTCGTCTGTCCGCCAAACAATCCCAGCCCAACCCATGAATCAGCTCTGTGACACTTACGTAAGGACTGTAACTAGCAGTCACGAATCGAGCGGCTCTCCTCTGTACTTTCTCTAATGTGTCAATCAATCCCTTGCGATACGGATCCCAAATTCCACAACAGTATTCCAAATGCGGACGCACTAGTGTTTTGTACGCTATTTCCTTTGTATAAACATTCCAACTTCTCAAAGGTAAACTGCATTTTAATTATAGAACTAATAACACCGAAAAAAATTATTTATCTGTTTTGCAGATGACAGAATTAAATGAAGTTGTAATTTCGCTTTGTCTAAAGAGAGGCCGTTTCAGAATGGAAGTAACAAAGTTTCTACTGCTGAGCTGAGTCAGGAATAGCAATACCTCTGCCGAAGAGCGGGGATATCGTTAGAGCGATCTTCACGAGGTTACGTCGAATTCAGCATTCCTCGCCACAGGACGTGCCTTGGCGGTAAAACAGGACAACCGAAACGACAGACACACTTCGTCAAAAGTTTTGCATGAAATGCATTTCTCATGGCAGGAAATACTTGACTCAGAAGTTATCAAATTGTGAACTCAACCATACTATCAAGATTCCCGGGACACTGCTTTTGATGCAGCTATATTAATGGAAGCAGTAAAATCTGCTGATTGGTCAGAAATTCAACGAATAAAGAATACTAATTAGTATAAATTTTATTTTAATTTTCTCAGTTTTCCGACTACACATCAAAATAAAAACATATCCGATTTTATCTTCGGACTATTCGACGCACTTTATTCTAAAAACAATAAAAATCCGAGCTGTAGTTTTTCCATTAATCCCATTTATCCAAACAATCTCGCAGTCGAAAAAGCTAATGCTTAGCATATATTAAAATAAAATAAATTGAATAAATTGAATTTCAATGTAACAATGACTAACGCTACGACGACTGGTACATATATATAACAGTCATTTCGGACCAAACTCAAAAGAAGATCATGGCTGATACCAATGGTTCTCCCAAGTCATCGCCGAGCAGCAAGAAGGCCAAGTCGAAGAAGAAGATGAGCAACAAATATCTTGCGTTTCGCCAGGGCACAGTCTTCTGGGAAAAACTTTGATCCCAGAGTGAAGGGAAGTTCTTGCGCTTATGCGCATGTCCTTCCAGATCTTGAGGTTTTCTTCAGGTTATTTGTCATTACTGGATTTGCCAGGTCCTCTTGGTATTTGATTTAATTTATTTTTGTCCTGACTGGATTTGTCAATCCTGTTACTGTAAACGTTCTTCTAGGGCATCTTCATTTGCCAGTTTGACTGGCCATATTGTTGTATTATGGTCTACTGCACGTGCTTTCCGAGTTGTTGAATAAGTGGGTTCTCATGTGTTGGGCATTGCTGGTAGAGTTTCTTTGCTGCAGTCTTGAAACGCTCCTTAAGTTTTGGTAATCCGTTGATCTCGTGTAATGGAGCTGTCGGAGTGTCGATGGGTAGCTTGAAGGCATATCTGATTGCACGGTTCTGGATGCGCTGGAGAGGCACAGAAATTTTGTGTTAGTATTTTTATCTTATTCTTCAATACGTTCATAAAAGTCTCGATGTAAATACCACCGAAATTTGCTTTCTATGAACAGCGCTTGCTTTGTAATCATATTTGTTTCACCGAGCTTCGGTAACTCTGTGGCTTCGGAAGGACGTTGTGTTTTCCACTTCAGGCCAATTCCGACATCGTTACTTCAAAAGGTCAAGGCCGAATTACTTACCAATAATTGCTTTCTCTGTGTTTTCTAAATGATTGCGATCTGTAGTAGCTGTCAGGTTTTTCGTAAACACACAGATCGAAGTCCTCTGAAGATGCCTGCAATGAAAGCTTTCATACCTTTGCATTTACGTGGAAAGAGATCAAGAAGATATCTGCAGTACAGCGATTAGTATTATCTATCATTATCCTAGGTGATAACTGAAAGCTACCTGGAAACAATAACCAGCATTTAATTTTACTCTCTTTATCAATGTTGGACAAACTTGTGTACATGAGTAAAAAAGTAGTTCAATATGTCTCCTAGCAAACAGATTTCACTGAAAACGTCCCAAGGTCAAGATGCTGATAAATACAGTACAGAGATGTGATATTAAGTTCGACGTTTAATCTCAATCACCAGTCTCTAACAAATGGATATTTAATCTGCTTCCTTTATTTGCAAAGATATTAAGCTATGAGTAGAACAAGGAATCAACACTTTTCAATCAATTTCGAACAGAAAGAAATGTTTCAATTATGTCTATTTCTACAAAATCCCACGCGTAGGAATCACATCACATTCAGGAGGACGTGGTTCGAATACACTTCCGGTCATCCAGAATTGGGTCTTCTCTGGTTTAACAAAATAATTACAGGTGTATGCCGGATGGTTTCTTCAAAAGTTTATGGCCGAATTCCTTTCCGTTCCTTGTCCCAAATTCTTTTCTAATGACCTCAACGTCGACGAGGAGTAAAGCCATAAGCAAATAAAGTAGTCTCAGTTATTGTTTTTCATTTCTAATCTGTATCACTTTCTAGATAATTCCATTGCTTCATAATTATTGCTTTGTTTTATTATGCACCATAAATTGGTTTAGTTAATCTCGGTGACTTCATTTCGGTATGAATACACAAATTAAAAATCATATGACGTAATTTTAGGGACGATAGCTGAATGAAAACCTATCTTCCAATGCAGCTCCATTTAATAAGGCTCCTTTGTGTTCCGATGGCATTCAATTTTCGCCAGCGTATTTGGGAGCGCTAAAGGCAGCAAATGTTAATGGAAAACTTCTATTTTTTTCTTTAAATCCCCCTTTCTATGTGGATCATTTCTAGGTTAGTGACCTTAATCAGGAATACTTCTCGGACTGTGTTAGAGATTATAGCCCATTCGTCTCCATCACAAGTCACAGAATGAAGTTAGAAGTTCAGGCATATTACGATACTGTTTACTTTTGTTTATAAAGGTTACTCCAAGCATAGGCAAGAATCATAACTGAATAATTCTCACAGAAATAACAAAACATTTGAGTCGTTCGCCGTTAAAATTTGGTAGTTAGTGATAAAGTATCTCTCGTTACAGTAAACTGAGACAAAAATCTTGAAGCGTGTGCATGATTACTTTGATAAACTGCATGGATTTTTCTCGTATCGTTATCTGCAGTGTTTTTTTTGCATGCCATACCTCCTTAAATCGGTTTCATAGAAACATTAAGAAAAAACTATGATAGTAATAACTGAATAATAACGTTGTTAAACATTAACGAGTTATTAACAAATCAAGTATAAACCTGTTTCAAAATGTCTGAATACACTTTCCAAAACCGGAAAATAACTGTCGCAATGGCGATAGCTTTCCTGTCCGTTCACGGTCCTGTAGTTCTGCTGTATTATTACTCTTATTTATAGTTAATGTACGTCGAGCCATGAAATTTTACTGCCCTTTGTATTGCCTATTATTTCTAACAAGTGTTTAAGCTACATCCACTTTCTGAGGTATTTGTTATTTTTAAAATAATGGGTGTTCATTAATTACATGAGGTGAAATGAGGGGGGGGGGGGGGGGAAGTCCGGAGAAATCTCACAAAATCAAATCACACGAAGGGATGAGGGGGTCAACATAAATCTGACCTCATCTTTTTTAATTGCTTAGGTAGGTTTACAAGCGACGTCGATGCCAACGTAAGGGGAGTTTAAACGCCCTTAGAAACAGGAGTGCTAAAAAAACGAAAGGTCTGCAAAAATTACGAAGTGGTCAGCAGGGAAAGAGGGGAGGGGGATACCTGAAGGTCTGAGCCTCCCACCATATGTCCCCAAATATCACAACTGTCGCGGAGGGGGGGAGTGGAGGCGATCCAGATTTGCAAATAAACACGTCAAGCAATTAATACTACCAGTATGCTAGGCCTGTCGCAGTTTTGACTTGGAGGGGATGAATTGGCATCCGTCTGGAAAATGTGTAACCTATTTTCTACGTGACGAATGTATTTTTGATTAAGAAATGTGTAGTTTTGAGGCGTAGATTAGGAACCATCTACGTTTTCCCCTAGCTGATTCCGGAAAACCGCATAAAATCCGCTGTCAGGTCGACAGGTACGCGGGTCCACAAATTAAACCGGGCCCTTTGTATCTTCCCGATCTAGTGTGGTGTCGACGCACGAAGCCTCATTGGCGGGTTATATAAGCGTGATCCTCATAAATATGAGTGAACAGCTGTGTCAAATAATTAGAGGGACAGAGAATGGACATGTAACAAACAGAATTGTTGAAGTATGTAGTCAATTTTCTGTAAAACGTATGATAAATTATGAGGCGTACCCAAAAATAACCGGGATAGCATTAGTGTTGGAGGAGCTTGTGCAGTACACGTTTCTGGCGCTAGACTTTTATAACGCAACGCATTGCCAGTTCAGAGCCGCCTGTATTGTCGACCTGGCTTGTTCTGTTAATCTGCACTGATTGTTTTTGTTATCGCTGTTTTGTTATTGTTTCGTTTTTGATGATAGGAAGATTTAAATGAACAACGTGCCGCTGTGAAATTTTGATTTCTACTCAGTAAAAATGCTGCTATGAAACTGTTTTATTGTTGAAAACTAGCTTACAAAGATGACGCTATGGGAAATACTCAAGTATACGAGTGGTTCGCTGGGTTTATAAATGGCTGGCATGGCAATTGATGACAAATCTTGTTCTGGAGGTCCGTCAACTGCCCGAATTGACGAAAATGTTGAAAAAATTCGAGAGCTTGATCTCTCAGACCGTCGATAGACAATTGATCATCTGTCAGAGATTACCGGGTTATCTTGGAGCTCGGTTTAGCGAATTTTAACCGAAGATTTGAGAATGAAAAGGGTTGGTGGCAAGTTTGTTCTTCGGGCTCTGACAGTCAAAAAGAACGTCGAGTAGAAACATGTCGTCCTTCGAAACAACAGCTTGAAATTGATCCAGATTTTCTGCCTGAGGTCGTTACTGGTAATGAGTCATGGTGCTATGGTTACGACCCAGAAACAAAATAACAGTCAAGCCAATGGAAGACGTCACTGTCACGCAGTCTAAAATCATGTAATAATGTCAAATCAAACATCAAAACAATGCTCATTTGCTTTTTGATGCCAAGGGCTTAGTTCATTCAGAGATTGTTCCCCCACATCAGACCCTCAATCAAACCTTTTATTTGAAAGTTTTAAGAACTGTTCGTCAAAAAAGACCCGATTTGTGGCAGACAGGAGACTGGTTCTTCCACCACGACAATGCACGTGAACACACCGCTGTCTCTGTTAGACAATTTTTGGTTAAAATGGCACGATTCCACTGCCCCACGCACCTTACTCGCCTGACCTGGCTCCGTGCGACTTTTTCCACGCATGACTGGACACCGATATGACAACTCTGAAGTGGTAAAAAAAATCATGACTACAGATAATGTTTCGAACAGTGGAAGCACCGGTGGGACAAATGTATTAGTTGTAATAGAGAGTATTTTTATGCAGATAAGTTTGATTTGTAAGAAATTTGAAAATATATAGATTTTTAAAAAATTTCCTTTTTTGTGTATCCCCCCTTGTATACATATTCACACCACTGAGGTAACAAGTTTTGCCTCTTTATGTACTCTTATAAAGCAGAGTTAGAAGCATGATTTTTATTACACCAGAGTACTAGGGAGTTGGAGAGTGATAAATTTACATATAATAAATTAAAAGTCCACCTTAACTCGGATTTAAAATACGTGGAGGAAAAAACGCTACAAATTAATATTCTAGAATACTGACATGATAATCAAAAGCACTTAATTAATCAAAAGAGAAGAATAACTTAACTTTTAAGGAACAGCAACTTCTGATTATTAATAAATATTAACTGAGTCAGCCTTACACAAGAAAAAGAATTTTGTGAAGAAATATTTTTAATAAATTGATTCTGACAACCACCAGGAGGCTACTTCGAATGCCACACACAGTTGCGTTTATTCGTTCAATCTAGTAATGGATTTTCAATCTGGTAACGGAACTTCATATACGCAAAACGAGTGAACACCTGAGAGTTAATTGAAAGTGACTGCGTGTATACACACAAACATCTGCTTCTGACCAGGTGAACTACATCGGAGATAAAATCCTAACATACAATATTTAACAATGTGGCGTGAGTTTATAAATCGCATGAACATTCTATTTCTTCATCTTTTTTACCATTGTTACTGAAGTTTTCAGATATTTATGGCACTTGAATTACTGGCTTTGGCTCTTCTATTATGCTATAGTGTGTTCAGATGTCTCTACTGTAGCATAGTTGATAGCGAAGCCTCCTATCATCTCCCTTTTAGCTATCTTTCGTTTGGTTTTGTCTTCTATTGCCACTTCTCCTGTCAAAGAATATGTGAAAGTTACTTAACATTTGTTCTAATGCTATGAACAAAGTTTCCTTTTAATAACGCTTTGATAGAAAATTACTGATTGTGTACATGCCTATTAATAGGGTATTTTCAACATATATCGATTCTCAACGTGTCAAATAAAACCTGTAAGCTAATCGAGTGAGATGGGTGACGCTGTTGCCTCGCATTCGAGAGGACGTGGGTTCGAATCAATGTTCGGCCATCCACATTTGGGTTTTCCATGGTTTCCCCAAATCACTCCAGGCAAATGCTAGGATCATTCCTTCAAAAAGCCGTGGCAAAATTCCTTCCCGTTCCTTGCCTTCAATCGTTTGTCCGCCTCTAATGGCCTCGAAGTCAACGAGGCGTATAGCCATAAGCAAAATAAATAATGATAAGTAATAAACTGTAAAAAGCTTCCAGCTCCTTTCCTTTTGTTCTTCTGACTACCCACGAATGCGCTCTGTAAAGTGAAACCGACCGCACGTAGCATTTAACAAATTTGACTATTAGATTGCATTTATGTTTTGGATCAAGAGTATCTCTATATATTCTTCTAAAGCTGATATTAGGTAATTAGCTCTAGTCTTGATTCCAAAATCTTGTTTCACTTGATGACCAATCAAGCAGCTAAGGAATTTAACCCTATTTATTGCTTTCTAAAACTTCACTTTCGATTGGAATTGATAGTGGTACGTTCTTAATCTTCCAGAGAAACATAATTTTAATAATCCTGGTGTTGATATTGGTAACAAATTTTGTACGGACCGTGATGAGAAAGTGGACTATTTACTCTCAGTTGACTGATTATAAATATTGAGTGTTTTCCTGGAAGTCGTTTTTGGTCGTGGAGTTAGTGAAAACCAACTTTCAATAAAGTAATTTCGTATGATTCAAAATTTTGCAGCATCGACCGCGTATCTTGCTGTGGAAGAGTACAGTGGAACAATGCCATGGTCCTTTCAATTTCTACCACCTCGTCTCAGACCGATTAACGTCGAGATAATCGCCAGACACCAGCATGTTGCAACAACGACTTGAACCAACGATGCTAAATTCAGGCTAGTATATGGATAACTCACATTACCTGAGAAATAACCTTTCTGCCTTATCTAAAATAAAATCGCTCCCGTTTATGTTGAATACAACGAACGAGTGTGGATTTTGGCTATGATATAAAATGAATGACAGCTCAGTGAGCAAGGCAGATTGTATTCATGTTGATATTCGACTAACCAGCCGCAGGAAATAATGAATATTTGATTCAAACTTCACCTCAGAAAGCGTCATAAGTATTGCACCATTGCGGTACAAAGATGTGAGCAGCAAGATTAATTAGTGTTGTAAAAAAAAAAAAAAAAAAAAAAAAAAAAGGTTTTTTTTTCTGACTTGAAAAAAACATGAAAAAAACTGAAAAAACTCATTTTTTTTCTGGGACACGTTTTTTTCATAACTACTAAATATCAAACTTGTAAGCCATTTATCGTTTATGACTGTTTTAGAGCTTATCCTGAGTACTTATCTTAATATTTAAATCTACTATATTTTTCTGGTTTAGTAGGGGGAAAAAAAAAAACGAAAATATTGGCATCATGACTGAAGTTTTCTTTTACGAACGGGGACTTCCCGAAGAGGCTAGGTTGCGCGAGAAGGAATCCCCGTTCCCCGTTGTTTGGGTTGATACTCGCTATTTGAACCAGTGCTGCCAGCCCTATGAATTTATCTGTAGACCTATGCATCTTTTTTAAAATTAATAATTTGAAATTTATCTACAGTTTTTTTTATTACTTATTGTGCTTTCCTTATATTCGTATACTTATTAAATTCTCAGCGCATAGTGATACTGAGTCATTAAATTGTCAGTAATTATGAATTGTTTCCTTGTAACCGTTGGCGTAAACCAACGATTGAAAATAAGTAAAGCTCCTATTTTGTATGATAATAGATTTAAATTCAAACTTAAAAGATCGTAATACAGAACTATTAGTGCAGTCTTTATGCACAGTGTGTACTTGCCCATAATTTAAAATTGCAATCTGAAAATCTTTTGCGTACCATACAAGAACAACCAGTAAAAGAAAATGTAACTATTTCTGAAGTTATGGATCTAGAGGAGACAGAAGAAGAAACAGAAAATTCCGACACCGACCGAACTAGTGTTGGTAGTGCTGATACTAGTGAATGTGGTACTGACATAGAGGATGAATAAAATTATGTTACCTATATAGATACGTTTATGAATCATTATGCAAGACATTATATGATTCAGTAAGATTTAAAAGACACATGTAAAATGTAAGTTCCGTAAATAAAACTATAATTTATCAATTATATTGTTTTCTGAAAAAAAGTCAAATTTAGAAAAAAAACAAGGGTGCTAGGTTTTTTTTCATGTTTTTTCCACAAAGCTGAAAAACAACATTTTTTTTTTAATTTGCAACACTAGTTGCTATTATTTTGGCATCTGAGGGAAGCTCTGCGGAGAGCTATGTGAACAGGTTTTCCGGACGTATTAATGAGATGAAGTTCTGCGGGTTTGCAGACGGATTCATGAAGAGACAGCGATCTCTGTTGTCTTTGTTAAGTATGGAATAAGCTCACCCACCTGCTGACTGATAGTATACTTCCGTATATATTGAACAGCAAATAACTGAAAAAGACGACAGAGAATGTCATCGAAACGTTGTATTTTTATAACACCATCCAGTTGTAAACCAGTGAAAACTACATTGTTCTGTATCGAGTTGTCAAAACATGTCGTTTCGGCTCCCATCTTGGCACCTTCCTCAGAGATTATTATCCATACATCATGGTAGTAACATCAGAGTTCTAGAAATTGGCACTGTATCACTTGGAAATACGCAGTAACATGTCATTCGCCGCAGACGATTACGTGAAAATTATGATATCTGGATGGTCCGTATATTGCCGTCAAGTGAACATTAAATGGAAGCGCAGGCCAGATGGTAGATGTAGGGTAAGGTCTCAGAAGAAACACTTTAACCTCGGCTGGAGAGAATCTCTGAAAGGCGGGCTCAAGCAGACAAAAGTAATTTAAGATGAAACCCATTACGGCGGTAGGGCACATTCAATAGCAATCGGAAAAAGGAAGGGAAGTAATTGGCTAGAAGTGGGGATCTCAAAGAGGCGGATACAGAGGGAATAGCTTAAAGGGAGACGGGATGCCAAAGATAAGAGCTTTCGTACTTTGAAACAGAATCTGTTGTGAACCAGAAGGTGTTTCAATACTTTAACATATCACGCACAAGGGAAGAACAGAGTTGTAGTTTTAAAAAGTTCGTCTTCATTTATATCAAGTTAGCTTGTAAGCTATCCTGTCTTGTCGATAACGGAGTGTATTAAATTCTTCTCTTTCAGCATATGTAAGCCGTTAGCTTGGATAATTAAATTGAGCGGTGTTTCGATATAGTCTGGAAATGAAACACTCACTGTTCTGGTCGAGATATTATTGATCTTAATTAATAGCATTCACTAACACATCTTTTAAGATACTTATGTCACACTGAAACAAGTTTCCCGTAAATTTCAAAAGCTATTTTAGTTTGTTACGAAGAGACTGTATATGGGTCACACTCTTCTTCTAGCGGCACGACACATATACTGCCTCGCGCCCAACCATCCTACAATGCAGGCGCCCAACAGTGGCGTAGCTAGGTCAACAAGGGCCCCGGTGCAAAAAATTTATTTTGGGGCCTCAGGCCAGATGGGCGACATTTTTTTTGCTTTGTGTTGCCGGTAGTTATTCAGGATACTTATAATTAGTAAATGCAGCATAATTCAATGTTAATAATAATAGTAAATTAACAACAAAAAATGATTTGGAGGTCAGTGATAATGTTAAAAACTCACATATCACTTTGAATATTACAACTGCTGCTGCTGGCAAAACTTCACAGACATTAATTGTAACTCAGAATCCACTCTCTTTCGGCTGCTTGTCTCGATGACAATGCGAAGCTGTTTCGCGAACTAAATGTCACGATAGTAAACTCTGTTGTTATTTCAGACCGAGCGTGGCGGGTGAACGGTTATTCTGGCATCGCATTCGGGAGGACGCGGGTTTGAATCCCCGTCCGGGCTTCCAAATTTGGGTTTTCCATGGTTTCCCCAAATCACTCCAGGTGAATGACGGGATGCTTCCTACAAGAAGGCCTGGCCTGAATTCCTTCCCGTTCCTTGCCCCAATCCCATCCCGCCTCTAATGACCTCGTTGTCGACGAGGCGTAAAGGCCAAGCAAAACAAAAACAAAATATCGCGACACACAGCACCTTCTCTTTCCTCACCAACCCTACTAAGAAAAGCTGCCGGGAGGACTTTACCTCATGCTGTATAGCTCTCAAGACATATTCATATTATTTATGGCTGGTTTCACTGAGTTGTAGACACCATTGACAGTCGCACAGCAGCCAAACGTTTGTGCAACGTACACTGCACTCATTTGTTATTCAAATGACGTAATGAGTCGACATGTTTACTCATTACACTATCAAATGTAACATAAAAAAATAAAAATAAACGTAGACATTGTGAGCGCAGATAGTCTATACTCTCTCACTATACATTCGTAATGGATTAGGTTCGTGTGATCTTTATCAGAATTATTTTCCGAGCATTGTGTTACTTACATTTGACCAATTAAATTGAAAACTCGAGACGAAATTAATTTTTAAACTACATCCTCAACGTTACGTTTCTTAAATGCGAGTTATGTAGCAAGCTTAAGCTTAATACGTACAGGGTGATTCAAAATGATTGTCGGGGTTTCAAAAAATTCCTACACTTAGCACAATTGAGATACGAATTTGAATCTTATTTTGATGTGTAAAGAAACTCATCAAATTTTTTTACATCCATTACATATGATCGATATGTGCGCCCTGTGTCACTCTGCACACATCTATGCGACAGTCCATTTCATCCCACACGCGACGCAGCATGTCATCAGAAATGTTTAGAAAGGCGGCCCTGATCCGTTCTCTCAGTTGCGGGATAGTCACAGGTAGAGGAGGAAGATAAACTTGATCCTTGACGTAACACCACAGAAAAAAATCACATTTAGTTAAATCTGGTGAACGAGGTGGCCAAGCCATGAGCATTTGGTGACTGTCGGCTCCGCGTCCTATCCATCGCTGCGACAATTGTTCGTTGAGAAATGTTCTGACCTCCCGATGGAAATGAGGTGGAGCACCATCTGAAGGTGCATCCTTCATAATTTTTTTTCGAAAGTGCCGTTGGACAACGATAACTGACTGACAGACAGAGGGCAAAAAAGCCTTCTCTAGAGCGTTAGCTGCCATATTGCAAACACTGACATCTGGAGGAACAAAACGTAACTACAAGATTAGCGGCTGCTACAAAACAGAAACTTTGAGAGTTTGTCTATTCATCCGTGTAAATATAATACTTGTATGTTTAGTACGCAGCCGGTAAAAAATTCATGAAACCCCGACAATCATTTTGAATCACCCTGTATAAAGATTGTTCCATTGTACTGTTAAGCAGGGATCGGTGCCTGCAGTGGGGAAACAGACCCCCTTATCTCTACTATTTGGACTGCCATTTCGAGCGAGTCCAATTTCCTTTATAGCCGATTTCTTCTCTCAGTGTTCCATTTTAGAGTGCGGATTTAGCTGTATCACTGTTCCCCAATAAACATTATCTACAGAGAGTTTTTCTAATTGTTAACAATTTTTAAAATGTTGTAATGTTTGAGTACCAGATCTGAAGTAAGACTAGCAATGTAAAAGCAAAATAAGAGTTCGTTACCCTTTGTTCTTCGACGCTCATCGCGTTCTCCCAATTAAAAATCAATCCTAAACAAAGTGAACCAATTAAGCAGTACTTTAATAAGAAATTTTAATTAACTCAAGTTATTTTTAACTGATTGTTTTTTATGGATATAACATTGTTTGTCGTTTTGATTAACCTTATTTCATACTCACACCATTTAATATTTAATTTCTCCTTTTCTAATATATTGCTAAAAATAATATTTTCAACATGTAGCTCGTAAATGTTTCAGACTATTATGACTTTTTCTAGATATTCAGTGTCCAGATTTTTACTATTGGCTGCTTTATGCCCAAGAGTATTCTCATTTGCTCAGCGCTTTCTGGATCTTTCTTCCATGAATAACTTCAGATAATGGTCGGACAATTTGCAGTCCGCAAATCTTTTTTTTTTTTTTTTTTTTGTGACAAATCCATTTATTGTTAATACTTTATTTCAATAAAAGAGAGGTCTGGTACTCAGTGGTTGAGACGCTTGCTTTAAAAAAAGATTCGCTGCTCTGGTCCCGGGTTCGAATCCCGGCAGGCGCAGGAATTTTGAGAGTTGTGTTTGATCATATCAGATGCGCCAGGATGCTCCGTGGTTCGGATTCCACGTTAAACTGTAGGTCCCACAGGAAAGGAACTACCTCTGACACAGTGTCTTAATATGCCTTCTTTGGGATGATCCAACCAACCTTCGGGTTGTGGACAGGGGCGGCCCTAGCAAGTTTTTCAGGTGGTGCTAGATTTCATTGTGGCGCCCCAAATTTGTAACCATTTATTCATGATTAAGGTGTCCATATAGATAGATTGAAGATAACATACAGTTTTTACATCCTACTTCTATCATAAGTGTATAAGTTTGTTTGCTTGGATGTATTTACTGTTTCACGTCGAAACGACTGAACTGCTTAGGATAAGTTTGGAATAATCTATTGGCCATCTACTTTTATCCCAAATAGCAGTTCCCGTGGGATTTGGATACCAATATGTATATGAATTTTTTATGAATTCCACTCGAGCAAAGCCGCGCTTAAAATATAGTTTTTATATATGATAATAACTCAAACCTCGGAAATATTAGTATACGATAGCAGCGGTATGAATTAGGAACAACAGTAAAAAGGAATACTATATGTTAGAAAAGGTTTATTTAAGCTACTGTGGCGAACACAATGCTCAATTCAGGTACACGTCAAATTCACAGTTTTTAATATTTTTTAAAATACATAAAATAGAAAATATATGAACATAAAAAATTCCCACTTTTAATACCGAAAAATAAACTTTACCAAAATTTCGTCAGAACCCTCGCAGACTAATGCTTAAACAGGTTAAATGCATGTATTTTCTTCCCCAGGTAAAACTATTTTCAATAAGTATTTTTCATTGTTTTTGCCCCTCTCTGAAGGTAATTCTGGCTTCCTCCTTGGAAACTTGTGCAAACAGAGTGACCAACCCATTCTCAATTGTATCGATCATTTACTAAAACTCGTTCATTGTAAACAATTCTTCTGGATCTGTTGCTATCTCATTTACGGCTCATACTAAAAAAATCTTAACTTTCTTCGGCATCTGACTGGGTTAATAATAGGAAATGGTCCAGTCTGAGAATCAGTTTCTCTAGCTGTCTGTTATCAGAACCAGTACTCTTTTTCAAATTCCGAGCTGTTTTTCAGCATCTGTGAAGAGTTTCATAAATCCTCTTTCAGTCTGGATAGCCCTTGCTTACAATGTTTACTTGATGCAATGTATTATTGCAAGTCACAACTATCATTATGAATTCAAATTGTTCCATGATCTGGCTAAGTGACAAGGCATCTGTTGCTGCAACTGAATAATTCGTTTCAGAAGAACTTCAAGAACTGAAGAGTAAACGAATTCTAGCGATGTTAGAAACCCTGTTCTTGAAACGAGTTTCACAAATTTTTCGGCGATAGTCCTTCTAAGTGCTTGAATACCACTTCCCATCACTTTATTGATCGAGGGTAAAAAACAAATATTCTTAAAAGAAATCTGGACAAGGAAACCCATTTAACTGATGTTTTGGCGGCACTTGCTATTACCAAATTTAATGACAGTTACATGGATTAAAAAATGCTCGAAGATACTGGTTCAGAAATTTGCTTTAGACACATTTGTTTCCTCCTGCCATATTGGATCCATTTTCAAATCTTTGGCCTCGACAATCATTCATATCCAAATCTAACTATTGCAAAGTATGAATGATAAACACAGTCCCATGGAAGGAGTCCCATTGCGACTCCAGCCAGCTCCCAGGTCCCAAAGAGTCACTTTCCGGATTTTAAGCACAACGAAATATTCACGCACTTAGACTTCATCTTCATTAGTGTCAACAAAATCAGTGTCAAAGATAATTGTTTGAAGTGCATTACTTCAGGAGCTCAATTCAGTATGATGGAAAAATATTTAGATGACTCAACCATAGTCAAAATTTTATTACGAACTTCATTCGTTTTGAATACATTTGCCAACATAATAAGACATTAGTCTCGTTATTAGCAATACGGCGGAGATGCTCCATCATCACAGGATCATATTTTCCTAGCAGTTGCAATGTACCCAGGACGTTACCATCATTAGAAGTATTTAGTATTTCAGATCCAAAGCTTCCTCTGAACAAGACATCATTCATTAGAGGATAGCCACCCACTGTGATTTTTCGTGTTTAGTCTGTATTTACAAATGCTTATCTAGTACATTGAAGTTAATTAATGGAATCAAAGCTTCTATTCAACTGAGCATGGTGTGATTGTGATCTGAGGAAGTACCGTTAGTTTTGAGACGCTCTGCTTAGTAACTCCAGTAACTCCCAAATAAAAAAAAAAAGACCTTCTGTCGAATAAACAACATATAAACAATAAACTTTATCTGCAGATTTAGAGTAAATAAGCTATCTACTATTATAAGATTCTCCATTTGGTGTTACTCTTTGAAAAGCGTATGATTTTTATTCTTGGATTTTTACGTTGCTTGAATCATTATTTCATCTCTGCCGGCAGAGTCAATAAACGACAATTTTTAAAATAACGTCATAATTTTTACATTGAAAAGGCTACGATGATGGTATGTCTTGCATACCCATTTGTAATCTTTTGAACAGCGGACGACGTTCCAGCCATAGATAAATCTTCTCGCACATGCTGCTCTTTATCATGAGTCTCGTCTGAATAAGTTCCATTAAAAGTTTTCTTCCTCCGCGTGTTGAACTAGTTCTGGTGACGACGATTCAGATGACTTCTAAAAAAATTTTTTTTAGCGACATGTTCTGTCTGTAAAGACAGGCAAGCTTTGTAAATATTTACGATACCAACGTTAATTGTAATCACCGAGGATCTAATATGGTGAAGAGATAAATAGGTTGAATCTCGCCCATGCACAAGGGCCCGCATGCATGAACTTCAAGACTACAGCCGAAACGGCAGGAAACAGGTGCGGGAGGCGCGACGCGGCACAGGAGGGTGCTAACTTTGGAACGAGTTGTGATTTTCATTATTGGAATTACTCGAACTGACTCGAGTAACAACTCGAATTGACTGTATTCTATGATGACATACGACTATGCATTAAGTTAAAACTCTTACTTTTATAAACTCTTCTGGATGATGTGTGTTAAAATAATATATGAACGGCAAGCTGCATTATTATAGAATTTATTTTTCATTTTTTGCACAAACGATATCTCGCTGCATTTTCGGCGCCCCTCATATGACGGCGCCCGGTGCGGTCGCACCACTCGCACCGCCCTAGGGCCGCCACTGGTTGTGGACTAGTTTAGGTTACGTTATTTTAGTAAATGAAGTACGAGAATAAGGTATATAACCAGTTTCTCCTCTGTCGTTCAGAATATTCACAGGAGCCTAGTAATTTGGTTATTGTCAAAATTAAAGATGTTTTATGTGAACTTTTGTAGAACATCGCAACAGGACTAAAATTTGATTTATCAGTAGTTTCATTAACATACAATTAATCAACCCGTTTCTTGCAAACCCAAAATCCTAAATATATCTGTATTTATTAAAGCAGAGAACGAGAATTCTGGAGGTGCATTAAAACCGGACTAGTCGATGAAACAAAATGTTAAAGTAAATGCTAGTTTTAAAACATACCGATCTATTAAAACTGGACATCGTTCTTTAGGAAAACAACTTCATGAGCTAGAATCGAAAAATGCCTCTTAAGAATGAAGACATCTATCGCTTTGTTGCATGAAGGGAGGTAGTTTATCACTTTGTTGACGGTATAGTAATTGATGGTCGTTTGTAGACAGGGTGGGTTTCCTGAAAAACGAGTAGGCTTTTGAGTTGTGCTGGATGGATGTTACACAGAAAACAACTAGAAAAAAGTAATTAAATAATAGAGGGAGAGATATACTTCAGTCATAAAATAATCAATTGTGAGAAAGTATACAGCATGAGCAAGAGGATGCTGACAAGCTAGATGATGTACTGCAATCAATTGGCAAAATATAATAGACCAGCGGTTCCCAACCTTTATTGGTACACGACCCACTTTTAAGTAAAAAAATTTTCGCTGACCACCTAAAATGAGAGTCTATCTAATATAAGAATAGGAACTGTTTAATGACCTCGGTACGCTATCGACTATCCTATCCTACCAAAAGACAAATTTTCATACAAAGGATATACTATCAACAAAAACATTAATTCATAATACACAAAACAACAAACATACTATAACTGGAAGGCTGCTGCACGGACCACCACCTCATCAAGTTGACTGCTGAAATTCCACGATTAGAAGTAACTCGATCAGCATATTAAAATGCAACTGGTCTGCCAAGTCGCTTTTTGGTGTAAACCACCTGCAGACCCAATTTTAGTGGTTGATTGGTAGGTTTGTCATTGTGTTTTACTGCACCCAAATGTATGAAAATATGGAAGACTGGGAACAGGAAAACACAATGGTAAACTTACCAGTCAACCACTAAAATGGGATTTGTAGGTGTTTTATACTGAGGTATGACTTGGTACATCAGTTGAATTTTAATTTTCAAATCGATTTTTAACTAATTCTTGAATTGTAGCCATCAACTCGATGAGGTGATGTTTTGTGCAGCCGCCTTTCGCTTTATTGCAAAAATAATGCACAACACTTTTAATTATTACAAAAACACAACTTTAAAATCAGTGAGATTTCTGGCACTGATGAGGGAATCGATATCATGGTTAACACTGGTTAATTTTAACCTTAAGTAACTCTCTACACATAGTTTAATTCTGTATTTTTTTTTTTTTTTTTCAAAAACAATAAAGTTGAAAAAGCTCGTTCACAGAAGTATGTCGTGTTGAGCTTTACAGCTAATTTAGACATTTCTCGACACTCTGCTTCATCCAGAAGGAAATTAAGGATTTCATGTTGATTGAACTTGTAAAATATCGTGTTATATGAAAAAAATATATATATTCGCGGCAAAAGCCTAGATTGTTCCGCGACCCACTAAAACACACGCCGCGACCCATCAGTGGGTCGCGACCCATAGGTTGGGAACCGCTTACAACGTACAGTAATGGAAACATACGTCCACTGATAACTGCTTTTTCACTTGTCTTTAGTTTATCAAATGGTTTGAAGTAATCCTCCATCTCTTCCTAACTTTATCTAACGTCTGCTGTTGTTTTTTTTTTTTTTTTTTTTTTTTTTTTTTTTTTTTTTTTTTTTTTTTTTTTTTTGTAATACTTTATAATTTTTTCTCATCGGTTGTTTCCTCCAGTAACATATTAACCAATCCGAGCATGTCATAAATGGTAATCCACCATCCTACCCCTCGTCTCGATCGAATGCGTATTGTATTGTTGGCCGGGAAACCATGAGCGGTAGTTCCGCCGCCGGTTTGATAGAGGTTCTATTTGCTCCTCTGTCGCGGCTACCCATAACCTAGCCCTGTAATCCTACCGGATAAAGCGGAACTGTAGTTTAACATAGTAATCCAACAACAACAGCTCCGGGGAATATCGAGTCTGGTCATGGGGAGTATCGAGGCTTTCACCTATTGATCTCCCTCGCAGATATCGCCCCATATACCCACCATCCAGCATCCGCTTCGCGCCTCAGGATGCTCTTCCGAACTACCCGCCATTACAGCAGGGTCGGTGAGGTGGTAAGGCGCGTTTCGCCACCCATTAAGGGTGCCCACGGGGAAGCACGTGGAGTCAGCGCCCGCTACGACCAGGCCGAAGATCCTTCCAAAACCTGGCCGTACAGCTAAAACCTCTCTGTGTGCCCTACGCTCCACCAGACACTTCGGTGTCCAAGTTCGGCGCAGGTATGCTCCTTTGCATTAAACCACTAACCCAGCTTCTTGTCCTCGGACATGCTCCAAATGCGCTTCCGCCCAATTCAGAAGAGCTTGTAAGCAAGCTGGTTGATTTGTGATAAATTATGTCCTGGTGGTACTACACAACACGACGTGAATTTCAGTCTTAATTAAATGTTCGTAAGATTACAGGTTTGATACCGTCAGGTCGCCAGCGGGGACACCGCAACTAATACTAATAATTCATAGTCACTCACAAAATCAATCACGTAAACAGTTAGCAGTGGTATTTAGCGGGAATTTGCCAACACATAAATCACACAAAAGTTTACATTCAGAACACACATTTATTGTCTGAATAAGCAGAAGAAATACGTCGCCGAAGTAACCACCAGTTACAAAGACTCGTGCTATCGGAACTTCTTTACCAAAGCGTGCAAGATTCGAACCGAGCAGGTACAAGTAGCATGTGGTGCCACTATCACAATAGTTTATCCGGAACACTGTTCTTGTCCTCATACACCGACACTCCGAATGCTTCTTCAAATCACCGTACAAGTTAATGGAATAGTTATCAGCACTTTTTATAATATTCGTTCTCACAGCATCGTTCTCAACAGTCGACCACTTTCGACCTTCACTTCCCGCGCGCCCGCCGCCAAACTCTAGACTTCTGCCATCTTGCTCTCACTGTCCAAAGATAATCTCTCGCAGACACTATTCTCGAACCGCGTCGGTTCGATTGCATCGTTACACCCCCCTCGTTGGCTTTAAGGCGCAAGATATGGTTGACAAACGCATATCCTCTCGCCGAACCCAACCTTACTGACATTTGAGAATTTTCCAAACCCTAAACTACTCTGGTGGTACTCGGCTAATTCATTTACAAAATGGGTACATCATTAGAACCAAACATCACACCAAATACAACATTGAAGAAACCATCAAATATAAAAGTTAAGCCCCACCAAAACACATCAGTCTCCTTGAGTATACACAATATGAATATATGACAATAAACACAAATGAAAACAGACTTGAAAATCATCAAAAGTCATTCAGTTTCCTCCGGAAACACCGTACAGTCACTTTCCTTCTCACAAACCACAGGATACATTGATTACAATTTCCCGCCTCGGGGCCACACTCCTATGATTCACAAACTAACAGCACTGAGATCATTCTCCCACGCGAAGCCAGTTAAATCAGTGGGAAAATTCCTCCCCATGCTCACCTTCCCCTTTTGTGAACCCTTCTTTATTTTTCTAAGAAAGAAGTAAGTTAAATGAAACCAGCTAAGTCATGCCATATAGACAACACACATCCAAGAATGTGCAAATGCAGGAAGCATGGTGGTACCAGAGGCGAGCCCTTTTACTCCATTGTTTGACTCCCCCCACCACCTTGTGTCTCCGCACACCGATAGGGTTTGAGTGACACGACATTGAAAGTGCCCCTCAACCTCCCGTCACTAGGGTATTCCAAGACAAAAGCATTTTCTCGGGGACTACCCGCAATTCGGTACGGTCCCTCATACAAGAACTGAAATTTCCTAATTTCGCTCCTCTCGCTCGATGACTTGAAGTGCGTCTGCAGAAGCACTAGATCTCCCTCTGCATACGACATTCGCCCACCCTTCTTATCATGTCTCTCCTTTCTCTTCTCTGCCTTACGACGGAGGTTTTCCTTCGCCAGTTTAAGTCGTTCCCTGTAATCCACCCCATTGCTAGGCGGAAATTCTATCACTTGGTTAATAAGCCGGGGCGGAGGTTTCTGGAACATCAACTCATAGGGCACTAAACCCGTGGAATCGTGCGGCAAACAATTCAAAACTTCTTCCGCTCTCTCCACCTGTGTAGCCCAACTCTTGTGTTTATTATGACAGTATTTGCGGAACCAACAGACAATCTCCCGCATAGCTCGTTCCACTAGATTTCCCTGTGGGTGTAGCATGACGTCTTGAGTACTATGATCCCCTCTCTTTCCAGTCGTTTCGTCCATTTCGCACTACTAAACTGCGGTGCATTGTCCGACAGTATTTTCTTCGGCTTGCCAATTTGCGGGATAAATTCTCCCACTATCTTGTCCGCTAGCACTTTGGCAGACGCTTTCTTAATTGGGTAAAGCTTTAGGTATTTGGAAAACGCGTCCATAACCACAAAGATCTGAGTGACACCTCCCCTGGACATGGGCAGTGGTCCGAACACGTCTACGGCCACCAATTCCCCCACATCGTCTGGCAGGATGCTCTTCATCTCCCCCGCTCTAGCAACGTTGTCTACTTTAACTCGCTGACAAAGATCGCAAGACGACAGTAACCGCGTGATCCTCCTAGGCATATTGCTGAAGTAGTAGTGTTCTTTCATGACCCTCCAACATTTGTTAGAACCATAGTGGCCATAACTATGATGGTGATGAGTGATAAACAGTTCGACACAGACCTCCGGCAACCATAGTTTCCACTCGTTATCCTCCTCCGAATTGCGCCTAAAGACTATATTTTTATGAACGAGGTAAAACTTCTCGAGTCTGGTCTTATGTTCGGGATGCGTTAAGTTGTCTTTTACCAGCTTAAGGCCTCGTCACCCTCCTGCAACTCAACCATATTTTTTAAACATTCTCGTACTTCTGCTTCGGATGGGGCACCCCTGATAAAGTTAAGGAACGCCTTGTCTTCCGATTCAATCGATTCCGTCTCCTGGTCCAACCCTATGGGCAACCTCGAGAGACAATCGGCTACTTCATTACTGCTCCCTGGCCGGTATCGAATCTCAAAATCGAACTCCTGCATCAATAAGGCCCACCTCATTAATCTACCATGTACCAGCCTGCAAGTCATCAGGAAGGATAGAGCCTTATGATCGGAATACACCGTGGTCCTTCTACCCAGGAAAATGTGGCGGAACTTCTGAAACGCCCACACAATGGCTAAACACTCCTTTTCGCTAACTGAGTACCTCCACTCGTGTCGTCCCCAACATTCTACTCGCGAAGGCAATGGTTCGGTGCTCCAATTTCCCTCCTACTTCTACCTCCTGGAAAACTTCGGCCCCCAGACCATACTGAGAACTGTCCGTGGCTAGACATACATCTAAATCCCAATCCGGGTGTGATAGTACGACATGCTTGGCGAGTTCAGACTTAATTCTCTCAAAGTCTCTCTCGCATCCCTTCGTCCACTCCCACGACTTCTTTTTCATCAGATTACTGAGGTGTTCACTATTAAGCGTTTGACCCTCTACAAATTTTCGGTAATACCCGCACAAACCGAGGAAGCTCTTCAATTGGGTTTTGTCGCGGGGTATTGGAAATTTCTCAATAGCTTCTAACTTGGACTGCTCCACCTGGATACCCTCGGGCGTAATGACGTGCCCCAGAAAGGTTAGCTGTTTCCTTAGGAAAGCACACTTTTTCCTTCGCAAAGTCATCCCCCCTCTCCTTAAAGCCAAAAGCACCTCCCTCAAAATTTCCCTGTGTTCCTCCAAAGTCCTCGATGCAATCACCACGTCATCTACATACAACTGGACTTTATCTCGTAATTGTCTACCCAAAACCTGGTCCAAGGCTCGAATGAAAGTAGCTACCGCATTGTTGAGCCCGAAAGGCAGCACACAAAATTGGTAGCACTTGCCCTCGAACCTGAACGCGGTGTACTTCCGAGACCGCCGGGCCAGGCTCACCTGCCAGTATGAACTAGTCAAGTCCAATGACGAAAGGTACTTAGCCCCATGAAACCTTCTAAGAACTTCGTCCACTGGTAGCGGGTGATCCCTTTCCGTGATCAACACCTTATTAAGGGCCCTCGCATCCAGTACCAACCTCACCGACTGGTCAGACTTCCTGACTACCAACAGTGGGTTCACATATTCGCTATTTGACCTCTCGATTATTCCATGTGACTCCATTTTGTCTAACTCTTCCTGCACCTTAGCTCTCAGTGCTACGGGAATATTGTAGGATTTAGCCGCGAAGGGCTCCCCCTCTTTAACTTTCAGCTCGCATTCGTAACCAACTATTCGTCCAGGAATTTCTGAGAACACATCCGAGAACTCTTCCAAAATGTCATCCACTCCCGTCCTCTACCTCTCTTTCCATCCCCACTCCACACTCACTCCTCCTACTCATGCCCACCAGGCACTCTTTCCTATGGCGGACGGTCCTAGCATCCCCCAAGTGATTACCCTAATCTCCCTATGCTCCCTAGTTCAGTACCTTTTGTTTTCCTTAAGTCAACCTTGACCCTTCCCTCATCGCTCGTGAATTCCAACGTATCTTCTACCCAATTTATTACTGCACCCACAAGTTTCAACCAATCTGCCCCTAGGATGAGTTCCACGTTAAGGTTAGGTACCACATATGGTGTGAACTCCACGACCTTCCCCCAAATCTTACCGTCGATTTGAAGAACACTCTTCACCCGGGTGACTTTATACCCCGTAGCAGCCGTAATTGTCATTCCACTTACAGACCAGACCCCAACCTTCGGTTCAGTCACCAAAGTATTGTACAGTACCTCCGAGATACAACTTATCTCTGCCCCCGAGTCCAACAAGGCCTCTACCTGGTGCTCTCCAAACCCCACTACCACCCTAGGTGAGTGAAACTCCCTCTTCTTTAACTTGACCCCTTCCTCCAGCAAAACCTCCCTAGTATCATCATGGAAAATAGCATCAAGACTAGCTTCAGAATTCGAATCTATCCCCCCATGATCCTCTACTGTTTTTCGACCCCCCGAACTGATCATTTCTACTTCCATTGACTCTCCCTCTCCAACATCATCTCCTCCTCCAACAAACATCGAAACTTCTCCAACCACTACCTCCCCACTACTCCCTTGGGTACACTCCACCTCGAATGTCATGATGATATCGTCTGGCAAGTCCGAACCTCCCTCCTTTAAATAACTATCTACTTTCCTGTAAGTCTCGTCTTCAAGCTTCTTCCAATCAACCCCCTTCCCATCATCATCATCAGTTATCTCGGAAATTGGTCTCTGCAAGCCCTCTGCCCCTGCTGAGACCGAAACAGTGGCAGACATTAGTTTAACGGCCTTTCCTCCCAGGAGTTTGGGAAGGTGTTACCTGCTGGCTAGCCTGATTGTTCGACTGTTGTCTACCATTGAAATTTCCCCCAAATCTGGGTCTCTGGCCCCAATTTTCCTCCAATTTTCATTCTGTCGACCCGTTCCCCGTGAAACTGTGACTGTCCCCGTTGGTCCCGATTATTACCCCCTCGGTTACCCTTCTCATGAATATCGATTCTCGTCAACATATCGATTGCTTCGGCAACTGAACAAATCTTGTGACTAGCGAAAATTAACTGTGTCTGCTGTGGCAGTCGAGAAGCAACTGTATGTACCAACTCCCCCTCGCTATAAGCCCCCTCCAGATATTTGCAAGAATCCACACATTGCATGAAAAAATCCTTTTGTGTCCCCCTATCGGCCCTATAAGGCTCCCCCGACATCAATTCGCGGCGTACTGCCACCTGTCTATCCACCGACCAATAATTCTGAAGAAATGACTTTTTGAACTGTTCAAACGTACTGCAATTTTCTGCAAACCAATTAGCCCATAGTCTAGCTCCCCCAGTCAAATGTTTACGGACCATTTCTATTTTCTGCCTCTCACTCGCCAAGCAAAACGGACCAAAACTCTCAAAATTTGATATGAATTCCACCGGGTGAATGCTACCATAGTCATCAAACTTCCCCCAGTCGACTTTCTCTTCACCCCCAACCACGGGCGATGCTGAACTAAGCCAACTTCTCACCTTCACCTTCGTTACCTCCTCTATCAACGCAGAACATTTCTCGACATCTTGGGAAACCAACTTGACATCAGAAGCCAATTCACTTACCTTCTCTTCTCCTACCTCCATCTTCTTATTCAGTAGGACAAAGTGAGTTTCCACCTCATCCAGCCTCTGCGCGTTGCCCGTCCCAATCTGCTCAACCATATCCACCCTTTTGTCGAGCACCCCGACATCACGACGCAGACACACCGTCTCCTTCCCTAGACTCTGTTCTAGCTTTTCCAGCCCATCAGTTAGAATCGAAGCCCGTCTCTCACATTCCGACTTGTTCTCCTCCAACCCAACCTTAAGCTCTTCAAACTTTAGCTGCAATTGGTTATGAAAATCAGACCGCAGGTCATGAATATTTGATTGCAAAGAATTAATATTTGAATCCATCTTGGCTCCCAAATCAGATCGCAAATTATGATCCCAAATCAGACGCAAATCATTTGATTGCAAAGACTTATTATCTGACTTCAAAGAATTAATATTTGCACGCAACTCCCCTTGAAAATCAGACCGCAGGTCATTAATCTTTGAATTAATATTTGATTGCAAAGACTTATTATCTGACTTTAAAGAATTAATACTTGAATGCAAGTATTCAAAAAATAGTGGACAGTGACACCTCTTGTTCCACAGAAGCGGATGTCAACTGATCGGTGTGCTCATCACCAGTATCATCCAAAGGCTCACGGTTTGGCACCACCAGCCCACCTCATTCACATCACTCTCAGACGCCATGGCACAACTCCACATTAACTACAATTTACTAAGTTATTCTTGAAAGAAACTAGGACTACAAAATACTTCAGTCACTAATACTTCCCCTTAGCTTTAGCATCAAAGTTCCAGAAATTACTTTGCTCAAAAAATTAGACCACTCGGAACTAGTTGACACTTCATAACCAAAGCATTACCAAAATAATTAGTTGACCCCAGTCTCATTAAACTTAAATTTTCCACTCATGTGGTTACTTGAAATTTAAGAGAAGTCGAAAGAAACAAAAAAATGACTCCAGTGAGTCCACAGGAAAATTGTAAAAAAATCCCGTTAACACGAAAACTAACTACTGGCTCAAACTGACAAGTTTCTGTTTTAAACAAATTGCTTGGGGATTTTTCCACTCATTTAACTATTTAAAAATTGAATAAAGGTCGAAAGAAATTTATTTCGACCGGTTCACATGAAATTAACAAATTCTGTTTGAAACGAAAAACTACTCCTGTCAGTTTGTGAATCTTACATAAAAATTGAAATTTGCACTTCCCTTTCGTCGAACTACAGCTGTCGTCTGCTATTCTGCCGACCGCTGCGTGCCTCCGCGCCGTGTTGTCTGCGACGTTCCACTACCGCCGCGCTAGGAAGTACCGCGCCGCCGTGTTGCTGAGTATAGTAGTTGCCCGTTCAGCGTCTGTCGACGTACTGCGCCGTTCGGCTGTTGTCGTGTCTGCTCGGGTTCCGTCGTTACTACAATACTTTGCTCACGTCTCGTTGAAGTCAGTCCATTATCGCCGATTGTTGTTATTCAAACTACTCACACTTTCCTACTCGGTTTTTACAGCATAAAATCCACTTCGGTGTTGACTAATGTCACTTACTACCTCCGTTTTCACTTATGCCGTCCTGTCACGGGAAAGCCATGTAAGCAAGCTGGTTGATTTGTGATAAATTATGTCCTGGTGGTACTACACAACACGACGTGAATTTCAGTCTTAATTAAATGTTCGTAAGATTACAGGTTTGATACCGTCAGGTCGCCAGCGGGGACACCGCAACTAATACTAATAATTCATAGTCACTCACAAAATCAATCACGTAAACAGTTAGCAGTGGTATTTAGCGGGAATTTGCCAACACATAAATCACACAAAAGTTACATTCAGAACACACATTTATTGTCTGAATAAGCAGAAGAAATACGTCGCCGAAGTAACCACCAGTTACAAAGACTCGTGCTATCGGAACTTCTTTACCAAAGCGTGCAAGATTCGAACCGAGCAGGTACAAGTAGCATGTGGTGCCACTATCACAATAGTTATCCGGAACACTGTTCTTGTCCTCATACACCGACACTCCGAATGCTTCTTCAAATCACCGTACAAGTTAATGGAATAGTTATCAGCACTTTTTATAATATTCGTTCTCACAGCATCGTTCTCAACAGTCGACCACTTTCGACCTTCACTTCCCGCGCGCCCGCCGCCAAACTCTAGACTTCTGCCATCTTGCTCTCACTGTCCAAAGATAATCTCTCGCAGACACTATTCTCGAACCGCGTCGGTTCGATTGCATCGTTACAAGCTCTTACGTATTTCATATTGAACAGGAAGCTGTACCAGAGGTAAAGGGGGGGTGAAGTGTCTTTCAAATTAAAAAAAAAAAAAAAAAACACTGAGCCACTAGACCGTTTTCATATTTTAGCGAGATTCTTCCATAAACTTCTTTATCGCCCATTATTTCTAAACTACGTTCATTTCTTAATTTAGCTCTCCACATAATTTACAACATCCATCTACAACACCACGCTTCAAAAACTTCACTTTTTCGTTGTTTTTGATATTCCTAAAATCGATGCTTCACTTCTGTCAAGTGCTGTGTTCCATACATACAGGTTTAGAAAGTTATTTCTGTGTTCTAGATAATATTTAACTAAAATTTTCTCCTTTTCAAGAAGATTCTTAGAATCTTTGGCTAGTAATATTCTGCTTTTTACATCATCCTTGCCCTAACTGTACCGGATAGAAAAATGGCGTATGAGCAAATGTAAAGCAAGTAGGAAATCGTTCTGAGGCAAGAAAAGAATCCCAACACACTGAAATTAGTAGTGCTTAAAGTCGAATAAAAATTTAAATTATAGCGTTTACGAATAGCAAAAATTGAGGAGAATCTATTGAAGGCCTGCGTAAAGAAAGTGGAATGGAAGTATAAAAAAACCTAGAGAGAAGTTCGTGGAAGAAGAAATAAAAATGTAATACAAAAATTAAATTCACAATATCAATAACAATTGATTTGGTAAAGCATGCCTATTTTTATTAACGGGTTGTCACAATCAGGTTGTGGTGTAAACACGAACTATATTTCCGATGAGGCTTGTGGGGTTAGTAGTTGACGATTCTCGCACTTTTTCGACTGTGTATCAAATTAATGGAGGGATGTGATAGCTCTACCTTCGGGAAATACACACGGGAAACTTCAGAACCAATGGCGAGCTTAAACCTGTTTCTAATAGTGCGAGAAATAAATTAGCAAAAAATCGATCGAAAATACTATTACTTCTATTTTATTGCAGTCTTTGGTTACGACACCTGTTACACTTAATCTGAGAATAACCAAGTGTTCTGTAGCTACTATCGCAGACCTCCAGCGCTGCGGATGAAGTACCTGCTAGGGTCGCAGCGTGGTTGCCACCTCGCCGAAGACACCGGCTGTTCTTTACGACGCGACGCGATGTTTGCAACCCGTTATTAAAGTCACCTGCTAATTGCTTTTATCAAACGTTATAAAATTCCATACAGATTACCCAACACTTAAAATGGCCTTTTACGTAGCGGGCCCTCCGCGACGCTCGTAAAGGTGTCTGTCGCCCGCAGCGCGTGACCAGACGCCGTCCGTCTCCAAACGACGACCGGTTCCACACGCCAAGAGGCTCCTTGCACGCCTCCCACAGACCAAAGATTCTCGATAGTCGGATACATCACCAAACCTCATTCAACCTTAAAGTAACTGATTTGGGGAAACCATGGAAACCCAAATCTGGATGCCCGACGGGGATTCGAACCGCCGTCCTCCCGAATGAGAGGCCAGAACGCTATCCGTTACACCACCACACTCGGTAGAAAGAAGTACTATTGAGGCTTTCCAAATGCGGATGTACCAGTAGATACTAAAAATACCTTGGAAAAAATGACTATTTTTTACTTATAGCTTTACGCCTTGTGGACATCAGTGTAATTAAAGGCGGGAAAGGAGAAAGGACGCAATCCTGCCGTGGCATTTTGAGGGAACCGTACCACCATTTGCCTGAACCATGGAAAACCGAAATCTGGATGACTGTACCAATAATATTCGAAACCGCGTCTTCCAGAAGGAAGACCATAACTTTATCGCTCGCCGTCCTCGGTAGCGTAGGGGCTAGAGTACTGGCCCCGCGTGCCGAAGGTCGCCGGTTCGAGTCCGGCCGAGGGCATGGGTGTTTAAGTGTTGTATGTGAGTGTGCTTGTCGTGTCCGTCCTGTGGTGTGCCCGGAATTACTTGAAAGATATATATATATACACACACATGGAAAAACTGAATAAAATGGATGAATTAAAATCATACTTGAGCTGGCTGTATGGCCTATGGAAGCCAAATGCCATAAAAAAAAAAAAAAAAAAAAAAAAAAAAAAAAAAAAAAAATTATCGCTCACCTGCTGTCATTAGTAACAATGCTTATAAACAATAAAGCCTTGAGATAGCTAGGCATAAAGCAGAGTTTTCACAGCGCGACCCTCGGCGCGTGCTAGGGGACGCCTTTCATCTTTGCCGCATATGATAGCAGGTACGGCGCGCCTCGGCCCACCGACAGGCGGTAAAAGATGAAAGGTGCGCACTGCCTACTATGCGCCGTGGGAACGCGTTCTTAGAGAGTCCAAAACAAACAATATGAAAAAACAGAATAATCTACAAACAGCAGCGGGACTGTTATCAAGCCATTGAGGTAGGGGGGCATCCATAAATTACGTGAGGTGAAATAGGGGGGGGGGGTCCGGCGAAATCTCACCAAGGGGGAGGGGGAGGGTCTACGGAAATCTCAGTGTGATTTTGCGAAAAATTTGGGGACAGTAGAGCAAAAAAGAAAAGGTCTACAATTTGCGGCAAAGTCGATTTTAGGAGGGTATTTCGTCAAAAATGTTAGGGTGTGACCTAGGAAAAACACCTCACGTAATTTGCGGATGCCCCCTAGGATAAAAAATTTAAAAGATCGTAAACTACCAATGGCCCACCATGTTGGCTAATGCTGTGGTGGTAAAAAAACGTTGTTCGACAATTGACCAATTAACAGAGGATAAATTGGTTCGAATTCTGATGGGAAAGAAATTTTTACCATTAGGAGCTAGGTCAGCAGAGCTGGAGAGATGACATTACACAAACTACTGTAGAAACATTGTTCAAATTGTCGATGCACAATAAGATGAAAGTTATTATTTTTAGTTCCGAAGTCGTCTGCAGAGGATGCAAGTAGTTTGAGGCCTAGTTGACTGCATAACTCCATCCCGCCCTCCTGTTCTTCCCAATAACCGTTACCAATTACTCTCAGTCTGAGAAACAATTCCAGTCAGCCGTTTGAACTCTTAGGTGCATAATTTTTTTTTTTCTATTTTGCGCATTCGAATGCAGCATCGTGTAAAAAATTTCTTAAAGGTGTTTTTGTACGAGGTGCGGCCAGAAAGTAAGTTCCGTTTCAATTTATCTCCGCTGCAGCGCTGCGATTGCAGTTCCGCACATGCGCTGTAGACGATGTGTATCAAGGGGAAGAACGTGCGCCATTTGGAGATCGCTGTCAGTTACGTACGCTTTGTTGTGCTTGTTTGAAATGTCGGCGTTGATTGAAAATCCCGCCGCCTGTGAAATCAGGTCTGTGATTCGGTTTCTGAATGCGAGGAAAGTGAAACCAAGTGAAATTTATCGGCAAATTTGCGATGTTTACGGACCAAATGCGATGAGTGATTCGATGGTGAGAAGATGGGTCCGACAGTTCAATGGCGGGCGTAGTGATGTGCACGATGAAGAACGAAGTGGGTGTCCACCTTTGGTTACAGAAGAACTGGTTCACGCGATTGATGACAAGATCCAGGAAAACCGTAGGCTTACAATTAGTGCTCTCGCTATGGACTTCCCCCAAATTTCACGATCACTGATGCATGAAATTCCGTAAACTTTGCTCACGTTGGGTACCAAAGATTCTCACTGAGCAACACAAAACACAACGGATGGGTTGTGCACTTGAGTTTTTGACCCGTTATGCTGAAAGCGGCGAAGAATTTCTGAGACGGATAATCACAGGAGATGAAACGTGGGTTTCTTATGACACCCCTGAGAGTAAGCGGCAATCAATGGAATGGAGGCATACTTCATCCCCACTAAAGGTTAGGCCGAAGCAAATCATGGTGCACATTGTTCTGGGACTGGAAAGGCATCCTACTCATTGACTTCTTACCGCGAGGTCAAACAATCAAAGCAGATGCTTATTGCGAGACACTTCGGAAATTGCACCGTGCAATTCAGAATAAGCGCCGGGGACTGCTGTCAAAAGGTGTTGTTTTGCTTCACGACAACGCACGACCACACACTGCAAACGTGACGAAAAACCTCGTACAGGGATTTGGCTGGGACGTGTTTCACCATCCTCCGTACAGCCCTGACCTCGCTCCTAGCGACTTTCATCTGTTCTTACATCTCAAGTCTTTCCTTGGCGGTCATCACCAATGACGACGAGCTGAAAGAAACTGTTTCCAACTGGTTGAAGACACAGGCGGCACATTTCTATGAAGAAGGTATACAAAACCAGGCGCCACGCTATGACAAATGCCTGCAAAATTTCGGCAGTTATGTGGAAAAGTAGTTTAAGAGTTGTAGAATTTTGTTCAATAAAAATTTCTTCTGTATCTGTGTACAATTTCATTTTATTACCAAACGGAACTTACTTTCTGGACGCGCCTCGTATGACGATGTGTCTTTCTCACTTAACTAATATCGACAAATGAGTTATCATTTTAATATTTAAGAAGGTAATTCAATCCGTATATGGGAAAGTTATGATCAGTATGCAATAGTTCACAGTCAAGTTGCTGGAGTCTATAAGGAGAGATAGAATCGGCGCAACATTGCAGCGTCCCATATCACAGAGACCGGGAATCATTTCATCAATAGTTTACAGGTGATCGATCATATTTTCATTCAATATTTTGTGCAGATAAAGGTTTTTATTTTCAATTTTAATATTTTTAATGTTATTTACAAGTAAATTCTTATGTAAAATACATTTTATTTTGTGTTATAAATTACCACGCGTTTGTGTCATACCTATAGGTTTAGGTATACGTGTTCAAAAGTGTTTTTCTTAAATTTTTCGCTAGATGTTGTGTTTTGCTACGTACCTATTTCAGTTAACAAATAAACAATTGTTGAAAATGAACTGATTCTTCCTTGATACTATTGCAGACTACCATCACGGTATTCAACGTATATCGTTCGGAAAGTTTTGGCATAGGCTACTTAGTCAATATTTAAAGAGCCGTTCATCATTTCTCTCCGCGTAAGATCCATTTTTGTTTCCCTACCAGAATAAGTATTCGCACGATGCATAGCAGATTAGCAGAGCATACAAGCATTGTACCGTAAACATTCCACCTCAAAGTGAGAGTGTTGTCCAGAGATTGCTACGAAATACATCTACTGAATTACAGAAAGATAGAAGGGAAGGAAACTCATTCCGTATAGTCACATCTTCCCAGTCGTGAAAAGCTAAATTTGATATACGTATGCCGATAAATGAATAACTGAAAGACTCATGCTTTAATTTCTCATGCTGCGAGGAATAAATGATCATTCGTCTCTGCTTTTAAAATAACATTTCAGAAAAAATGGAAAACAAAAGGCATTAATTCAAGAAATATACGGTATTAGCTGTCACACGAGGTTTAGTAAAGATTAACTTTATATTTTCTAGGATATTACGTAGCAAACTTAAAATTGCTCCCTGATGAAGTTATAATGTACGGAGTTCAATTAATAAGAATTGTTTGTACGAAATATTTATTAACAACTAATACATAAATTAACTGCGAGAGAAATAAACTCTGAGTGATAGATGTAATATTACAAAGACTAGTAGTACATAACCTATCGGTCTGCCCGTTACCGTTCGGTTAGTTTTCAAAATTTCTCGATAAAATATGCTATTTATCCAAAAAAACATTTCCCATGTTCTTCCCAATGATACACAATATTTCTTTGTCTCTTTTCATCTAGGTCAATGTAGCTGATTTGTCGTGAACATGTAACAGGCTTACAGAGACACAGAATTACTTTCACATTTATAATCTCAGTGTATAATTCCAGCACCTGACGACAGAATGATAAGGAAGGGAAGTGGGAGGAAGACTGGAATTGGTGAACTGTCTGTTTCGCACACTAAACGTCACGGTAGTAAATATTGTTATTTTAGAGAATTTCCGTGCCGTGAGTGTTCTTTCATTACGAGAACATTTTTTAGTTATGAATAACCCATGTGTTACCTTTCTTGTACAGTAGTTTCTAAAGTTTCACACCATTTCAAGGACTTCTTAACTCACAGACCATGGCCACTTTGCTACCTATTAGTTGTTCACAAGGGAAGCAATTCTGTCTTTAAGATTAATACTTGAAGGGCGGATCAAGAAAAACAAAGATACTTTTATGGCATTTGTTGATGTAGAAAAAGCTTTTGATAATGTTAGGTGGGACAAGATATTCAAAATTTTAAAGAAGTCAGGTCTAAAGTATCGAGATAGAAGAATACTCTATAAACTATATAAAAATCAAGTGGCTATAATAAAAGTAGAGAATCACGAGAGACATGCATCAGTTAAAAAGGGTGTGAGACAAGGTTGTAGCCTATCCCCGTTAATATTCAACTTGTGTGTAGATGAAGCAATGAAGAAAGTAAGAGAAAAATTTCCATGTGGCATAAATTTTCAGGGAGAAAAAATCAGTATGCTACGATTTGCTGATGACATTGTCTTGTTAGCAGAAAGTGCTGAGGATATTGAGAAGTTACTGAATGGCATGAACAAAATACTGAAGGATGATTTTGGACTGAATATAAATCAAAGCAAGACAAAAGTGATGAAATGTGGCAGAAATGATACCAATACTAGTAGATTAAATATAAAATAGGATCAGATGCAATAGGGGAAGTAAGTGAATTCTGTTACTTGGGAAGCAAAATTACAACCGATGGTCGAAGCAGGAATTATGTTAAAAGCAGAAAGCAATAGCAAAAAAAGCATTTATGAAAAAGAGAAACCTTTTAGTTTCAAATATTGATCTAGTAATTAGAGAGAACTTTTTAAAACTCTTTGTGTGGAGCACAGCCCTTTAAGGTAGCGAAACATGGACTTAAGGAATACCGGAAATAACGAAAATTTAAGCATTTGAAATGTGGTGCTACAGAAGAATGCTGAAAATTAAGTAGACAGAGAAAGTAAGAAATGAACGAGTTTTGGAAATGATGGGCGAGGAAATAAGTTTGTGGAAGAAGCTTACAGAAAGAAGAGACAGGCTGGTAGGTCATATTTTGAGACATGCTGGATTGGTTAATTTGCTGGTGGAGGGAACAGTCGAAGGTAAGAACTGTAGAGGAAGACAGAGATTAGAATATATGAATCAAATAGTTGAGGACGTGGATTGCATGGGGTATGTAGAAATGAAGAGGTTAGCACAGTATAGGAAGGGATGGAGGATTGCATCAAACCAGTCGAAAGACTGACGACAGGAAAAAAAAAGTTGTTCAAAAATTTTGTCAGCTTGAATAATCACTTCATCAAAAAAAAAAAAAAAAAAAAAAAAAAAAAAAAAAAAAAAAAGAGAGAGAGAGAGTGAAATAGAATTAAAATTTTAAGTATGATTGCTGCATTACCTCCATTTTGTCTCTCAATCAACGGTACGAACCTCGTATTGTTCTCTGAGCAAAGTAATGAACTCCTGAATATTTCAACGAACAAGCTTAGGAATTTGACATTCGATAGTAAAATATTCCGAAAAGTAAAGATATTCGCATCAATCTAAATCCATGAATGTTTCAAATAACCTCACAGCTATTTTGATTTTCATTTAATAAATATAAAGGTTGTACGAACCAGGTATTTGGTATTTTATTGCGAACTGATTTCGGCAGAACTAGAAATAGTAAGTTCAGCTGACCAAAGTGTGTGGAGATTCTCGAGTCAGTTCATAAGCCCATCACTTACGACCTTATTGGAAACCTTAACAGTCAATCAGTATAGAGTGCCTACACCAATGTTTAATACGTATTTTCGAGCTTACCTGCGAAATTCTGATTTTAAAATCTAATTACGGTATCTAGTCAATGAGATGATACACGATGCTGAATTCTTTTTTCTTTTATTTTGCAGGTGAGTGACAGGTAAATTCACCAGCTACAGCATCTTGCAAGTGTTGTACAATCCTCTTTTCAGTTACTAATTATATTACAAAATATATGATTCGGAACTTCTGTGACATCAAACAGCCATAGGAAAATTTTGGCTCAAAAACACATATCAGTGAATAGTCAAACTATACAACAAAGCAACATACTAAACGCTATTTGGATTTATCGGTTTATACTTTTTAATCACCTCTGAGTGTGTAATTTTATATTATAATATACAAACAGGCATTAATAAACAGTAGTAAAAATCATTTAGAATCTTGAACATCGATTTATATTCTGACACAACTATTAAAACTAACTAAATGAGTTTAACCAATTAATTGTTTTCTTGAAAATTTCATGTAATATTTTCCTTAGCTTTATTTTATAAAGCGCTTATTTTTTAATTGATGGTAAATAATCTAACTGAAGGCAATAGGAAGTTTTTATTTGTTTTGTACTCAGCAGCAAGTTTAGTTAAACTTGACGATTCGTAGCTTTCAGAATCTTCGGCATTTATTCTTGAGGCTGAAGCAGCTAGTATTTGTAGCGACAGTAGTGCTGATAACATTGTCACTATTAACAGGAGGTAAATCGTTAATGTTGTATTTTTTTCGGTGGGAGAACTATATCATTCCAAATGAATCTTAATCAGTATCGCTGAAAATCTGTTTTCTGGAACCGGAGGTTCTCTAATTAGTCGTCGTATTCGATGCAGCCTCTTCTCAGCGGTAGCAACCTGTTACAGGACTTTTCCGATATTTTTCAATCATCCCCGTCTAATACGAGTCCCATATGCTGCTGCAGAACTCCAAATGTTACTTTCTCTGTACCTCCACTTCTTTTCCAGAGATATAAAGGTGAATTTGCATTTTAAGTGGAAATTTAAGGGGGCTGGGACACTCTGAAATGGATATTCTCATAGCGGCGCAGCAGATCTTACTTCGTTTGTTGTTAATAGAATCTCCTTTCAGTAATCCGTCGTTTTTGGTTGAAGTAAACACGAGATGTGTGTGAAACTTCACTCGGTGTAGGTTTTAGAAGTAGAGGCGGAGATGTTACGTAATCTCACGTTTTATCTTACGTGATGTCACGGAGCATCCCCGCTGGAGAAGACTGGAAGAGGATCAAGCATGGAGAAAGCCGGCTAAGAGCGAAACTTCCAGCAACCTGCCAGCTACCCAATGGGTCAGCTCAGGTCCTTACGCAAGGACTCGATCCTACCGGAAATGTTTTCCCACTGTGGAGACGTGCATGCAATACCTGTTGCACTCGCCTAATCGCTGTGGTTCAAACAGCTGACGCCCAGTCACGATTAGACAACTGGGTTCAATTACAACACAAAGCGATCAATGTGCAGAGTTAGATTCTACCTTAGGTAGCGATGAGTGAATGTCGTGTCGATGACAGCATCAAATATGTGGTAGTTTTTCTGCCAATGCGATGACTTTGTCAGTAGCTGATTGGATGTCAAATTCAGATACATTTATTCCAATTTGTGTACAAGACAGCAAATGTACCATGGTTTCTCTCTCCCCGCACGAACATGTGGTATCTGGCTGTTCCCCTCGGTATCCCCATGTGGCAAGAGTATCTTTGGTACGGCCAACTCCAACTCGAAGCCTGTTTAGCGACTTCCATTTTGGCCAAGGTTGTTCAGACCCAGGTGGTAGACCCTCTTTTGGCTTGATCCACTCGAATCCTTGTTGTAAACTCTTCTCCCAAGCCAGTATCCTTTCTTTGCTTGGAGCTCCAGTTGGTCGCTTTGAAGTTCGCATGTAGCTTGGATGGTACTTTAGTCGCGATGGCGCTGGTGTATAGCCATGTAGGGGGTGTCGGACGTCTTCATTCAGTTTACGCCTTGCCACGCCGGGGGTAACTTGTCGGAGTATATATTCAATCGGCAAAATTTACAGAGATTGTGGTTAGGTTTAATTTTATTCTGATCCAAAACGACAACATGGTAAAACGTCAGATAAAAAAAATAGTTTTTCTTTTAAATTGCTTTATTTTCATGATTGCCATGTTTCTGACAGTATTGTTACTGGCGATGAAAGTAGTCTTATGTTGTTGCGATTTATGTTGTTCGGACAAGAACGATAACTAACATTTATCGTTAAGAAATGTATTGCTGAATTTTCAGTATTTGCCTTTTAATTTACGTTGGTTTTATTGACTGGTGTAGTTACTTCAACCGCATGCTAGTGTTTCTAGCTGTATCGCGATAAGCAACATTACACAAAGTTCTACGAAACACGGAGGTGAGAGGTAACGCTGATGGTCGGTATTCAGGAGCACGGGGTTCGATCATCGGTTGGAGCATTCAGATTTCGGTTTTCTTTGTTTTCCCGAAATTATTCTTTACTAATAGTATGATGCCTCCGATGAAATTCTCGAAAATAGATGGAAATTTTATTTCACCTAAGTGTGTCAACGTAGGAAAAGTTTTGGACTCGTAAAAAATCAGCTTAAAGATTGTATTTGATAAAAGTGAATGTACTTCCACCAGGCTTATTTCTGTTGATGTTACTGTTTCTTTAAAGTGTTACCATATGTAGGGTATTAGCAGCTTTACTGATTTACGTCTACTTTTTGCACTCATGACTAGCCTGTTGTCTTTCTCTTACGGACTATTGCAAACGCTATAGCATAAGTAATATTTAATTGGTTTGTATCAAATATAACGATCGTGGTGGGCGAGTGGTTAACGTTCTGGCCTGGCATTCGGAAGGACGCCGGTTCGAATCACCGTCCGGGAATGCAGATTTGGGTTTTCCATGGATTCCCCAAATCACTCCAGGCGAATGCCGGGATACTTCCATCAAAAAGGCCATGGCGAAATTCCTTCTCTCCCTTTCCTTGCCCCCAGTCCTTTTCCGCCTCTATCTGAAATGATTTTGGTATTCATACCTGACTTCCTAAATCCCTGTCTTAAAATTTTTGCTGTAAGATAGCTACATATACAGACATGAATAGTCCATATGAGACCGAGTATTAGCGCTGAGATTGTAGGATCATTAGTGAACCTGTTGAGTTGGTGTCATTACTTGCACTGACTCAGCTGGACTCTCATTAAACATTGATTAGTCTCTCATTCACAGGTAGTGCAGTAATGATTACTCTGCCGTAACATGAGTGATCTTATAATAGTATAATCACCACAAACAATTCAAGAGAGTAATCAATAGCTACGTTCTCAGAATTGAACAATGTGCTAGGGTTACTGAACTTAGAGGTTAGTAAGAAGATCTCCAGGACACCTTCAAACAATGCTGCATGCCCATATCACTACGAGTTCGTTAATGCAAATAAGACAATGAGGGGTCAACGAGTCCCAGCATATGACTCCCATGTACGGGCAGTTAAATTGGAGGATAAATTTAATTTAAAAAAGTATGCCTTAGCATAAACTGTCGTACTTTTCTTTCGTTTCGTTTACTATATTTCAGTCATTTTAGACTTTTGTGCTTTTTTCATACATATTTGATTTGAGATGTAAGCGAAGTGATTGTACGAATTAGTGGTTCGTAAATATTATGAAGCGTTCAGCGCCTGGCTAAGGAAGTAGGGTGGGCAATTCGTTTCCTAGATGAGTGAAGAGAGAGGATAAAAATCTGACGTGAAATGGTTAAGATCTACTGATCAGTTAGAAACCTCAGAGGACACAAAATTTTTACATTCTCAGCCATCGGACATTATCAGCCACAATATCGCATCCAATCACTCCATTTTTCCTCTGAAGCGTAGTCTACTGGTACACTTTCTGGTGATTACAAATTTCACACAACCGCTTCACCTACTCCGGTGTTCACGTTCTGAACGATGATAGAATTTCTTTCAGGACTGAGTCTTAAGGTGCGTTCACACGGCTCGTCCCTCGGTGCTAGCAGGTACTGCGCGCCTCGACCCACCGCCAGGCGGTAAAAGATGAAAGGTTTATTACAAACTTTTTTAAACAAAATTGAATATACGAGGTGCGTCCAGAAAGTAAGTTCCGTTTGTAATAAAATGAAATTGTACACAGATACAGAAGAAATTTTTATTGCACAAAATTCTACAACTCTTAAACTACTTTTCCACATAACTGCCGAAATTTTGCAGGCATTTGTCATAGCGTGGCACCAGGTTTTGTATACCTTCTTCATAGAAATCTGCCGCCTGTGTCTTCAACCAGTTGGAAACAGTTTCTTTCAGCTCGTCGTAATTGGTGAAGTGATGACCGCCAAGGAAAGACTTGAGATGTAAGAACAGATGAAAGTCTTGCCAGTTCTTCTGTAACCAAAGGTGGACGCCCACTTCGTTCTTCATCGTGCACATCACTGCGCCCGCCATTGAACTGTCGGACCCATCTTCTCACCATCGAATCACTCATCTCATTTGGTCCGTAAAAATCGCAAATTTGCCGATAAATTTCACTTGGTTTCACTTTCCTCGCAGTCAGAAACCGAATCACAGACCTGATTTCACAGGCGGCAGGATTTTCAATCAACGCCGACATTTCAAACAAGCACAACAAAGCGTACATAACTGACAGCAATCTCCAAATGGCAGACGTTCTTCCCCTTGATACACATCGTCTACAGCACATGTGCGGAACTGCAATCGCAGCGCTGCAGCGGAGATAAATTGAAACGGAACTTACTTTCTGGACGCACCTCGTATATCAACCTCTTTTTATGCTTTTTAATTGAATTGCACAATGAAAGTAATTACTGTACTGTATCACTTTTATCAATAATGAGACACCAGCAACCATTTACGTTATTGTTGTTTCTTCTTTCCCTATTAACCGACATTCCAGGTAATCCGACATTCCCGCGGCCCGTTTGCGTCGGATAAGCGAGACACTACTGTATTTAGTTTACCGACCTCTTTCGTTGAGTTATTAGGTAATTTCAAGTGAATATCAGACCCTATATGTTACCGAATCAACTATTCTAGGATTTCATTTATCCCAATTGCTCGACTGTTTAATAATAAGGAGTGTGTTCAAAGACCTCTCGCCGATACAGATACGACCAATGAAACATTAAGTGTGTTTGCCAGACATCAATAAAAAAACAACGCGATGCTTTCAAAGCAGACAGGAATTTTTAAAATTTGGCAGAATTAACTTTAAGGGTCAAATAACTTTAAGCAATTATTTGCGCTATCGTCTCTGTTCGTGTTTAATACCGACCACTCTTAATGCTTCTGCGTTCTTCAGGCTCAAGAGATTTTATTCACCCTGAAACACAGGTCAAGTTTATATTTGGTCAAATCAGGTCAACCTTTCATAATCTTTCATCCTAAAACCTGGAACTGTTTTAGTCCCGTGACGATATGTAAAAAACGGTCAGGAGCTTACAATAGTTATGAATAAAAAAATTAAATCATTTTATTTGTAATTCTCAGTTAAAATATTTTGCACACAAAAGTGACAAATCAAAGGCGATACACTTTATTAATTAATCTCTAAGAGCGATAGTCTGAAAAGACAACATTTAATATATTTTTTTTATGTTTTGTCGTAAGCCAAATTTCTTAAGCACTGATGTAAATATCTAAATGTGAGCTTTCCTCTCCTCAAAGGAAAAGTTTGATATAGCTGTATTCAGCTACGGCTTTCAATAAAGTAATATCTTGAGACATAATTTCCGACCGTTGCTTAATTTTAAGTTAATTAATATCTTCTATTAATGAGTTTCTCTAAAGGTCCAGCGGTTTGAATACCCGTGATTTCCGTAATTTTTAGCTGCGATGCCTGCAAAACATTTGCTTTCATCATAGATTTTGAGACTTCGTCAATTTTATTCCAACAAAAAATATAGATATCTTGACAGAGGTAGATTTTTCAGCAAATTGAAATACTGTCAAGCGACAGAACCACCCACCCGTCTATCCCGCACAACAATTTTAAATATATTTATTTTAATTATTTTGTTTTCAACACTAACGACAACAATTTACTGACCAACAACTTTTTACACTGCGAAACTTGTGACTGCGTTATTTTACCCGTTATAGGTCCTGTTAACGCTATACAACGACCACACCGTGTGAAGGTGCCTTGTATTTATTCTGCTGTTTCCTTCACTTAAGATACTGTTATGGAGTTGGACAACATTAATGCTTTGTGTAATTTCCACCACGCAACAAGAACCAGTTGCGATGCTAAAGATTGGTGTTTACTTCTTGTGCTTCAAGCGAGGCGAGAGTTTCTGCCCTGTCGCCTAAATCGTCTGAAAACCTCCTTCGGAATTTATTGCTGGTCTTAATGAACCTCATTAATGTGTGCTTGTGCGTTAAGAACCCCTTGGAATGAAAGAACTTCACCTAACTGCTTCCATGTATCATGCTGTCACACCTAGAGAAAACATTACTACACGCGGATATATTACTACGTGTGCGGCAAACTATACTCATTTCTTACACACGAAACTTTTTCTGTCATGACAACTCATAAATTTTGTAACATTGCACAAAAAGGGCTGTACATATGTTATTAATCATTATTGCCCCTGAGGAAAGTGTTTAACTCAAATAATTCAGTTTTTGTTTGTATTTGTCTTCTTCTTCTTCTCTTCCTAAAACTTCTGCATACGCTCACTGTGTTCCTGTTTCCTTTGTTCAGTCCATTTTTTGCTGTTTTGTTTTGTATTTTAAATTATTTGTACATAATTTTGTTACAGAATTGTCCCCATTCTTGTGTCATTGCCTTGCTGATCCCTGCATGATTTAAGTCCTCTTCTATTTCACGGAACGAATTGGTTTTCCTGAGCAACCCTTTTACCACATCAAACATCCTCTTTTTGAGTCTAGTCTTATTCATTCTCTGTAAATGTTCATATAATTCTTATCTGCGTCTTCTGATCATGTCTGTCAATCTATCTGTAAGTTCGTATAGGTCTTTCATTGGTCTTTTCATCCATATGCCGTCTTTATATGTTGCTCCAAAAACTAAATATATATATATATATATACACTACTGCTTGTAGAATGAGAATTACTATGTAGGTCTACTGTATACAAAATATATCAGATTTTTCTTCAAAGTAAATAGTTTTACACAATATTTGAATATATATACGGGTTCTAATCAATCCATTCCTGATATCGAAATAAAATGGTTACAAATCTTTAGATATTATTTTATTGCTACTAAGTAGCTAATTTTTATAGTGACACCTTTACCAGAATAGTTCACAACATTAGTCATGTCGGAATTGTTGCCAAGGTTAGCCCTGAAGTCAAAAATCATACCCTTTCGGACATCAGATAACAGCCTTTATATACCATCCATTGTTAGTGCTGACATAAGACTTCAGATAATCATTATTTCATGACGAAAGTAAACAATAGTTATGTTAACTTGACTGCAGTGGATGTACTTGGAGTCACATCACTTACTATTAAGCACTGTTTCACTAACATTTCGTAATATTAATAGAGCACTATACAAAAGAAATAACTTTTTTTTTAACAAAAAGGAATTAGCTGGGTTAAGTTGCTGTAAAGATTTTAGCACTCAATATAAATGAATGAAGTTAATACAGGGTTAGCCTAAATGACCGGGTTTAAAAATATTGTGTATTGTAAGTATACGACCTGCAAAGACAAGTGATACATGATAAGATACGTATACTTATAAAATTTCTGGTACATGATATAAATGTTCAATGTTAGTCACCTGGCACAATCCAAACGGTAATCCAGTTCCGTCCGTAAGTCCGATAGCATGTTGCTATCATTGTCCTTCGCAGCAGCAGTGGTACATTTCTGTAAATCTTGCAGTGTTGTTGGCATTCTGAGTACGTAAACTTTGTCCATCACATAACCCCACAAGAAGAAATCACATAGGGTCATTTGTTGAGACCTGGGGTGCCATGACAATAGAGGAACATCATTCGGACCATCGTGCCGTATCTTCTCCTGATTTTCCGCCATCTTGCCTACTGCTGTCATCTTGCGTGTGCGCCAGACACCAAGCGAGATTTTAAACTTAATGAGTTTATGTATCTTTTCATGTATCGATCGTCTTTGTATGTCGCATACTATTCAATACACAGCGTTTTAAAATCCGATAAATCATTAGTCTAACCCTGTATATTTGGAGGAAGTGGATACGTAAACATAACATTGTGTTTATATTTACTTGGTCACAGTTAAAGAAATAATTAGTACACAATCAGTTAAGACAGAACCTACTGAAATTTTTTAATGCAATAAAAAATTTCTTCGTAAGTTTTTGTAAATAATTGAAAGGGGAACCGCTCCAATGTTTTTAGCCGAGAAGTTATCCTTTCACTTCTTCATCAATTGAAAAGAGAATTTCGTCAGTTTCCCGAATTATCATATACAAAAGATAATGTATCTCTAAAGGATATTGACATATTCAGTAGTTACCTCAACGAATTTAAATAGGAAAACGATATGATGATATTTTGAAACTGAAGATGTATGACTGGCTGCAAAATTCTTTCACCGAGAATATTGAAGAGGCTGAAATAAGTTACCAAGGAGAACTGTTAGTAATTACATATGATGAAGGAAGAAAACATAAATTCCATAGTGGTGGATACGAAAACTTGTGGAAAAATAAAAAAAGTGCCTGTTTTGTATCCAAATATATGGAAATTAACACACTAAGATTATTTATACCTTTATCTAAATCATGTATTGTGAAATCAGGCTTTAATTCTATTAATTAAACTATGAACAAAGAAAGAAACCACCAAAATATTTCCGAAATAGGATACCTTCGTTTTTGTTACTTACAAAAATTGAGTCAGATATTCAGTATTTAGTTTCGCAGCATCCGCTTCAACAATCTCATTAATAAATTAAATGTAATTTCAGCAGACTTCACGCTTATATATATGCAAAATATAAGAAAGATGGATTTAACTACAGTTGTTTTATAAAAATGTATTCTGCCAAACTTAGCGAAAGTTTGGGGACTAATTGTTATTATGTGCTTTAATTTTCTGTAACTCTGTTTTATAAATATTATAATGCAATATTACTTACCTACTTTATAAATCAACATTACTGTGGAACCGGTGGACGATAAAGAAATTATAGTTGTAACTGAGATACAAAAGTGGCTGTAGGTAAAAGATATCGGATACGCCTGATCTAGACGATTCATTCGGAACTTCAGTTTCGAACTCCCCGATTTTGTTTTATTGTTGGGTTTCCCGGACTACCAACAGTATGGAAGGTAATTTAAAGACGTATTCACGAAAGAAATAAAATCAGAAAAATGTCTGTGTCCCTCACGAATCAAACAGTTACGACGTTTTGTAGTGTGATTATGTTGTTGACATGCTCAAGCTTTCTTAGGAACACGCAGAATTGCAATCGAGTCTCACAATACATAAGGTGATGATATTACTTGAATGATATACGATTGCATATGTGGAGAGATATGTTAATAATTCGTGCAAGTAAATAAGTACCGTAACTAAATAAGTACATGTTATTACACCAACGGATAATCGGTTTATTTTCCAGGACGCCACTGTTAAACAGTGGATGAGTGATTATGAGGAGAATAGTTCGATCATCAAATCTACAAACGCGAATAAAGGATGCAAGATGTAAAGGAGATTTGCATTTGACTATGTCCGGGAGTCTATACACCAGAGGACAAAAATACAGAATATAAATAAAACTTCACTCGTACTTGCTCTCTTGCTGAAGAATGTAGTCATGTGTAACAGTGCTGTAACGAGAACAGCTTCATTGAACGTCACAACGTTCTCAGAGCTTTGAATAAAAAGAACAATATCTCTTGCAGGCATTTACTGCAGCTATGATCAATAAATACTTTTTAGAGTGAACATAATTCTGTTTATAGTGTATTATTCAGTTGTTATGCTCGTCTCACTTGCATTATATCACGTAGAAGATTTTTTTTTTCTTATCTTGTGATAGGGCTGTTGATATTTTAAAAAATATCGGATTTTCGATATATCGATATTTTAAAAAATATTAATATCGGACTCGATATATCGAAGAAAAAGTATCGATATATCGACCCTATTATATAAAAACAATGCTAAAAAAAAAACAAATCATTTTAAAAAAGAGCGAAGTCTTGTGGCTATTTAATGATGAAGAGTTTTGAGATACTTTTCTGAATCAAGTTTTGATTTTCTGATTTTTCATGTCGTTACGGATAAATCTTTTTTTTAAAAAATTGTGATTTAGCCATTATACTACTACTTTACTAAAAGGAAAGACATAATTTTTATGATTTACTCGAAGACTTGTGAATCCAGAAAGAGCATCAAGGTAAATTTTGGCTTTTGTGAGTTTAAAAGCTCAATAATGCAACATTGTAGAGGCATTTATTTAGGTTAATGTTCTATTATCAGAGTTTGCGTAGTGACCAAGTCACTTTTTTTACAATTATATTTAAAGATAAAATTTGTAGAGGGCAAATGTAGGTAGGTGCAGGTTAGGGGGAAGATGGGTGTGTAGGGAAATTGCCACCGGAGCCTGTGCTCCATTGCAATTAAATTAAATTAAATTATGTGGAATTTAATTTCTGTTTGTAGGTTGATAGCTTATTCTAAGACTTCTTACTTTTTTGGACAAAATGTTTGCACCTTAGCAAAGATTGTGTAACAGAATTTATCAATATTCCTGCTAACATCCAATTTTCATGTCAAAATACTTTCCTCGACAACGCACGCTCACGTAAAACAACGGGCTCGAGTCCGATTCGTTCTGTGCGAGCGACGCGACGCCGTGTCTGCATTATTACCATCAGTATAGGACTACCAATAACTTCCAAATTAAATGTAATAACAAAGTAAAATTAATTGTGTTTTTTATGCTCCTGATCTTTGTGCAAAACAGAAATTTAAGGCATATAGCCTCATCAAGAAGAAAGCAATTAACCTACAAATTTTCTCTAAGACGTTTCAGCTTTTAGATTGGCATTGAAAAAACACAGGAACTTTTCTTATACTGGGGGGATGAAACCAAGTATGTGTACCAAATTACCATTTTCTAGGACAACTGGATGTTGCATAGAATTATGATGAGAGAATGTCATAATCATTTAAAAGAGTTTCAGATCCAAAAAAGTCCCAAACTAAGGTGGTGAATGAAGTAAAATTTTGCACAAAAACTCATATCAGAAACTTCATTGGACATACTTTTCAAGAGCATGAACTCATGTTTTTCCCGATGTTTCTTCTACTATGATTGGAGAACTCCCTACATTAATTGAAAATTTCCCCTTCTTTGATATTACTTTGCAAATGGGTAACGCTTTACCATAATACAATTTTTAAAAGCTGAGATTCTAGGTGGAATGCAGGATTTAGGGCGAGGGGTGGGGGCAAACCGGGATACTTGCTCTGGGCGATAACTTGAGGGGCAGCAAAATCGTGTCCAACAATGCGTTTGGCTAACAGTTAAAGTGGTCAACTATCAAGGAGGCGATTCTCGGGGTCTGGTTGGCAACAATGTTTGAAGAGGCGGCAATCTCAGTTTTTCCCCGGCTTGGAAAAATCCTAGAGCCACTACTGTCAAGGCAGTTCCTTTGCCGTTAACAAATTGTTTTTTAAAGGCACCAACCTATAATAATAAGTTTTTAGCATAGCGCTTTGTAAAGGCAATCCAAAAGTGGTAGATTCTTTTTTTCAATTTCTTATCTTAATAAATTCGTAAGTGATATACCAAAACTGGCTGTGACATAATTTTGGAGCTCAATTCTTCTGTTGGTATGGAACAAGAAGCGTATCCAATTCGCGCGAAATATTTAACTGTGGAGTGCCAGATACAGGCTTATAATTTCCGGGACATTTCTGAGTCTAAAAAGTATTTTAGCGGTATGTTTAAAGAGTCAACAAAAATGCAAATTAATAAAAAATTCTATTTTAGGTAAATATGCTATTAACGTATATATAGCACCTCTTTTAAGTTTATTAATTAAACTATGGTAGAAAGTCAACATAAGGTATTATGAATCAAAAGAAAAAATACTAAACCTAAAACAAAAATTGACCACCTCGTTAGGAATTTTTTACTTTGGTACAAAACCAACATCGGATATTATCAATCAAAATCTCAAAAATATTAAACAAAAACTGAACACTTCTGTTAGGCTCATTAATTAAAATTAGGCAGAAAATCAGCATCAGGTTTTATCAATAAATAAAAAAAATTAGCATCTATCTTTTGCTAAATCAAAATCAACATCAATCAAAATAGATCTTAATCAACTACTTTTAAAATATTTATTATTAGATTTTGCCATTTTCATAAATATTTCTCCGTCACTGCTTTGCAAAACTGATAAAATTTCTCAGCAAGAGTCTTCAAAATTGATTGAGTCTGCAGTTCAGCCTTGATGGAATCCATGAACGTTCTGTTTCGCTCTTATTTCATAAATTATTCAACGGGCTAAAACTTGTCTCGTAAAAGTCATTGCTTGTTGGAATTGAAAAAACAAAACCAACTATTTTTTAAATATTCAAAATCATTAAAAACACTTGTTCTAAAGAAATTGGTCCGGATTTTATCGATTGGAAAGTATTTTGGAAGGACCTGAAAAACACGTTTCAGACATGTGAACTCTGTATAAAGGAAGTTAATGTTAACTGCATCTAGAATTTTCAAAGTCCCAGAAAATTCAAATAGTATTTTCCTGTCAGTTTCAATTCCTCTTAATTAAGGGACATTACATCCTCCCGCTGTGAGCATGGGATACTTGGCTTGGCCTCATGGCCACCGTGGTGAACTGTGTTTGAGAAAAAAACTAGTATACGGAAATTCCAGGACAGTAACGCATAATTCCTGGACACGAGATCAGACACAAAATTCCGGGACATTCCCGGATTTTCCGGCTATCTGGCAACCCTACCGATACCTGGTACATTACGATTAGTTTCTTAATGCTAATACTTTTGCATTGATTAAAGACAAATTTTAAAAACTTTTCAAAATGTCCAGACAAGAATTCTAATGAATATTGAATGAGTTATTTTACCTTCGTTTTTTTCTTCTCCACAGGCCCGCCGCTAGCTGTTTGAGCGCCCGCGTGCAATAGCGATTATGCCGCCCCGTGTCCAACTACAGCCAGTGGTGGATCTAGGAAATTTCCGAAACGGGTCAAAAAACTGTGAGATTGCCGCCCCCATTGTTGCCATCCCCAGTGTCGCCGCCGACCGCCCGAAGCAGCTGTTGAGCTAAAAAAAAAGGTCGCCCGCTACATAATATGCTGCCTTGCACCCCCGCTTACGGCGGCCCTGCTTCTCCATGTGCTCGTATCGTTCATTGTTTCTTAAAATTCTATCTATGAAAATGTATTGCATGTGCAACACAGGTAATCGTTTTCCCTCCAACAATAACTTGGAATATTCTACGAGGAAAACGGAAAATAACAACTTATTTTTAAAAAATATCGGACTCCGATATCCAGATTTCAATATCGATATATCGTCCTAAAAATATCACTCATAAATATCGATATTTTTTTAAAAAAATATCGATATTTCGATATATCGATATTTTATCAACAGCCCTATCTTGTGAGAGTATGCTGAAACCAAGTTTGTGACCTCCAACACCCTAGGGATGGGCATTTAAAAAAATATATCGATAAATATCGAAACGATATTTTCAAACACTATCGATATATATCGGGGAAAAAATATCGATATTTCGATATTTTTGGCTAAAGGTTGTAACTATCTAAAAAAATCATAAAAATACATTAAAATATCTAAGAAAATTCTGAAAATTAAAGACACAGGTAGCAATTATACAAACTTTTATTAATTTATTATTTTTTTCAATCAATCAAACCAGTATTCGTCTGATATGGACATCAAAAGGACTCTCTGTTTTATGTGCTCCCCCGTCAATCTACTCCTGTTGTTCGATACAGCTAAATTGACTGCAGGACGACACAGAAGAAGCTTGACATATAAGGTATTTCAGCGCGCTGGAGCACTGGCAATTCACCCAAAACTTTACTGGATCTGATTTTCTGTCTATTAATGGTTGATCCTAATACTGCTTAAGCTCATTAGGAACTTAGCCAGAGCTCGGAACCTCTTGCATAACAGTAGTGCTAAGGGATAATAGCTTTTCATGTGCGGACCAAATTGATGCGTTATCTGCGATATATTGTGTTGCTGCTGTAGACCTTATTGCTGGAGAACGTTGTCCTCGTCGTCTACGTTCCAAGCGAATATAATTACTTATTGTGGATATAGCATTTCACATACCGATTGGAGAAGTGAAGTGTATACGTTTGAAACGAGGGTCCAAAATGGTAGCTGCTGCAAGGAATGTATTTCTTTCTAAAGGACTTAATTTCTCTTGAATTCTTTGGAGTAAAACCTCTTTTACCGTGAATCCTAAAGTGGTCGAAGGAGTAGCTTGTTCCGTTACTTGTCGAATCAGATTTGTAACAGGAATGGCTAAGCTAGCAGTTACATAATTTGTACCACTAACCTCTTCAGTGGCTTCTTTGAAAGGACCAAGCAGGACAATGAGGTCACGTATTACATTAAGGTGTTAAGTTGCAACCATATAAAGTGTGTTTATATTTGACTGACTTTTTGTAGCTATTATTTTAGCTACAATTGCAGAGAATCTAACAAATCATTCTAACATATTAAAGCAGGAGTTCCATCTGGTGCTAACAGCTTGAGTCAAAGTTAACACTCTCCTTCTTTTTCACCAGATGCTTCTTGTTCAGATCTTAATAGATCTATGGCATTGACAGACTGCTTAAAATAAGTCACAATACTTTTTACGTGATCACAAGTGCTGCAAATCAATTATTTTCACTTAACACTCCATCAACGATTTTCATCATCAGGGCTTGACCAGTAAGTTGCAATTTCTAATCACCAAACCCCTCTGCAGTGCGTATGTTGCGAGGGCATACGATGTTGATGATGGTGACTCATCCGTCGGATGGGAATGTTAAGCTTGGCGCCCCCTTTAGAATGTTTCGCAAAATTAGGCCTGAACATGCCGATACCGACTTCCACCCTCTCCCTTCTTTCATCTCTCAACCACGACACTGTACTGAACCAAACAGTGTCACTTAGGAGCACTGTCACACTGAGGAAGGAAACGAGGATTTTTTTTTTTTACTGCTTAACGTCTCTTAACAGCGAGGTCTTTAGAGACGGGAAAGGATGGGGGGCAAGGAATGGGAAGGAATTCGGCCATGGCCTTTTGAAGGAAGCATCCCGGCATTTGCCTGGAGTGATTTGGGAAACCATGGAAAACCCAAATCTGGATGCCAGGACGGGGATTCGACCCACCGTCCTCCCGAATGCGAGGCCAGAAAGCTAACCATTACACCACCACGTTCGGTGAAACGGGAAACCACCCCAGTTCATCTTCCTAGGACTTTCCTTGGAGGGATATACATCACCCATGGTAATCGCCTACAACCTGACACGGAAGAGGCGATCGAAGATGATGAAACGGGAAACCACCCCAGTTCATCTTCCTAGGACTTTCCTTGGAGGGATATACATCACCCATGGTAATCGCCTACAACCTGACACGGAAGAGGCGATCGAAGATGATTTTAGTATCAGTAAAAACTATTGGTGTCTCAGTGATGAAAAAACTAAAAACCGCTCTCACTACATCAATCCAATACAGCAATCACAAGAAAGTATTCTTTAGTGGGGCTGTAATTCACGAGAAAGCTATATGTCTTCATGCATATTTTAAAGAGCATAACAATGAACTTTTGGATAGAGGTTTTAAAGCAACTCAGAACTGGTTTATTAAGTTCAAAGTGCGATAATCACTCAATTAAATCAAAATTTTTCTGTATACTTGGAACGTATTCCCTATACTCCTATATAAACTAACATTCTGTATTCAAGGTTTACGTATTCAAGATTTTTGTATTTGCGGCTAATTTACGGAACGCATTCCTTGCGATTAAGGAGTTTTGACAGTAGACTAGATTGTAGACATTTAAATTCATAATGACTTGTGGTTCATCAACCCATTAATTGTTATTCATAAATGAAAAAAAAAAACAGTTGAAAAGATAATATTTCAACTACAAAGATAAAATAATCGCTTACATGCTAACATAAAAATGACGTTAACGTAAAGTTGTTAAAATTTAATAGCTTTTTTTAACATCTCAACCGCTGATGAAGCTGTTATATTTCGACGAATTCACTTTTAAGACACTTTCAGAAGATTGGATATGTATGTATATTTATCCTATATATATGTAACGATTAAATTGGATACTGAATTTTGTTCGAAGAAAAAAATATCAAATTGGTGCTTAAAATCGATACACTAAATACAATATCGATGTATCGATATATCGAAAATAAAAATATCGGCGATAAATATCGATATTTTTTAGAAAAAATATCGATACATCGATATATTTTTCCCATCCCTACAACACCCTCGGCACAATTTTCTGTGATCAAAAAAATAAAAATTATGGTACTTTTTTCAGTTTTTCGTCTATAACTCCTTCCTGATGAATCCTAGCAAGAAATACTCCATTTCGAATTTGAAAAAGGTCAAAATTTCCTACAACTTTCGTAGAACAAATTTTTTTCTAAACTCAAAACTAAGCGATCTACAGTTCTTCGAAAATCAGCTAAATTTCACATTTTGCTAAAAGTTGTGATTTTACCTGCTTTGCCACTCAAAACGACCTGCAACCCCTATATATATGACTGATATATATATATGTATTTCTATATGACATAATGTATATATATACTTTGATTACTGATTGTCAATTCACTAATCATTTAGCATTGTTGGCAGGGAGATCCCGGAGGATTGTTCGGCCGCCAGGTGACATTGTTTTCGATACGCCGCGCAATGCGCCCCTTTGTGGCTATCTAACCTGACCTAGTAATAGTAACGGATATAGGGAACCTACAGCTTAAGGTGTAATCCAAATCACATAATCGTTCTGCTTTCTTCATGTTACACAGCAAGCTGTGGCAGAGGTGAAGGTCGGGTCAATAATGGCCTTTGAAAATCACTGCTGAGACCGGGATTTAGCCTTAACCATTGAGCTGCCAAATCGTTCTATTACTGCGTAATGTTATAGCGCAAAGTTATTAAGTCATAATAAATTCGTAATAAGTTAAAAATGGTAATAAATCAAATTCTTTTCCGTTTGGATTGTCCCGGCTTATCAATGAATTGTGTCTGACTCATCTATTGCATCAGGAACAGAGGTCGAAGAACTCTTCCTCTCCTTCATCTACTTCATTTCAGGAACGTTTTCACGAGACAGGTCAGAGCAATTTTTGCAAGCAGCTGAACAGTGCATTCCTGATTATCGACAGCTGCATAGAGTACAAGGTTTCTTGCAGAAATATTATACAACCTTCGGAGTTAACTCAGGCGAAACGTCTTTTAATATTGTTTGTTTTTCTTATGGCTTTATGCAGAATTTTTCTTTCCCATAGCCGAAATATGCTGATATTGTATCACATTCTGTCAATGCATGGATGAAGAGGATATGAGTGGGTTCAAACTCGTGTTACCAAGGCCCATTAGCAATATGAGAAAGCCAATATACTCACTTAGAATTATTTTGCTGCTTGGGAAATCGCTGCTTCAACAATCAATCCTGTTGCATCTTTTTCCTGTTGATCTTGGATGCCTCTATTTTTTCAGTTTTTGCATTAGTATCAACATTACACGGTTCATGCTGCTCGCATTTGCTGCGTCACTGCAGCACTTGTTTCCTCACTGAAAATGATGTCTGCTGAAGAGTCTGATGTTTTCAAACTACAAAACATTTCAGATGACTTTATTCCTCTTTGCACAACATCACTTCGGTATCCGTCAAATATAACTGTAACGATGAATCTATAGTTCGTTGTCAAATAGGCTTCATATTTTCCACAGAAGCAGCCGAGGTCTTCACTACAATGCCACATAAGCTTACGCAGGAGGCATCATCCGCCCATAACAAAAGTTTTTATGTTGTGTGTTGCAACTGGAAGAGATTTGAATGCTTCATATAGAAACAATTTTGTTCCATTGAAGTACGGACAAATTCAAATAGAAAAACCGAGAATGGTGGTGTAACGGTTAGCGTTCTCGCATCGGATTCTGGAGGACCCCGGTTCTAATCCCCGTCCGGACATCCAGATTTGGATTTTCCATGGTTTCCCAAATCACTCCAGGCAAATGCCGGAATGATTCCTTCAAAAAGGCCATGGCCGAATTCCTTCCCATTACTTGCCCCCAATACTTTCCCGTCTATAAAGACCTCGCTGTTAAGAGACGTTAAGCAGTTTTTTAAATAAAATAGAAAACATTGTTTCAAAGCGACTTATGCCTAATTTTTTACTTATTATGACTTAATTTTGAGTGCGTAAATAAACTTTGTGGCATAACATTATGTTTTCAATTTTGCAAATCCGTTTTTTCCCATTGCTACAAGTACCATCAGCTAATAGAACGGGCTGGTATCTCAGTGGTTAAGGTATCTGACTCGAGATCGAAATCCCGGTCTCAGCAGTGATTTTCAAAGGCCATTGACCCGACCTTCACCTCGCCACAGCTTTTTGTGTAATATGCAGAAAGCCAGAACGATTATGTGGTTTGGATTCCACCTAAATCTGTAGGTTCCCTACATCCGACAGAAATGAAGAAATTATGACGGCTCCTTCAATTTTGTTCGTGCAAACCTAAAAAGAAAGTACTATTCTGTGCCACGTCAGAAATATAGATAAATTAATGTGATAGCCAGTTTTGTCAGTAGCAGTACAAAGTAAAATTAAAGCGCAATGTGTTTTTCCACTCCATTCAATTAGTGCAGTCGTGACAACCAGGACGCTGAATAATCTGGATTGCTGTAGCGGAACGCTGTTTGGTTACTAAACACGCCACTTCCTTCCTGAAATGACGACTAAAGAAGAAGAAAAAATAAGTGCGAAAGGGGGAGGAGAGATGGAGGTGATTGCTTCCAGGAACAAACGGCGCACGGGCCGACCTAGTGAAGTGTGCGGCAAATACGGGACCAGCGCTAAAGAGGATACGTCAAGAGCGATTGATTCCGCAACACAAATGATGCACCGGATGAAGTGTAGGAGACGATTCACTCATGCGGTGTACTTACTAGGTTACGGTTTCAGGCAGTTTCTCAATAGTCTAATCCCCTCGTGAGGTTGCAGTATAACAATACCTTCAGCCTTTGGGACCGTGCACAAACTACGTGGCTCGGTCCAGGGGAGAGACGAGTTGGCTGGAAGGCAACGCTGGGCTACGTGGGGGGAGGGGGGGTTCCGAGCCAGACCACGTACCTTTCCTTTCATAACATTTTTCACAGTTAAAATGAGGAACAGAACTCACAGTAGCATGTGAATATTTATTTACCTCAGTTAATTATCTCCGTATGTAATTTACAATAGTCTGATAAGAGAAAACAGTACAAAATATCTTCTGGAATCAAAAGGGAAAAATGCTACGTGGGGGGGGGGGGGGGTTCACAGGAGGCCAAAATGGAGCTACGTGGTTTGTGCACGCTCCCTTTCTTCATTTGTAACGTTCCGGCGTGGTGTTCGGAATGACGCCGTCTCAAACTCAACCAATTTCGGATTTCTGTGGTTTCCATAAATCACTACAGGAGAAAGCAAGGATGGTTGCTGTAATAGGTAATGACCGAATTCCTTGTCGCTCCACATCTCCAAACCCTTCGCGCATTTAATGACGTCAACGAGGCGTAAAACTATATGTAAAAAATAAATCAAGTTGTTTCATCATTGAACTACGTATTTCATCATCATTCATGTATAACATGCTTTGGGAACATCTTCTGATGCATAATAATTTGTTTAGTGTAAGATCGTAACCAATTTTTCCGTATGGTCAGGATTCTAGATAGTTTCCGTATTTAACGACAAAGGATAAGACAGTTTGTCTTGATCTGGGCAGATACAAACTTGACCGGTGTTTCACCTTAAGGTTGACTGTACAGAATATTAAGAAAATCTCTTGAACTTAAAGAACTACAAGTATTAATATACTATCAAACACTGACAGAGACGATCTCGCTATCGTATTTATAATTGCTTCAAAGGTCGTGGTTGCTACATCAGTTTTTGTTTCGTGTGACTATTTAGGGTCCAAGTCTGGCAGGCATATGTGAGGACCGGTTATACACATTGTTCAAATACCTGTTTTTTAAGATGTACTGGCATGTTATATTTAAAAACGATGGAATTTCTTCCATATGCTCTCCAACCCAGCTTTATATGTCTGCAGATCTCAGGCTTTGAGTCGCCAATTCATGTTGATCAGTTGGCCGAGATCTACGTACTCAATACCAGCATCTTTCATGTCTCCCTTGTCTTTTTGTGCCTATTTGTTTTGCATGATTTTGCTTTTTGATATATTTATTTTAAGGCCCACTTCGATGCAAGCTACCTCTAGTTCATTTATCAGTTCTTTGAGCTCTTCCAGACTGTTTGAGAGTAAAACTATATCATCAGCGAATCTTAAGATGTTGAGACTTATTCCATTTATTCTCAGTCCTCTGTTTTTCCATTGGATTTTTGACATTGCCAAATCCAGAACTGATATGAATAGCTTGGGGGATATAGAGTTTCTTGTTTTACCTTTCTTTCTACTGAGAACTCTCTGTATTTAGGGTGCGTTTATTACCACTGGAGGACAGGCACGTTTAGCAGGATACGTATGGCTAAGCAATGGTGACAACCAAGATATCGCATTTTTTTGAATAAATTGCGAAAGGGTCACTGAGCAAACCCGTTCGGCACAGAAAAGAAGTTGTGAATTGGTTTCAAAGACTTTGATTAAGAAAATCATTTACTGGAAACTGATCCATTCTATAATTCATCCTCATAAAATGCTCCGCCAGTAATAGGTTACGTACGTAGTCATTGCGGTACATTGCTTGAAAATAACACGTTTCAAGAACAGAATGACACACTGCAGTAAGGTCTTCTTCACATTTCGCAATCCCGCGGTGACGCGACTGATACTTGTGTATCATCAATTTGAGTTGCATGCGAGTATGATACTCACAGGTGATCTACTACCCCACACACTGACCATTCTGTGAAGCGATGCAATATCTTATCCACCTAGCGTCTTTTATGACCTCGACATCTACGAGGCGTAAACCCAGAGCCTAGAAAAAATTCGTATTCACACGTCATGTGTCACACTTGTGGCAAGACACGCATGAGATGCTACTGTCGGACGACTTCCTTGCAGGTCGCATGAGACTGGTAAAATACGTGTAGGATACACATTATTGGGAGTGGCAACGTTTTCGGCTTCCCCTCTACACAACATTAGAAGTGATTTTCTAGATACTCTCAAGTATCCGTGGCGTCGTCTCGGAATGACGCAGAGTGAACAAGGCTTTAGGCATACACGGCTAACAGACAATTCACAAAGCTGAGTTTCTCTTCCATTCATCCAGATTTGGGTTATCCATGGTTTCCCCAAATCACTCCAGGCGAATGCCGGAATACTTCCTTCACAAGGCCAAGGCCGAATTCCTTCCCGTTCATTGTACCCAGTTCCATCCCGCCTCTAATGACCTCGACGTCGACGAGGCGTAAAGCAATAAGTAAAAAAAAAAATCAATTCATCGTTAATGGTTATCCCTCTCCTTTGATCTGTGAAAAGTTTACTTTTGTGTAAAAACTATTCTGTTCTGATGTATATCCCTGATTTCAAGAGCTAGCCAATCTAAGCGAACGGTTCAATGACAGGGTTGTTAGTTGCTATCTCCGCGTCTCCATTGTAAATGGAACGTAACTACGAAGGTACTGTGTAGTTAATTTTACTAATGAAGATGAAACGAGAGGTAGGTCAAATCTAGGTATGGGTTCTTTCATCCTGCTGTTTCGAAATAAATAGAAGGAGGAATCGGTTTAAGGACCTCATGAGTTGAAGTAGCTATACCCTGATGTAGTAAGGAAATGTTTGAGTGTTAACTTCAGAACACAGTTTGGTTACTGACAATTGTGCACCACAACCAGCTGGGTGAGCACCCAATACCAGTTACAATTACTGCATTAACGACCACGGAATCGAGGGGATACAAATTTAAGAATCGAGTGAAACCTAGAGAAATGGATGACCAAAATTTTAAATTTGATAGACACTGATTACAACAGTTAAATAGAGGATGACTGTGTTTCGAGGCTTATTAATTTTGTCCAATGGATTTCTTCAGGTTCATACTGGAGATTCCGATTGTAACAAATTGTGTAGAGTTAGAATCTTATCTTATCTGTTTTGCTATGGATATACCTGCGTGTAATTGACAGCTTTATAAAGAAGAAGGTACCAAGAACGCAATCTTTCTCGGCGTTGGCAATATAAATATTGTTCTCGGGTGACTAGCCGATTTGTAAATACACCTTTAACTCGGCTAGTCACCCGAGAACAATATTTATGTAAGTAGGTACCAATTTAGCGGCAGTATTTTGTGTACGCTTTGTTCCAATATAACTGAAGTATTTATTTTGTCTAAGTGAATGTCATATGGTAGCACAAAGGAACGGATTTATTACGTACCACTTCCATCATTTAAGGTTACTAATACACTCAACGTCACTGCAAGAGACTCAACTCGCTCTTGGTCCAATTTTGTTTTTTTAATCAACAGTGTTAAGCTTTTTTTCCGCGTGATTATTACGTAAAAGGCTGAGAAAAATTTAAGATGTGACCATTCAAATAATAATAATAAAAAGCAAATAATAAAACAAGTAAATAAACTAGATATGTGTGCACTGGTGATATCTTTGTGTTTACCACTTATTGTAAAATAATTGGTACAAATGTTTTTAATTTGAGTCACAATGTGAAAGTAGATTTCTGCAGGTCATCTCCACAAAGCATCAGTTAATCGTTAGCTTAGAGTACTGAGGGAATTAATCATATATAGTATTGATTGTAAATGGTACATTATCTCCACTTCATGCCTGATGGCGAAATACTGAAGGACTAAAATGTCTTTCATCATCGGCAATCGAACCAGTTAACGTCACGTAAAACAAACACTACCTTAAATAAAATCTTCTTGGGCTTCCAGCCACGTAAAAAAGTTACTTAGACATGAGGGATGTGATAGACGCCTTCGAAACGTCCCACAAGTGTGACTACTTTACCCGGCTGGAAACCTGTAAAAAACATCGATTTTACTACCACAGCTTATCAGATTCCTCATCCAGGAGACAAACCACGATTCAGACGAGAAGACTTAAATTCGTTCGGTGTGCTACAGCAAAAAATGAGTGTTTTAATCATTTTTTATCCTGTCGTGGCAGAAACAGCGCATCAGAAAAAAAAGTCGTATTAATCCCTGACCAAGGACGCAGCATACCGGAGCAAATTACTCGTTTCATCACTCGGTCTCGTGGGAAGTATAAACAGAGATGATGTGGAGCAGTTAGTCGCGGTGTCAAGGTCAGTCTCCCACGTCTACTGCAGAGGCATTACTTACCTTGCACTCGGCAAGTGTGTTGCAGCTACCTTGACGTATTTCCCCGGTGGCCGGATGCCCTCACCGCTACAGTGCAGACTAGAGGTCGGGTCGGTGCTGGATTTAGGGCAGGGTTTAATAAGGAGGCTGCTGCCTGAAGGGTGGCAACCCGCAGCACACCTCCAGGCTCTATGTCTGCGACCAGATTACAGCGAGCAGTTCTATGCTGTGCGATATTCTCATGTGTATACGCTGCAGTAAAGTTATAGCGACTTTAAGGTCCAACTACATTTGATGTATAATATTTAATAATGAATTCCATCACTGGATAGTAGTGTCACTTCTAAACTGAACCATTTTAGGTGTTGATACCTATGCAGGCTGTGTACTTACATCTTGCCGATATACTTAAGTATTCTTTATACGTGGAAATTACTGCACTAAGTTCTTTATTGTTGTAGAAATGAGGGTGAAAACGGGAAGAGGATGAAATCCGATGCCACCACTCTTCCAAAAAAGATTAAAATCGGGCCACCAAGTCCTATATCTCTTTCGATCGCAAAATAACAGTGAACTGTTCGGTATGAACTTACTTCAAACTGTCTGCGGAGAGGCTTGGGATTTATCTGAGATGTTTGATACTCAATCTGGTGATTAGAAAATGAATGCTACCATACGTCATAACTATTTGTTCCAGTACTGGAAGTTACAAATGTCTTTCAACGTCAGCCGTGAACGACCCATCTATATCCGTAAAACGAAAACCAGGTATATTTGTGCCAGAAAAACTCGAAATCTACTGCGAAGATTTCGATGGAGTACGGGTAAACCTATGCCAACTATACCGGGTAACGGCGGGAACTCCGCTAGTTTATGATAAAGTATGTACAGAATTTTATGTTATTTCGACAATCGATAGCGTGGTTAGCGTAATATTCTAACTTTGCTGAGTGTCGAGGCTGGTTTGACCATATTATGTATGATTTAAACATTTCTATCTCTTTGGAAAAGACACATTGAACAGTAGAACTTAAAAAATAATAAACGGATTAGGTAGAATTTTCACAGGTTACAGTTTCGAGCTGGAACCTAGAAAATTTGCATGAAATGGAAATATTCTAACAGGGCATAACAACAGCAGTAGTTCAATGTAAAATACCACTAATAAAAATTGCAAATTTCTGTTGCCTTTAATATCGATTAAAATGTTTAAATGTAGTTCAGTGCTTCATGCGTTTGACTGGAGGTCGAAAGGTCAATAGTCCGAATCCCGGACTCGACAGGGATTTTCAAAATCCTTTAACCGCCTTCGCTTCTGTCGCAGGTTTCTGTAGATATATTGTGAAGTACGTCAGTACGCTTCCGTGGTTAGTATTCCACTTTAAGCCCTCTAACACGTAAAATACAGCCATAACAAGGAGCACATTGCGTGATCGAAAACGGTTCCCACAATCCTTTGGGATCTGCAGCCAACCGTATCAGACGATTTTGTGATATGATTTAAATGGTCTAAGAGTGATAAGTTTCCCTCAGAATTTACAGGGTTCTTCTAGAATATCATCACATTATTTCAGCTGAACAGGTAGTAATTTTCAAAGGATAAAATTTGTGGTTTATTACTTATGTTGCAGAATAACTCTGCTCTTAATTCGAGTGTTTGGTCTGTCTGAAAAATAAGTTTTGTAAGACAAATAATATAGCTCCTGGTCATATTTTACGTTTTAATTTTTTTTCTGTTTTAAGTAGAGAGAATCATAATCAATCGCAGATCATTGTACAATGAGCTTTCACAAACTTTAAATAACTATAAAAAAATATCCAGACTGTGTGTTAGAGAGTTTTGTGTTGGGATTTTACTGTCGAAATATAAAATCAAATAGAAGACAGGTTCAAAATACAAGTTAATGTCGCGAAAAGCAAGAAGCCAAATATCTATAAGAATTGCCAAGTAATGGGTATGAACCGTTATTGTGGAACAACGTTAATTTTGAACTATTCACTAGTGTTATCAGCAAGGGTTAACTCAAATTTATACATTGTAGTTTTAGATCATTTTTCTGTGAACATTGCTCTTTTACACATGTTTACTTCTTTTCCTAGAAGAACCGAAAATCTGCAAAAGTATCAAAAGGTAGTCATCAATAATATACACACTTATGTCTTGTAAACTGCACGAAACTTATTGTATCCAAAATAAAGTGAGAATAATTTACAGTAACGGTACAATGTTTTCGTCACTTTAAATTTTAAAGTGTTCTTTTAGTAACCAACAAAGCGGAACTTCCAGTGTCCTGTCTGAATTACTAGTTTCATCAATATACTAAATATAGAGTAAAATTTCAATTACAAGTCGAAATAATAGGTAAACCAATGAAAATCAGTCAGAAAAATTGGATAGCTTTATAAAAGTCGTAATCTGGAAGAATTAAAAGTAGTTTTAAAAACCATTATGTAAGAATTTTATATCCATTGGATCTTTGGTACGTAACACAGGTGATCGTAAGTTGCTACCCTATCATGAAATGTGTTTGTCAAGTTTTTAGTAAAATAGCAATTTTTTGTAATGTTTAAATAGTCTCAAGAATTTGTCTGAAATTTTTAAAGATCTGCAGATTTACGAAACTGTCAAAAGGAAACGATTAAATTTAGTAGTTGAAAATTTGTTAGGGAAAGGATTTGGAAAGCACCAATGCTGACATTTATATACAAAGAAATGCATATCCATTTTGCTGTTACTTCAGAGAAAAAATGTTAATAGGATGGCTGGTCCGCAGATGTTTGGCCTCCTTGTAACAGAGTCATGACTGATGAGTTTAAGGTAGATTCCACAGGAACTTCACATACCAATGCAGATTAGGAAGTTAATGAGAGTATAACCTATATTCTTACACGGCACGTTCAAAACATGCAGCTTAACAGTTACAACTATAGACAGAACAACTTGCACAAACCGAAATGAGAGGTAAAATACTTCCAAGATATGTTGTCTCTCTTCCTCTGTAAGAAAATTCTTATCTCAACACTACGCTTAAATGTTTAAATGCATTAGTTAAATGTACTTGTAAAAGAGATTTTTGCTTTACTTACCTTTTCTTTACTCTATAAGTTGTGATTCAGGTATCACCTAAAAATAATCTGTAATATTATCAATTTCTAACATTTCTGTTACAAAATAGAAATATTTAAATACTAAAACATATATAAATCTATGAATTTAAGTTTGCAATAAACCGTGGTTCCCTTTTAGTCTGCATTTTTTTCTGGCCTAAAGAGGTAACACAGATTTTTTTTCACTCTGATGAAGCTGATTCAGTTGTGTCAGTGATGATGCATAACGCCTTTGGGAAGCACTGAATTTAAATGTCTCTCATTACTTAATGATGTACAAAATATTGTGGGTTCGTCAATGTGGATGGCGGTGAACTGGGACGATACAGCGAATGAAACATCAACCAAGTCTCCAGAGATTGAAAGTAGGTGTAATATTCGTGAAGGAAATAATGTAGAAAGTAATATCTCTGAAAGGAAGATTTCTCCAGAGAAGACAGCGGCCCACTCACTACAAGTAAGGAGAATGGGAGAATTTAGAGATATTACAACTAGCCAGATATTGGAGACAAAACATTAAATTATGAAGAGATAAGCAGTGCAAACCTTTCAGGCTGTGGCTTGCAGGAAATTTAGAATGGGCATAGCTAAAACTATGTTGTTTTTATTCGATTACAAAGAGATATTTAAGTAATCGGTTCAACATGTGAGCAAAACAGTGAGATAAATTGCTACGTGAATGTTGGTTATCTGTTGGGGAAGTGGTGAAAAAACATCGCATTTAATAACATCACAGCTACAAATACAAACACGTCTCTAACACAAACCCACTCATTTTATACCATTCACATACTGGTATAAGGTCAGGAAACTTGCTCGGGGCATGTACAGAAAACAGCAGACAGAAATTTCTAGCAGGAATGGGAACTGAATGCAGCTGAAATATCACCAACCATCTAATCCTTCTAAAAGCTTAAAAGGACTACCATTCTTCATTTGGAGATGTACCATAGGCAAGTGCATGATTTTCCTATTTACAACCGAAAACAATGCTCTGAAAAGTATAACATACGTGATTCAAATAAACCACTCTGCGAAACCGTATTTTAGGCAATGTTAAAATTGTTTTAATGTTGTGAGGTACTGTACATGACGTCACTAATCGTGAAATTTAATATTAAAAATATATTCACTTACTAAGTAGTTGTAATTATATGGACTAACTTTGATGTTTGATTCTGGTATTTGTTAAAATTGGAATTTACAATAAACCATTTGGTTGATATTTTAAAAAAAAATGTTTATTCAGAAGCTAACTTTTTCAACTGTGGTGGTAGAACCAGATTAGATATATAGATAGTAAAGGAACGGCTCACTCTAAGCAATTCGATACTGAAAAAGGTAATTATATTATAATACTTGAAATAAATATATATTGGCACGACGGAAACCCTTACAATGCTTATAAACGATTGATCAAAAGAAAATTGACACAGACTGGGTGGAAAATAGTACTAAACGTAAAATGCCTAGCCAAGGTCCGAGGAAAAAATTGGGTAGATCGAGTTGAGGAATGAATCAAAGGAAGAGGCATAAAGCGACGTTGCCAAATGTTAAAGGAAGAGATGTATGTACATGGAAAGGCATAGGTTTAGAGGACTCTTACAGAACACTCTGGAAAATAGAGACGATTAAATGATGATGTTTGTTTTCTTAGAGTTGTGATCGTTTAATAATGGCGACATTCTAAGTCATTTGTCATTTAATTCTGATTTAATAATAAAAATTATGTACGGATAATGTTTGGTTCATTTTACATAGTAACAGCGCAAAAAAACCGCCACATATCATCTTTGAATCACGGTTAGTACACTCTTTTAGTAACTATAGCTTTTCATCGCTTCCGAAAGCGAAGTTTATGCATAGAGTGACGTGTTCACGTCGTTGGTATTACTGACCGTCTATCTTGGCCACTTTCAACTGGTACATACAGTCTGTAGCTCCACGTAAAACAATGACAGATGCTGATCGTGGCCGCGTGTTTCATCGGTGTTTATCAGAACGATTTACTACACAAACAAAACAGGTTACAAATTGATGACATCACAGCATCCATATCTGATCGCGAAAGGAGATATATGTAGCTGGGTGAATACATCTTGTGTTTTGCTTTTTGTGTTCCTTTCTTTGTTGTACGAACAAGGCTCAACGGAAGTTAAATATATCCACGATGCTTTCACTCGTCTATATTTCAAAGCACTTTACGATCTTATTGCAGCCGTAACGTTACCAGCTTCAGCAATAATGTGACAGGTCTACTAGTATTTCGAATGATACTTAGTTGAATTCAATCAAGAACAATCAGAAGGTGACGAGTCATGTAATTCATTCATGACAAAGTGTTAATTTCACATAGTGAAGAATTTCTGCATATCACCTTAAGGTAGGACGAATTTTTTTTTTTTTTTTAAAATCGATTTTTCAAAAATATGCCTATTTTGTAGCACACATCTTCCTGAATAATTTGATGCATAAAACATTTACATTTGAGGGATTATAAGGTACGTAATTTGACCTTAAGTGTATGAAGGTGCAGCGCTAGCCCCCTTGCACAGCATTCTTCTGGCATACAAGCAGAAACTTTAACGGCCATTTTCCGCAAAACACATATTCCTGTCCTTAGGTACATTAATCATCCAAAATAAACATCCTATTACTTTCAAACTTGGTATGCTTATTAAACACAATCTGCTTAATGTAAAATTCTAGAATTTTCCAATTCCATTAAAAATTGTGGTAAGAATTGAGATAATTAACTATAAAATTTGAGCTTTTTCTAAAGATGAAGTTTAAAATGTAATAGCTCATTCATTTTTTCATAAATTAAATAAATTCTAGATTTTCATACAATTGTAGGCATGGTTTGTATGCTGTGCAAAATTCATTGAAAAATCTCTCTTACTTATGAAGAAAAGTGTACCTATAGCAATTAATGCAACCAATAGTAAGTGAAAAATGGTGGAATTTCACATGTAAAAAAAATGGTTTTGTTATCACTGCTATTAGTGTGAATCCTGAATACTTCCTGGCCATGCTGACAAATTTTTATGAATTTATTTGTAAAAGTATAGACAATGGAGATTAAAATGTCCTGTGGTGCTTCTCCTGCTATAAGTCGGACCGTTTGATGTCCTACCCCCCTTAATAACAACTATGAGCATGCATTTGATTAAAAAGGTGATAGTAAAATCTAATCATATAAACATGTCAAATTCGATAACTATGTTGTTTTTTGTTTTGGTTTTTTAAATCCATTTACATAATGCAATAAGAATTGCGGATATAAATTCTTCGTGAAAATTAAATACGTACTTTCAACTGTGCATACGGTCTATGAAAATTGGAATATTTTATTTATGTTATTAATCGGCAGCTTAAATTAATATCGTCAGTATTATTCGCAAGCGGGTTACTATTTTAGTACATTCACAATATCATCTGATAATTTTAGTAGAGACATTACTTTACTGAATGATTCACTTAAGTTACAGTTATATTTGATTCATTTTCATTAGGTGAACTCTTTACCGTTCAAATAGTTTATTTTAGATTTTGAAATCACCACACGAGACACGTGATACCAAAACTTGAATGAAATAGTTCTACGATTAACATCGACACTAGAGATAGTTCAAGGCGCATATTCAAGTAGATTAATATAATACTCTGTACTCCAACAATATGAGGAAACACTATTCAACAATAGCAGAGAAATCGTATTAGGTCTATCTAAGTTAATTCTAGAAAATATTATCCATGGAATAGGCACATAGTGCCTATTCCTAATCAAATGAGCTTTCACCATTAATGCAGGCCAAAGAGCTTCATCCTGGCAAACATATAAGCAGAATAGTCTGCAACAGGCTGCACAGTCTTCACGTCTTTGCATCAGTCTGCCGGTTAGCCAAACTAGCAAATGAAGTCAAAATGTTTCCAGGATTAACATAATCAGAGACTGGAGAAATAAACTGCCAATGAGCAATGGAGACAGACTACTTGATTAAATCGCTTTGTAGGATTCAGCACATTCTGCGGATAAATGGGACACTTACAGATTCGCCCATTTGTCCGTATGTCCTATAACTCCTGAACCTTAGAAATAACGCAGGTGCGCGCTACCTTAGTTCTGACCGTACTTATCACATTTATTACATAAAACATTGAAATAACGTTGAGGGTGTACTTATTTTCGATAGATAATCTATATTGTCATCAAATGACAGTCCCGACTCTCAAATTATTTGGATTTTTCATTTTACTCTAAGATCTATAAATTTTTTCCCAATAAAACTGAAAATACTATTCCCCTTTAGTCCATGAACTACTTCTTTCAAACTTTACAGTGATATATAGCCTGCTAATGTTTACAGGAAGACTATAGCGATATTTCTGTTAATGTGATTATAACAAAAATAAAGCAGATATATCATTAAATGGAAAATTTCATGAATTAAATAATAAATATGTTATTTAAATTTTTTTTATTTATTTTTTTTTAGAAATTTTAAAAAATTTCCAATAATCACATTTTTTTGACTGATTTTTTTTTCTATTACACACATACAGTTTGAAAGACAATTTCCAAAATGTGTACCGAGCGGGGCGGTGTAACGGTTAGCGTTCTCGCCTCGCATTCGGGAGGACGGCGGTTCGAATCCCCGTCCGGGCATCCAGATTTGGGTTTTCCATGGTTTCCCCAGATCACTCCAGGCAAATGCCGGGATGCTTCCTTCAAAAGGCCATGGCCGAATTCCTTCCCATCCCTTGCCCCCATCCTTGCCACCCATCCTTTCCCGTCTCTGAAGACCTCGATGTTAAAAAGAGACGTAAAGCAGTTACCAAAAAAAAAAAAAAAAAAATGTGTAATGAACTTTAGTCAAAGATAATTTGTTACTGATTTGTTTAGGTTTTGCGTGAATTAAATTTAATCTACGACCTGTGTACGAAACTCTCCGTGTACGAAAATAAAATCCACACTTGAAAATACCAGTTATAACTTTTGTTAAAATGACTTCCTCAAGTGGTCTTAGAGAACATCGGCCATCAGATAACTGTGTACCAATAGGTAATCATTTTAAAATATTTCAATTAGTCGATATTTCTAATCACATTAATAATTTTGTGACGTAAATAAGGCTCAAGGCAGCCTGATAAGGTAGACAACTAATGTAGTATCACCTAAATATTAAATTTCACTACAATCAGAACATTGATTTCTAAGTTATCACAGCATTCCGCAGCAGTAAAATTTAAATTCAGCTTACCTGATTCGTAAGCATGGCGCTGCTGCTGATGTACATTACACGAGTAAATTTAACGAAATAAACACTTCAAAAATTCATAAAGGAAAGAGCTGATGGTATTACGAACTCATAGCCACAAAAACTATGAAAAACGAATAGTTAGTGTGTGACTAATAGTGACCAAAACGTGTATGTCAAAGAGATAAAAATGAAGAAAGAATACCAAAAGTCGAGTGGGTAGGAAAAAGATGGCTTTGAAAACAATAGAAACGGTTTCAAAAGAATATGAAACAGTGATTTCTGATGGCGTTTCCATCCTATTGCCAGTGGTGCTGTGGATTGTCTCCAACTACTGTGTCTCTCAATTTAAATCATAAATGAATGTTCCTGCCTTTTAGTAACAATCTAAGTGACAATGTTAACAGCCATTTAGAACTATTTGTCGAAGATACAGTTGTCTGTTGTGATGGAGACAGATCTGCGCATTGTTTTGAGACTTAATGTGATATGGACGTTAGTTTAGCATGTTACCATAAATGTAAACATAAGTTAAATTAGAAAAAGAGGAAGATGACACACATATCGAAAAAAAGAAACAGTCTGCGGATAATTATTAAGTAACCCGTTCAGTTGAACTGGAGACTTGGTTCCGTAAGTACTAAAATGTAATTATACAATGTAACATGAACTGGGCTGAGCAGATTCTTCGAGAGTAAGTTGCTTACAGTCTGCGATTCACATTTTGAACTAGCTGAGTACACGGCGTTGCGCAGGGCCTAGATATGAATGTTCTGATGATTTATCCTGTTTCATCAGAATATTGTAAAGATTCTCCACTACCATCTACTTTGGCCGAATATCCTACCGTTTTCGAGATACGTACAAAAATCAGAAAAGTTGTTCGTGTAAATTTGTCTTAAAGAAAGGTGACGGTGAAGATTGGGTGAAGTTTGTAAAAATTATATTTTCACTTACTTTTAAGCATACCTGCACAAGTTTACTTCGAGATCGGATGGAAACTCAACATTTGTGCGCAGCCACACAAAATTGAAAACAATTCTAAATTTCAAGTTAGAATTTCTGTATCATTAACTGTCCGACTGAAGCCAGTCCATTGCCAATAAACTGAAAATTTTATGAGAACGGTCCATGTTGGCATTTTTTCTACCGTTATAGATGTATTTGCAAAAAATTGAACCGTTGCATGCGTAATTTTTCAGTAAGGGAGGTGATACGGGATAGGGGATGGGGGATCGGGATAGGGGATGGGGGATCGGGATAGGGGATGGGGGATCGGGATAGGGGATGGATTTTTGTAAACCAAATGTAAATATTTTTTCCCTTTGATGTGAGATTGAAGGCTTTCACGGCGTATCGATGAAATGTAGTCTTCACGGGTTTTCCGCCGTATATTGTTGAAATGCGACAACGAGCTTTCGGTGGCAGACTCTGCCACCATCTTCAGGTTGAATGTTGTGCGGGGCTGGTTCTCCCTGCATAACATTCAACCTGAAGATGGTGGCAGAGTCAGCCGCCGAAAGCTCGTTGTCGCATTTCAACAACATACGGCGGAAAACCCGTGAAGACTACATTTCATTTTTCCCTTTGTTTTAAAGTATATGAGTTTTATAGAGATCGCATAAAAACTGTTTATTTGTAATTTAAAAAAATATTAATAAAGACACGTCCATTTATATATAGGGAAAGAGAGATTCTGAAGAATTGTAACTATCTGTAAAAGAAATAATTTATAAACCTCTTTTATGACCTAATATGGACTACTGCTGTACTGTAGGAAACCCATATTGCAAATGTATCAAGAATGTACATACAGAGTTGCGCATTTCGTAACTGCTTGAACAATTCTTGAAAAATAGAATGGACTGGGAATGTATTGGTTAAAACGAGACCACTTTTTGTGGTATACGAATGTAGTGAAATACTTGTTCCTCCAATCTAAGTTGGTCGCAAAAATGTAGATAAGATAACAGAGATAAGTTGCCGTTAAAGATTGGAATGGATAAAGCAGAGGTTGTTTTTTTGATGCAAAACCCACTATGCGCCCACACTTTTAGTGTTAAGATGCCTGTTCACAGCAGTACCGACTCCAGTCCAGGTAGGCTAGCGTGATGAAGCCGTCAGCTGTCTGACTCAAATTAGCGGAGTGCCTGTAAATTAGGCAACTTGGCGCAACACCCGCCGGCGGCTGCTGCCAATACAGCACAGGGCTTAATATGATACGACTGGGACTGTCGGCCTACAGAGCCAATGGTACAACGCGCCGCGTAATTCTGACAGGGAGAGAGTGGGTTTGACAAGGGTGCTATACGCCGTGCTACTGAACAGTGGGGTACTGTAAGTCAAAATCCGGGGAACCTTTTTTTTTCTAATTAGTGATTTGCGGCTCGTAAACATCAACATCATTAGTGCTAGGAACTGATTGTTGGAAAGAAACTGAACGCAGAAATTTAAAGGAACCACCTGAAGTGATTTCATGAATGTAGATGAATGGATTGGGAATCAATCCTACGTCCCTTACTCATTCAAGGCCCTAACGTTATTGTTCATCCACAAGGCTCTAATCAATAATATAACAATTATAGCTTAACACAGTATTCTATCAAAAAACTCCAAATTGTATTTCTAACTACAGCTCCCTGTCCGTCTATAACGGGATACAGACACATCAATGAGCGTGCTCGACACTGGGCAAATGTCTGAAGTTACCTCTTATACTAAAATAATTCCCTAAACTCACTCACTCACTCAGCTCGATAGCTATTGGCTGGAGAATGGTGACGTCACGCGCCAGCCTTCGCTCGCAAATTAACAGCGACCAGAGATACCGTTAGAAGAAATTCGAGGTCATCATCATCATCATTAGTTATCTGCCCTCGGGCAGGTTTTCACTTGGCTGCTCTCCATGATCTTCTATCTTCTGCCTTTCTCTTAAGAACCATGTAGTTGCCGTCTTCCTTGATGTTGTCTATAATTTGGTATCTCTTTCTTCCTCTTATTCTCCTCCCACAGACTAAACCTTCCAAGGCGTCTTTTATCAGGCACCCCCCCTCTCAACAAGTGTCCCATCCAGTTGTTCTTTCTCTCCTTTATTACTTGGAGAATTTTTCTGCTTTCACTGACGCTGTCCAGCACTTCAGCATTGCTTATTTTATCCACCCAGCTTATCTTCTCCATCCTCCTCCACATCCACATCTCAAATGCTTCTAACCGCTTTTCATCCTCTCGTCTCAGTGTCCATGTCTCCGACCCATAAAGGGCCACACTCCATACAAAACATTTACAGAGTCTTTTTCGTAGTGTTTTGTCTATTTTTCCAGTTAGTTTCTTCCTTTTCCTATTAAACGCTTCCTTCGCTACGGCAATGCGAGATTTTATCTCCTGATGGCACCTCAAATCTTCGGTGATCATACTCCCAAGATATTTGATCGATCTTACTTGCCTGATATCAGCTTTTCCTAACTTAATATTTATTATATTCCTTCCTTTTCCAATCACCATACTCTTAGTTTTTGCTGCATTGATTTACATTCCAAACTCTTGGCAAGCTTCATCTAGACCTTTCAGCATTCTGTTTAGAGTTTGTTCGCTTTCTGCCTACAATACCATATTATCAGCAAATCGTATGCACTCTATCGAGGTAAAGCCCACAATTTAATAACTAAGCAACGGTTACAAAATTTAATTGCCCTGATACATTCATTAAGTTTGCTTTTCGTAGCATTTAATAGTAAAAAAAATAATAATAATAATAAAGATAAAATACAGGAAAAAGTGGAACAGCATTTCAGTGACATGTCGCTAATGAAAGCAACATAAAAAACTTTAAAAAATTCAAATTACTATTGTTTCCTGCTGTAACCACGAATCCCAATTGTCATTAAGGGCCTAGGCTAAGTTCCAATTTAATCATAATTTTCGATATATTGTTGCTTGACCAAAGTTTGTACATGACGGTTTATTTGCTCTTTACGTATTTTACTGACCACTTTCGTTAATGGTCTTCATTCATGTTCGCAGTACATGAGTTATTAAGATATTTAAAATGCACATCTGATAAAATTTGTTACGGCATCGAGTATTCTGGCAATTCATTTCTTCGGAGTTGCTCATCTGTTTAATAATATGGAATCTGCATTATGTTATCTGCCCATTACAGACACTAGACCCTACGACAAAAAATTTCGTTATGAATGTTACTCCAGCCACAATATATATAATATTAATATAAACGTGACGCTTTCGAAACAATCAGGAATTCTTCAAAATTTACAGAGTGAACTTTATGGGTCAAATACAAATCAAGTTTGTATTTCAGAAACCTCGAGCTTTGAAACAATTATACTATAGCGCGATCGTCTCCGTCAGTGTTAAATACTTCAGAATTCAAGCTCAAGAGAGTTTATTCGTGCTAATGGTGAAACACAGGTGAATCTCGTTTTTGCACACACAGGTCACGTCTACTTGTCGTAATCTTTGACCTTAAAAACCGGAACTATTCTACATTCGTGACGATACGCAAAAACGGTCACGGGCTTACACTAGTACTAAAATAATTCGTTGCAAAGGTTTGTTAAAAAATGTGGAAATATAGTGGACTCAGAATGTATGGTTTCCGTTATTTCGTTTTTTAGCATAAAATCTTCAGCATATGACTCTGATTTCTTAAATATATATATCTACGATACGAGGAACAAAAGTAACATTTACCAATATTACAAGTAATTCATAGAAGGTTAAACGTTTCTTTATACATAGATGGCAGAGTGTTATATGCAAAAATCTGACAGCTTAACGTCTAAGGCATAAAGGTTTTTGGCACATAATCAATTTTTTCTCTGAAAATCTTTTCTCCTTAAAAATGGGAAGACAGTATACTATCTCCAAAAATCTTACAGATGAAACAATAAAGGTTTTCGTCACACAATCCATTTTTTCTATGTGAAAAACTTTTTTTCTTGAATGTTGGGTACCAAATTACACTAAAAGATTTGGGATTGGAATCCCTACTGGGCTGCATTATTTAAGAAAACTTGACCCAATTTATAAATTGGCTATTCTTTCAAAATTATATTCATATGTTCAATAACAGTAAATTATGTGTTCACGTACAACACAATAAATTGTGTAGTTTTTGTAGCAGGAGTAGATAAACTATAGCAGACAGTTTGTAATATTTTTGGTTCCTGAAGTTGACTTCATATACCATTCAACATCTCAAAAACTTCACCTGAATAAAAGCGAAAACATTGAGGCTAACATAATATATTCGTACATTTCTACAAGATGAATGCAGGCATTAGTTCGTAAATCACACCTCACAAATAGTCATTAATAGATCAGTGAGGAAGAATCTGTAAAGTTTTACAGCTACTGAGAAAAAAACATAACTTTTGGAGTTAATGACGATGCTACCATTAGTAGCTGACAGACAAAGATGGATTTCATTTGCATCTACTGACAGGAAAACAGCACAGTGTGGTCATAATGGGGTTTGGACCAAAAATAAATTAAAAAGTTGCCTATTAATAAAATAATCTCTGGCTTCCAGAACTTTTACTTTCATTTAAGATGAAGTGTTTCCTGGATCTAGTGACAACGTCTAGGACGCACTTATCATTTTTTATTTTTTTTTAACTTTTGGCTTTACGCCTCGTTGACGGATAAGGTCATTAGAGGCGGGATGGGACTTGGGACTAGGAACGGAATTCGGCCATGGCCTTTTTGAAGGAAGCATCCCAGCATTTGCCTGGAGTGATTTGGGGAAACCATGCAAAAGCCAAATCTGTATGCCCGGACGGGGATTCGAACCCGCGTCGTCTTGGATGAATATCAGCCGTGTTTCCTGCTACTTCGAGTGAAAATAAAAACAGAAACAGTAGTTCTGGAAGCTTCCTGTAATTACTCATTTCTTTTGCGGCTATGAGGTGGTACAAATCACACAAGTATTTTCACAGCGAACAGTGCTACATTTGCATACGTGTTGCGAGGTAATTATATGAATGATCTGTTAATTACTTATTAATTTTTAGTTCAGCCCATTTCTGGTATCAGCATGCAGCGCGACATAGGCGTTGGCTGAAATCCCTGGAAATACTGAAAATCTCCTACATACAAAAAGAAACACGACAGACAAAAGCGATCTGGAACTTCGCTTGCGCACACTCATAAATAATATATATCTCTTTCTTCATCGTGTTATTTGCACCAGTAAAATTGGTGACCAATTAGGTCTGCTGGTTTTATTGTATATCATTTCATAAGAGCTCAGTGTCTCAGGCCTCTGACTAGAGATCGATGGGCCCTCGGTCTGAATCCCTTTCTCGGTGGGGGGGGGGGGGATTTCATAGGCCCTTAACGCGGCCTTCACCTCTGGCACAGCTTGCTGTGTTGCGTGGTTCGGATCGCACGTTGAACTTTTACCCGATAGGATTACTGGGATAGGTTAGGTACTGCATAAAGGAACTGACCACTCTCCTACGATATCAGCGTAAATATGCGTATTTGGGATGGTCCAACCAAGCTTAGTTTATTTTTATTATTTTATCTCAAAAGCCATCAGTCTGTTGGTTAATATTTTTCCTCAGATACAGTCTTTTTGAGTATTTGTAAATAAAATTGCCGGCTCATAACAACTGTTATTTTTATTCCTGTACGCTCACATGCGTTTCTCCCTTGTGGAATGGGGAATCATCCGTGAGATTTTTGATACAGTTACTGGTTGTTCATGAAATAGCTCTATTTTACTTTTGTAGAACACAACCTCATGCTGCCGTTCTGCATTGCTCAACGTCAATACTCCACTGCTTTTAAATGGTCTAACTTCTTAGTCTAGTTAAAATTACACACAACTAGTAGGCTTAAAAATTACTTGAATATTTCTGTTGGGAAAATGGATTTCAAAACGATCTGAAGAGTCTTACAGCTTTTATTTCCTTTAGAGAAAATTCCACATAAAACACTACTTTCTCTGATTTGCAGGTTGTTCTTAAAAACAGAATGTACGGTACGTAGAATTGCCGTCGCTTCTGCCTCCGACCAGTTCCTGTTTGTTCACCTCTTGTTCTATTCGACGAAACAAAGATAATGAAACTATTGCTTCCTACTGCAGATCAGTCAGATCTTGAACATATACTACTTTGACATCAAAGGTATCATTTATAAGTTGTAAATTATCTGTGGCTGTATAAAAAAGTAAATAAACCAAAACAGAAATATATTAACAACCAAAATATTATGACCATTACACTGTACAAGGTGTGTACCCTGAATGATAATCAATGCGAAGAGTTTAGTTAAAAATCGGTTTCCGATATTTATGTCCTTTTCTTTTTCCTCCCATTCGGCCACCAAGAACGAGAGAGGGACAAAGAAGAGACCTCCTGCCCTAAGTCTGACCGAGCCTGTTAGGTCAGGCGTATCAAGTGTATTTGTGTGTTCTGAGTATGTCAATTATATTTTTGTATGTCTGAATGTTTACTTTAAAAGACGGAGATTGGGGACTTTCCCAGCATTTGCCTACACGATTACAGGAAACCTCTTAAGAATCGCTGTAAGTACGACCGGTTCACACCGAGCGTGGTGAATGAACTGTTAACGCTCTGGCCTCGCATTCCGGAGTACGCGGGTTCGAATCCCCGTCCGGGCATCCAGGTTTGGGTTTTACATGTTTTCCCCAAAATAACCCCAGGATATTGCTGGGATGCTTCCTTTAAAGGCCATGGCCGAATTCCTTCCTGTTCCTTGTTCCCCAATCCCATCCTGCTCCTAGTGACCTCGAGGTCGCGAGGCGTAAAGCCATAAAAAGTTTGGTTCGTGCCAGGTCCCGTTGTACCTGCCGCAACACATTATAAAAACTATTATCCTTTGATAATATATTACGGATTTAGTTATTATTATTCATAAAATTATTGGAATAATCAACCAACAGTTTATTCTATTAATGTCGAAGGAATATTCATTACCACCCATTAATAGTTAATCATTCGTTATCAGAATCAAAGAGCTGTAAAATTCTAGTATGGCATTAGAGAGTTCCATGCATTGAGTCTATTTCGTGCCATCCTTCGTTTTATCTATGGGCTTCAGAAACCATACATAGTAAATTCAGTGATCATGACGTCAGAAAGGAGATGCCAAATTTTTTTTTCCCCCCTTTCCAGTCGGCAATCATATTCCTGTTCTAACACGTCGATTGTCGATGAACAGTGAAGTCCCAGTTGAACAAACTAATACGTTAAAACCAAAAATAAATTGCCTGATGATCAAAAAGTATCCTCCCAGGATTTTTTTTGCTTTGGCTTTACGCCGCGTCAACAGCGAGATCATTAGAGGCGGAATGGGATTGGGGCAAGGAACGGGAAGGAATTCGGCCATGGCCTTTTTGAAGGAAAAATCCCGGTATTAGCCAGGAGTGATTTGGGGAACCTTGGAAAACCCAAATCTGGATGCCTGGACGGGGATTCGAACCCGCGTCCTCCCGAATGCGAAGCCAGAACGTTAACCGTTCACCCATCACGGTCGGTCCAGGCAGTTTAATTGAGTTTGCATCTTGTTGCGTTGCCTAATCTACCTTGTTTGCTCGAGGCTGCGTTATCTCTGATCTGCAGCATGCGATCTAAGTAGTGAGGCTTCAGGTTTCGCCTGCGGTCTGCCTGCCCACGCCACACACTAGCCGCTGGTAACGTGACGATGGTATCTGTCAGAGGGGACCTTGCCTGACCCCGGGCCTGCCTCACCTCTTATTTCTTTTCTTTTCATCCTCCTCCTCTCGCCTACTCATCCGCCAGGGGCTATCAGCCATTACTCCCGCCTCCCGCTGATATATTCTCCGTGATTATTGATTCTCGCCTCCGGCTCTTAGCTAATGCCACAGTGCGGTTGTTTGCAATGCGAGTGCGCATATATCATTACCGGTTCTTCGGTAAGGACTGTAATCTCTGTTACAGTGAATTCGCAACCCAGCGAAGGTGGTCTGGAAATGACTTAGCTTCTCTTCTCCTAGATACGTGCATTAGTCCTCCAATACAAAAAACTACGGAATGCTTGCTTGTCCACAAGGAATTGTCCATTAATAACGTGAGCTGAAAAAGGGAGGGGGGGGGTTCTGGTGAAATCTCACGAAACCTCACCAAGGGGGAGGGGTGTCAACTGAAATCTTACGTGAGGTTTTGAAATTCTTGCAGAATGGTAGAGCTTTTAAAAAAAAATCTACAAATGACGGGAAAGTCAATTTAGGGGGGGGGGGGTATTTTGGTCTAAAAACTAACTGTAGGGGTGTATAACTGCTCTTGGCAGCATGAGACCTAAAAAAACATGGTCTCAAAACATTGTGAGGCCGATTCGCGATGGGGGGAGAGTGGTCTCCGTCAAAATCTCACTTTCATTTTAGAGGGGGGGGGGTCTGACCGAATCTCACAGTCTCACCAGAAAGGGGGGGGGCGGTGGCCGGAATTCCGGGAAAACACCTCACGTCATTAAAGGACGCCCCCTAACACATTAAAAACGATCTACGTTTCTTACAGTATTCTGTATACTTGGTTATATTTTCCTATTCGTTGATTCGGCCACGAATGATCACGTGGGACACTGGCCAGACGATTTACACAGGTAGCCAGTGTGAAACATGAGATGGGAGAGGAAGAAAATTCCTGCCAGAATCTATTGAAGGAAACTCTATTTTGCCATCTGTCTGTGAAGCGTGTAACTTTGTGTGTTTTGTATGACAAGTGTATTTTTTTGTTTGTGAAATGTTTAGTTTATGAGGCGGCGATTGGGTACCGTCCCAGCCTTCACCTTAATGATTGCGGGAAACTGCAGTCAGGACGGCTGGTACACGTGATTCTGGGCCCGTTCGCGGTCCCCTTGTAACTCACCAGTCCAATTTGCTGAGGCACACTGGCGGGTTAAATTTATTTATTTATTACTACATAAATAAATGTGTCTCATGAAATAGCTAAGATAACATTACGGTATCTGGAATTTGACAGTAATTTAACTGTTTCGAACCCCTGATTACACTCTTTTCGGGGCTAGACTGAGCACAAAACGCATTTGGCATATGCTAAAACTATGTAATGCTTGTGTGGTGTAATTATGATTAAAAATGACATTTGGCTACAAGGCCACTATGTAATTATCGGTGTACTCAATGTATATTAGACTCAGCATGGCACAGACGACACAAGACAAACACAACACTTAATTCAAACCTCCAATGCCCGAGGCCGGATTCAAACCTCCTACACCGACAACACGAGGGTAGCACGCTAGCCCCTACGCTGCCGGGGTCGACAGAACTTGTGTTCTACTTTTCAGTGAATTCAGTATGAAATTGAGACGTATTACTTTGCTTCCCCATGGTAACCTTCGTTTGAGTAGACACGTGAAGTACTCTTTTCCTTAGATGTATTAGTGCAGAGGTGCAGGGACATGAATATTGATGTATATGCCTGTTTCATAGACTATATAAAAGCATTCGACTGCGTGAGGCATGAAAAGATGATAAGGATTTTGAAATCAACTGGTATTGAACAAAATTATTTACGCATTGTCACCACACTGTATTGGAATCTGACTGCAGATGTCAAAATTGACCAAGGAACATCAGAAGCGAATCAATCAGGAAAGGTGTTCGCCAGGGCTGTGTACTATCACCTCTCTTGTTCAACATTATTCCGAGGTAATTTTCAGGGAAGTTTTGGAGAACGAAAACAGTTGGATCACTATAAACGGAAAATTGGTTCCAACACAATTTAGTTCAGCACAGTGAAGAGTTTGGTCTGCTTGTCAACGCTTCCAAAACAAACGTTGTAGTCTTCTCTAAGAGAAAAAACCAGGCAACCCTATCAATAAAAGGCAATACGATCAAGCAAGTATCCTCCTTCAAATATTTAGGCACTGTGGTGGACGTGCAAAGTGGCTGTAAGAAAGAAATCAAATCGGGAATAGAACAGCACAGGAGACAATTTATTAACATGAACAAATTTTTCATAAGATCGGATCTCAGTCTGCAATTGAGAATGCGAATGATTCGCTGCTACGTGTTCTCCATTTTTCTTTATGGGTGTGAAAGCTCAGCCTGAGACCAAAATCTAGAGACAAAGATTGAATCTTTTGAAATGTATTTGTATCGTCGTCTCTTACGCATATCTCAGGTGCTGAAAATCTCAAACGAAGAAGTAATTCATCGGATGGGGAGAAAGAAAGATTTGCTGCTCACTATTAAGCAAAGGAAAACGCAATATCTAGGACACATTATGAGAGGCGAGAGGTACCAGCTACTGCAGCTCATCAGTGAAGGGAAAATACAAGGGAAAAGATCTGTTGGGAGGGGAAGGAATTCGTGGCTGAAAGACATTCGGAGATGGTTCAATTGCACGTCCGAAGAGGCTTTCCATCTGCAGTTTCACGCTCAGAGCTAGCTATGTGGACCGCCAACCTCCAATAGGAGAAGGCGACTTAAGAAGAAGAAACAGCATAGCAGAAGGCTTTGCTATATTCTCATGTTTATATGTAAGACATCAAACACTATATTACGAACATTCATCACAGTCACCTACACACAAACAATAGTTTTCGTACGTCTATCTTACCTTTCGGATCCGTGCATTAACTGGCTTCATTTTGGACTACCTCAGTGACAAGTTCAAAACATCTATTTGTAAAAGTAGTTTAGTATTTTAGAGTTATAAAGAAATTCTCAGCTGACGTAGATGCGACTTTTGAAATGTTTACAAAACAAGGATATCTGTTTTTTTTTATTTGAATTTCTAAATAATTGGATATTAATATGTTGAAATGATAATAAAAAGGTAATCCTTACATCATGGACTTCAATTAAATAATTGTTCGTAGTCGGATAGCGAATAAATCAATATAAAATTAAGATATTGTACCTCAGAGGTTGTATTATAAGTTGTAAACGTCAAAACAAATGGTTTATTTAATTGAAGACAAATTAACTTTTGAGGTAATTAAATTGAAAAACATGAGAATTTTTTCCATGCTAATCGAAAATGGCGATTGAGTGTGTTATCGTAGCGGACATTCAAATACCGAGGGATTCCAGCACTACTTTCAGGTGATAGCTTCGTTCTGGTTGGCTGTGTAGTGGCCGCGAGATCAGCTGACTGTGGCCAGTGAAGGTCGCCCATCGTTGGGGGTTAGCGGCACTCGTCCTCGGTGAAAGGCAACGGCGGGACACCTCTTCTTTGAGGACCAGCCAGTCGCCTCTCGTCATGCAGTCAGGTTGCTCGAGTACTCTGACGTAACAGCTGTGCCCTGCTCACGGTGAGAGGACCACTTAGCTGACAATGTCTCGCCACCTCCCATTGGCTCACAGAAAAAGTGCAGGTTTGTCATTGAGCTCCAGTGTTGCCAACCCTGAGATCTAGCTGATGGTAGAATTTATCAAAAAATTACGGTAGATTCTCCGAAATTATGTTGTAGTTTATATTTAAAATACGGCAAAATTACGGCAACAAATTAAATGTTTCTATTTCAAAAAGTAAAGACCAGAATTTGAAAAAAAATCCTATTTTTAATCTGAATCAGAGAGTACAATTGTAATATCATCATTTTTATACATATCAGTACAATGTTTTTGTATCATAGCGTTAGTAGGTTTAAAATCGATGCTGTTTTTCCCGTGTCGCTGTATAGCCTGCTGCGAAAAAAGATTTCCCTTAAGGGATTTTGTTACGAGTTTAATGCGCTTTTTTTGTTTTAATGTCATTAACTTTACTAAACACTCATTCGCATCCAGCATTCGAGTGTTGTAAGGTCAAAATAGCCATCATAAATTTCGGCAAGTGCTTAAAATAAGCATCGCTATCGCAATATTCTTTGTTCAGCAAACCATTCTTCCCGAAACTTCTGCTTATAACGCTTTCTCTTTGTTGGTGTTGGGGTATCTTCTTCTTCTCCAGAAACGCGGTCACTATCACTCACCATCTTTTCAATTTCAAAATGTCAACTAAGAATACTAACAGACTTAATTCAAATGTTCTTAGTATTCGTCTACAATCAAATACGGCAATTACCTATCAAACTTGTTCGCGTAATATCTCGAAGCTCAACTTGGGGGAATTCTCAAAAATTAAACGCGTATAAAGGAAAAAAATAGGGTTGTCAACAGAATAAAAAATAAATACCCAAATAAACTAAGGATGCATTATCATCAGTCGATAAACTCTTGAAATTTGAAGAATATATCACAATTACCTAAAAATTACGATTCCTTAAATTGCGGTGTATTTTGCTACCGTAGTTATAACTCTACGGTAGGTGGTAGATCTATGCTGAATACGGTAATTACGGTGTAGTTGGCAACACTGTTGAGCACGGAATGGACTGTAATATCAGTTTTTGGCTGAAAAACACGCGCACGTTTAGCCTGCTTCCCGAGAGTTATAGTTTAACGCTAGTTTCTACGATTACGTACACAGAAAGATGGCCACCGCTAAAATCTTCCTTCTACCATTAATAAGAATGTATATTTTGAAGTCAATCGTATGTGAATGCTTATGGCCACTAAAGCAAATTGTCCTCTTTCGGACTTCACTTTAAAAGTTCTCTGCACTGAACTGCTCTGTCACGTATTCATCGCGTTCAGGGAATTTATAAGTTAGCTTCTACTGAGGTATAGCTGTTCGATTTGTAATTTCCAGTCCTACTTTTAGCCCCTCCTTTATGAACCAGTATAACAACTGCATTTCTTCCCGAACTCTGATATTCAACAAGCCTCCAGATTCAATGAAAATAATGTGTCACCCTACCATTAATAAATCTGTTGAAATGTTATCCAGGGTTTCTCAAACTTTTAGCTCAGTGTACCCCCTACAAAATTTCCCATGCAATGGCGAACCTCGTTTAAAAAAATTGGTTACCAATAGAAAAAATAATAATAATAATAATAAATAGAAAAATAAATAAACAATTTTACAGAAGTAATAGAGTGGCGATGAGCATAGTGTTATTAATTAATGTGATTGATGGGCTTATTTCTTCCAGGATGTTGAGTCAATTTTAGAATCATTTTTTTCATGTTCAGTCTCAATTCTTCATTGTGCATGTTGGGAACTCGAGACAGCCATGACGTAAATCTTGTCGCCAACCCTCTAAGATCAACTAGCGAACCCTTAGGGGTTCGTGTACGCCACTTTAAGAAACCCTGAATTCTATACGAACCAGTATACATTACATATCGTTTCTTTTACTATATATCGTATTTTTATAATACTAAAACTAGTTTAAAAGCAATTTAGTCAACTATGAAAGTGATTTTCCGTTCAAACTGCTGTAAAACACCATCGCATGATTTTTTTTAATAAAATTCTATGAATACACTTAAGGGTAACGTGATTTATTTTTACAGTTTATAAACATAAATATGATGAAAATAGTAATACTAGTCGTGGTGGTAATAACTTTCAATCATTTTTCAGATGGACAGCGGTAGATCTGAATGTCCCGGCCGGATTCCAGGACGGCTGACTGATACTTTGCAAGCGAACAAGGTAAGACTAATCTTATTACAACAATTGCTAAAATCCACTCCCTTAAATGTGCAGGACCCCTTTAAATGCTTGCAGACAGTGGTGTATTCGAAGAAGCAGCTAATCTTAAATACGATCGGGGGCTGCAATGTAAATTCAAATTATCAACACAGAAACAGGAAAGTTTGTTTTTTTTTTTAATTTTTACTACCCACAGAAAAATCGAAATGTTTATAACAGTCTGAGACTTCAAACTGTCGTTTTTCTTCAATCTAGCCCCCAACCGATATGTAAATTTAAATATAAATTATCAGAAGATTCCCGCCGCCACAAAGTTAAAAAAAAAAAAAAATTAACACTACATTTGGAAATTTACTATAAGTTACTATTCTCAACAGTAATGTGCAAAAAATTATTTGCTGTAAGTTACGGAAACTTTATCAAATCCAGATTGTTCCCTTCAAATTTATTTACATTTATTTACATTTATCTCAGTTCTTCTACATGTGTCCTCGAAACCATGTTAGTCCATTCCACAACTAGACAATTCACCCTCAACTGAAACAAAACTCCCTTATGCAAATCTATTTCGCTGGTCGTGAAGCTAACACAAATTTAATATTAAAATAGCTTGGCTGAATCGTCACTACGTCGGGAGTTTTCTATGGCGATACACAACGCTCTTTCAAAACCTAAAAACACTAAACTTAATGTATTGGGTCTGCAAGACAAATATTCTGAGTCCTTAGGAAAGCTTCTCAAGACTTATGATACTTGATACACCACTCGGCCAATTTCAGTTACTCCTCATTAAACGTTAATCCGATTTCAATTACCAAACGAGATAACCAATGCTTCACTCCAGCTAAAGATTGCGGTTTCACAACTTTGTCTTCTCCTGTGAGTGGGAACATACGCACCACTCAGATTCGGTGATGGACAGGGCATCTCCTAATAGCTCACTCCTACTTATACTCATCTCACACTTTCTGAATATAGCGCAACCAATCCGAAGCTTTCACAAGGAGTCGTTCTTCCACTAAGCATCGGTGGTGCAACTTTTTCCCATTTCGCCACGGTCTAAAATCGCCCAACTATTGCCCAAAAACGCTTAAATAAATCCATAAATAACGCTACAGTATGCTAGTCAAACTAGTTAAACAGCGAGGAATATTGCACAAACAGTCGAGTTATTGTCACTAAATTGTTTTCGCTTTGTTACAAGAAATTTTAACTTATCTGTGTAGGGAGCGTCCATAAACCACGTAGCTCAATGTAAAAAAAAAAAAAAAAAAAAAAAAAAAAAAAAAAAAAAAAGGGGGGGGACGAGCGGTTGGTTAGAAAGCTACGCTGGGCTAAGTGAGAGGGTTTTTGGGTTCCGAGCCAGGCCACATAGCTTTCAATTCATATTATTAGTCACAGTTAAAATAAGGTACAGAACACTCAACAGTATTTAAATATTTATTTCCGTCATTTGATTATCTCCATATGTAATTTACGATAGTCTGACAAAAGTACAAAATGTCTTCTGGAATCAATAGAGAAAAAAGCTACGTACTACGTGGGGGGCGGAGGATAGAGGCAAAAGCCACGCTGGGCTACGTGGGGGGGAGTGAGGTTTACAAGCGGCCAAAATGAAGCTACGTGGTTTATACACGCTCCAGTTATGTCTACGCTTAGCTGGTACCTACAACTGTCGGTCTAAGTAGTAAAAACAGTGATCAAAAAGCTAGGGAGATGATGGTGCACATTATTCATATTGTATATGTAAACGAAACAAGGTTGAGATTGAAAACGATTGCCTATCTATCTACTCCTTCTCATCCAAGAAACTCCATGGGAAGAAGAATTCGATATCCTTTCCCCACGAACCATTCTTACGCATAGCGGAGAGGTTTGGCATTCAACCTGTTCTTTGGCACTCAATTCGCAGATTAAAATTTGTTTTTTCACCACTTCCGCTGTACCATTGGCGAAGGATCAGGATTGAAAATTTCTTCCATCACCGCTGCAAATATCTATAGCTGTGGCCAGATTAATTGGCGGGTCAGTGTGAACGCGCTGTTGCCGTACTTGGGGACAATCTCGCAATGCGCTCTCTTTCTATCACCTGAAAATTGCAACGCTGTGCGGCCTGTGTTGCCTAGTCCAAGCGCCAACAGCTCGCTACCCATCCCCAAACCTTCTACCTCCCTTTCACAAAAAATGTGTCAACCTGAGAATCGGAATTAGGAAGTGTCAGTGTGAGTGTAACCTTGCTCGAGAGAGGATATTTTGATTTTTAGCGATTTACGATTTTTACGTGCGATTTAAATAATTCCTTTTGGTTATTTATTAATTATAGTAATTTAGTGTAATAATTTTACCGAACAAAAAGTGCAGTAACTTATAACTAGGGAAATTTAGCAAGGGAATCTTGCTACTAAAAATGGATACTTAGGAAGAGACTTATTCTCCTATTCCAGGTGTTCCCGAACTAACGACTCCCAACAAGACGCAAGTCATCGACAGCAGAACCACCGCGGCTGAAGCAGACAACAGAGTAAATCTATCATTCACAATGTATATAAATATTTCAAACTTCTTGTGGACAATGATCGTGAAATTTTGTCTTCTACATGTACGCTAGTAGGAAAAAGACTTGAAAAATATGGAAGCACTTGATATTGATTAAATAAAAAACTGTAGTGATTTGTTACCGCAAAAAACAACCATATTGCGAAAAAAGTAGGGAATGGACAGGCTATTTGCGAACTGTCCAGCGCGTGTGTCGTGAGGGAAAATAACCTTCGTTTGTTTCTCGAAAGAAAAATATGAAACAATACAGCACTCTAACAAAGCTTAGCGACTTTGACAGTCCTTTGTCAGGAGGACAGTACACGAATTTTACGATAGTGATGAGTGGTAATATATATACAGATAATTTTGTCGTTAATTATGCATGTTTTTCAGTGCAGAGGATGACAAAATAAAATTTTGATTTTAGTTATAAATATACAAACTGAAAATAAAATTTAACACGTGGACTTTTAGCCATAAATAAAAGAAGAGTATTTCCATAAGTTTCCTTAGTCTGTCGAGAATTTTATTTTTCTGCGTAAATAATAGAATAATAAATACCAGGTCTTTTGAAACCTTCAATTATATTAAACGCATCTGCAATGCATAACTTTCTTAACGAAATGACATGCATCAATATTTTATGACAGAATAGAGATCATAAATTACTTAAAACACGTTACAAACCATTACTACAAGTAAAGAGGTGAATACAACTGTTACGCGCACGGCTTGGCAACGGCGCAATTGACGCCACCCGCCAAAAGATTTGGCCAGAGCTATAGATGGTGGTGGCACTGCGGAACATACTTTAAGAGTTTTCTCAAGTGACTGCAGGACATGACCGAGGAATAGTAGTTGGTGTTAGATGTATGGGGCATTCAGTTAGTGAATTCAACGTTCCTAGATGCCGGACGAGGACATAGGCGTTGAAGTGTTAAGTGTGTAAATGTCGTGTCCGTGTTGTAGTATCCATGTGACAATACCTGTTAGCAACAAGACAACAAATCACATTGAGCTGGCTGTATGGCCCCAATGGCCGAATGCCATTAAAAAAAATCCAGGGTGTACCCTGCCACGAAACAGTAGTCAATATGTAATTTCCGGAATTACCACCTGCCATGGACAACGTAGTGGTCCACTATATCAACAAGGTGTGATCAAAAAGTAACGAGAATATTGTAATTGTGAACTCTGTGTCTTGTTTATCGAGTTGGTTCTTTTTTTTCTGTGAGTTAATTAAACTATCAGTAAATTACCTATTCATTGTTGGGTAGCTGCAATGCTTGGTATGTTTTTGGAACGCGAATGAACAACACATTTTTTAATTAATTCGGTCATTTTTTGTGCGGCAGAATGTCGGATCAGAGAGTTTGCGTCAAATTTCGTCGTAAGAATATAATTAAGTGAAACGAAGCATCCGTAATATAAAAAAGGCCTATATGACAATCACGAGTTTATGAATGGTACAAACGCTTTCAGCAAGGGCGAAAAGACATTGAAAATGACGCGAGGTGTCGGAATCATAACATATCCATTAGTAACGAAAACGTGGAATAAATGAAAGAGTTTGAACTTGAATTAACATTAGACTGATTGATTAAGAAATAGCAGTATTACCTACAAGGTTTACACAATTTGTGTGAGGCAATCTGGGAAAAAGGTCCGAAATTTGGAGAGGATACTCATGATTTTTACGCTACAATGCCACGGCGAATACCGCTTTACTTATCCAACAGTTCTTGCTTAAACACAACAACGCCGTGATACGACAACCACCCAAATCACCAGAAATTCCTGTGACTTTTTTTGTTTCCTAGATTCAAAAGAACATTCAAAGAACAACGTTTTTAAACAAGGCGAAATCGTAGACCGAACTCAAGATAACACCTGAAGAGGCGTTCCAACAGTGTTTCTCAGAATGGAAGCTACGTTGGGCATTGATTAATACTACCAACGGTGGACTACTTTGAACAGTGGGTGCGCAGACTTCCGCGGTCGTTGTCAATGTAATCTTGGTTGTCCGGGTTGAACCGCGTCAATTTGTTGAAACCTGACGTTTCGGCCATCATTTTGTGCGTTCTTCGGGAGCTATATATAGGTGGCAGCAGTTCCAGCCGTGATAGTACTCTGAAGAGGGCCACAAAATGATGGCCGAAACGTCAGGTTTCAACAAATTGACGCGGTTCAACCCGGACAACCAAGATTACTTTGAACAGGTTTGGATAAACGTTGAATATTAAATAAATACTTTCTGAAAAATTCTAGTTATTTTTTTAATCACACCTCGTACTTGATGACCTGCGTCGAGGAGTGATTGTTTAAAGGCAGGCAACTCTGCGTCATAGAACAGCAACGGCCAGTGTGGGACGTATGACAGACGTGTCCGTATGGACAGTGCAACGAAATTTGGCTTTGTTGGGATATGGCAGCATCCGGTGACAAAACTATCTGCAGTGTTTCTTCTCAGCACGTGGGCGAAACGTTTGGACTAGATGGCTATAAAACGACTGTCTGGTCCGATGAGTCACGTTTCCATTTGTTAAGAGTTGATAGTAAGGTTCTAGTATGGCGCAGACCTTACGATGCCGTCGACCCATGTTGTGAGGAAGTCAATGTGCACGCTATTGGTGAATCCATCCCAGGATATGCTGTGCTTACATGTCGTGGATTTGGATCTACAGTCAAATTGAACCGACCATTGACTGTAAATGGCAGTTTCCTGGAGACCATTTCCAGCCAAATAAAGATGGACTTCTCCAGGGTGACAATGGGCCATATAACAGGACCAAAATTGTCCACGATTGGTTTGAGTACATTCTGGAAAATTCCAATAAATGATTTGGCAACCTAAATTGGCAGATATAGATCCAGTTTAACACATCTGGACACGCTCAAAACGTCAGTTCGTGCATAGTATCCTGTATTGGCAACACTTTCACAATTATGGACACCTGTGGTGGAATCATGGCTGAATATTTCTTGACTTTTGAGTCGATTCTATGTCAGATTGCTGCTATTCAGCTAGGAAGAGGGGGCCACACGATATTAGGAGGTATTTCATGACATTTGGTCCTTCAGTGTATATCTGTAAAGGGCTGAATCTAATGGGATGGGCTTTCCTTATCTCGCTGTCTAGATCAATGGATCCGGAGCGAAATAAGCACTTTATGAGTCTATGCATTTATTATTAGCTTTTCGCAGAAATGGTATATGGCTATTTACAGTACACCAACCCAGAACATTCCATACTGCTCTCAAAGTTTTGTTTAAGTTAGTCGAATTAAGTGTGTAAAGCAGCCAGCTGTGACTTAGATTGTTCTCGAAGTCTCGTATTCTGATGGAGACGCTTATATAGGATCCTTAGCGCAGAGTTATTAAAACACGAGCTGCCCCTTATTTCGTGTAGACTGGCTGACAATTGGCGAGTTGCTTGATTGTCTCTTCATCTGCTACTACAATTATTCAGAAATAACTACTGTGCTACTGTAACAAGATTAGGCTACTCACCTTCGTAAACGAAAAAGTGTTTGAGTGGTGTTGTTGCAATCAACTGATTTTAATGTTTAAAAAAAGAAGGAATTATGAAAATTATGTAATACGAAAGCAGTTATAGGGAGATTGCCACCTGAGGTAGTTGACCAATGGTGCAGTCGGTTTTTCCAGTACCGGGAACTGCTGTAATATTCAGTTCCTGGAGCCACTACAAGCAGGAGAGGAGAGAACGGAGGAACTTTGTTGGAAGCTGGAACTTGGACTACCAAGAGCCTTTGAACGGTGTCCAGAACTCGGCAAATTCTGGGTAGTGGTCGCAGCTATGTTTGCTTCACCGTAGACTCCATCGGTGTTCAGATTACAAACGAAGAAGTTTCCAAAATATTTTCACAATATTATTATTATTTATGGATAAATTCATGATCGGGTCCCTTTTAAAAGTAACTCAGAAGTTCCATATTCTTCCTAGAATTCTTTCAGCCGTCGCTGTAATCTATGGAAATTTGATTCAGTTGTCAAAAATAGTTTTCTCAGTTATAGAACTGTGTACAATACTGTCTGTACTTTGTGCAGCTTGTGTTTAAGAAAGGTATTAACGTAAGGGCAAAAAAATACAGTTTGTACTGTCACATTACTTGGCTTCCTGATCTGGTACATCAAAATCTTGAAGACTGCTCATTTTGTTTGAACATTTAATTTTACCAGTTAGAGGTATTTTAAAAGGAATTAACCTATTTTAGAAAAATGAAACTGATTGTAACAATTAAAGTATTTAATGTTATGTGTCTGGATTAATGAGGCGCGTATCTGAGCTTTATCTAAATACATAGACATCATTGCTGTAGCTGGATGGTCTGGTGACTCAGTGGCTGAGGTGTCTGACTAGAGAACGAAATGATCCAATTTCGATTCCCTGTTTTAACGTTGATTTTCAAAGGACGTTAAACAGACCTTCCACTCAGACCATGCTTTCTGTTCAATATGAAGTACGCCACAACGGTTCCGTTGTTCGATTCCACCTTAAACTATAGGTCGCCTGTACTTGATAGGAATATCGGGTTAGTTTACATATTATTATTCTCGTACCACAAACATCAAAATACACACTTAAATACATTGTGCAAATCAACAACCTTAAACACACTTAGCACAGTACTTCGCAACCTCAATTGCATTGTGTGTTGCTTGAAACAACCGAGCGTGGTGGGTGACCGGTTAACGTTCTGGCCTCGCATTCGGGATGACGCGGTTTCGAATCCCCTTCCGGGCATCCAGACTTGGGTTTTCCATGGTTTCTCCAAATCACTCCAGGCGAATGCCGCGATGATTCCTTCAAAAAGGCCGTGGCCGAATTCCTTCCCGTTCCTTGTCCCCGGTCCAATCCCGCCTCTAATGACCTTACCGTCGACGAGGCGTAAAGCCATAAGTTAAAAAAAAAGTGTGTGTTGCTTGATACAGTTCTTCGTTTTGCAGGATGATGGGTACATAAGACACTCGAGCATATGATTCATAGTCTGTATGTAGCCCAATACCAAACACGCAGCACAGGCCAATAACGTGTGAATTGTTTGCGACAGTGAGACCCCAGAGAGTTCCTTTCCGCAGGAGGTATACCGTCAAGAGAGCTGACTGGTCCATGTTTACAGGAATGTTGGATGCTACCGTGTCTACTATTAAAACAACACCAGAATCATATGACATATTCACTGCAACTGTGAAAAAATGCTCCAGAAGATCCATTCCCCGTGGTTGCCGATCATCGTATATTCCGGGTCTCACCTCAGATCTAGCTGCCCAGTTCATGGTCTATAAATCACTTTTCCAAGATGATCCATTTGGCGAAAAGACAGTAGAAGCTGGTAAACAACTTATCTCATCTCTAAGTGCAGCAAAAAGAGACCGCTGGATCAAAACATTAGAAGAGCTGGACCTGAAAAGAGATAGTCACAAGGCATGGAGACTTCTAAAACGCCTCAACAATGATCCATCGAAGATCACTGGACATTCCAATATAAACGCAATTGCACATCAGCTAATAATGAACGGGAAGGAAACTCATAAAAGTGGTTAGGTCAATGAAGTCACGAGTGAGATGCATGCGCGGCAAATCGAAAATCTGTCAATCGGGGATGAACCCTTGGTGGATAAAGCAGCCAATAATGTCATACGATATTGTTATTATAATGCTGCAATCAATGTCCGCATTTTTTATCAATGAAAGCAACGTAACGATTATGAATTGAATGAAATTAATCCTTATACTCCTTATACGTACGTACGATGCTTCTTGATTTGTTGCGACCTCATCTCGAATTTTCAATCTTGTTGGTTAACGAGCGGCATTTCCAAGAATTACCTTTAAACTTAGGCAACAAGTTGACGGCACCGTTCCCCGCATACGAAAATTCAAAAAGCATATAATATCTACTCATTGCAGTCATTGTTGGAACATCCGGCGTGAAGGTTCTGCATGATTTCACACGGCATCGATTTTACTGTTTTCAATACATACGACGTTTCACCGCAGGACTCAGGTGCTGAAATATTATTCTGCTGACACAATGAAAGTGGCAGTTTAGTATCGTTATGCAGATAGTACATTACCATAGTAGCTGATGATACCGTTGAAACATTGCGTTGATCGTTGACAAACCGTAGTTACACCGATACTGTTGAACCAAGATCATTTGCTTGAAGTGTTTCTTCTAAACCTTGTTATAGCATCAATAGTTTGGATTACAATATCACATGCAGGTAAATAGTTTGACGAAATGAAGCCTCCTTTGCTTTTAATAATGTCGGCGTATGTCAGGGGTTCAAATCCCGGATGGGTCAAGAATTTTTTACTTGCTGATCATATGAGCTACGCCAGGACGTAATGTGATTCAGATCCCACGTTAAATTGTAGGTCCAGTCTCGACAGAGGCGGAATGAGCAGCAAATCTAATTTTGTCGCAAGGCCACATTGTGTCAGCGCTAAATACCGATTTTCACCTTCTTTGTAAAATTAAGTTCATTTAAAACGAACTTAACTGCCTTGTGAGACCTTATTAGGTTCTTCGGCGGTTTTAAATTGATATATTGCTTAATTAAAAAGTCCACCAAAAGGTTATGTTGAAGATTTGTTTATTCTTTCAAAACGAAGTCAGCGATATTCACCTGCATAGATACAATACAGAGATGCACTTCTGAGCAGTCGCAAAGATAATCTTTATAAAACTTATGTGAACTCAACTTGAAAACTAACTATAAAACTCTCTGTAAAACTGAATCTGAATGAATACTGAATCTGTTTATATAGTCTATCGGAATTTCTGGAATTCTTCAAAGGCATCCGCCGGATATTTCTCGAACATTAACAATTACTCAAACAATTAAACATATTAAAAACAATCGGAATTAATACAAAATCACTTAACATCATTACAACATGATCATGAATGGAAATTAGAAATACTTAAATACAAAATTATTTACAGAAATCATTTAAAACTGTAGAAAATTGTCCTGTAGACATCGTAACTTACATTAATACATGGAATTACAAACATTTATGAAATTCTCTTGCACCATTTGGTCTTTAAACATATTAAATGGACTTTAAATAATTTTCTGTCATAAAACAAAAGTCTATATACACTGCTTTACAAGAAATTACAAAACAAACATACCAGATCCTATTCAAGCAAACTTTAGCTCACTACAAATACTTCATACAGTACAATACTATTCAAAATTCAGGTATGAGGGCTGTTACAACCTGTACCTTTAAAATTAATGTAGGCTAAATAATAAATATTTTCCACTTATAAAAATAAGCAAAAAAAAAAGTAACAACTGTGCAAATTTTTTTTATCAATCTTGGGTACTTTAAAAATGGTATTAAACTTTACAATTTAGCCACTATCCTTGCTGTTAATTTGTTCCCAAGTGGGACAGTGTTTCTGTGAACAATATAACGATACTAATAATCATGTCTTTTATTTTAAATCTGAAATTCGACAAGGGTCGTCAACATAATAAGAATCTTGTACGTAACATTGGCCATATGTTTAATCTAAATTTTGAAGTTCAGATTATAATTTGGGATCATCTGGATACATTAATTATTTATCCTTTAATTTTCATATATACATATTTATATAGTTTTGTGTGTTTGTGTTAACGATAACTAGCAAATATATGGTTTAGTTTCAGTTACCGCATGATACATTACTTTCATAAATGTCATGAAGTCCGCTAAAGGGGCATTGCAGATTGCTGAAAAAACCGTAGCCAAGTGGCGTCGTAATATTTGTGCTATAATGGATCTGTTGGATGGTGAATTTAGCCAAGAGTCTTAGAGCTGGAAATTCTATATTATTGCTGATGAATTAATAATTGTGCTACCTTTAGTGGCATGCCAAATGCAAAAACGTTACTGTCACGTATTCAGATTAGAGCTCAACACCACGAAGGCGAGAAAACAGACGTGTGAATTACATTTGTAGCATTTACATTCTGCCATAATGTAATAAAGCAAAAAAATATAACCTTCTTTATGTTTCATTCCTCCCAGGTGAAGCCTAATAGGGGGACAACCGAAGTGGTCTGAAGGACTATTTTCAGCCAAACTAACCCAAGGGTGAAGGAGTGACAAAGATTTAAGCCGTAGTCTTTGAAAGGAACCATCCCAGAATTCGCCTGGAGTGATTATGGAAAACCGAGGAAAACAGTAGACAGAATGATGGGACAGGGATTCAAACCCACATTCTCCAGATTGGTTGGGGAGCGATTTCAGGCTACACGTGGCTTGGTCAACATGAACGGAATTTCGTGGCGACTTCTTTCGAGAAGAAAATGTCGGTCTTATAACCGCTTCAGCAGTAATACACTCAACTTGTCGAATATGGTATCACTGCGACTTTCTTGAAGATTAGTTGTAAGGTTTACGAAATACACCAGTGGAATAGTGTTGATTATTACTTCAATAATTTAAAAGATACTTACTACAATCGCAAAGGAGTGGTAGTAATTCAAATATAAAGTACTAGATAAAATAAAGGATTAAATGTAGCTATATTTCTTTAGTATTATAACGATGAGCAACCTCAACAAAACGATAGGGAAATGAATATCTTGTGTGATTCTTTCAGTGCAGGGGGAGTATGATGTTGAAGGCGGAGAATGTAAAAACCTTGAAATATCGTTTGAGGATAACTTTAGGTGGGTAGCACAAACTGTAGAAATTGTAGAAAAAGATTAATATAATGTATGCCTTGGAGAAGGTGATGACAGGGCGAACCTGAGATGTTAGGAAAAGGGAATATAAAGCCTTAGCCTGAGCCTTCATTGAGTATTATGTGATCAAAATGCATAATAGTCATAGAACACAGTAAATAACTTATATGATAAAGGAGGTGGGTTCGAAATAACTGGAATGTAGTTGGAGTTGCGTGTGTACAAGTAACTTCTTGGTGAAGAGGCCTGGATGTGTATCGGGAGAACTACTGGGACTGCTTCGTGTATTTCCTGACAGCCAACAAGCCTTTGATTTCAGTAATAAGCCAGTGGAATTGTTTTAATTTGTAAGTTAGGGAGTCGGGAACTAGAGATAATTAACTGTGAAACTGTAGTTCAATTTACCTCTAGCATTGATAGAGTTTGAAGTAATCTGAAAGCCAGTGTCAAAGGAAATTTTCAGAGGGTTGTAGTCTCTATAACAATAATCATGTCTTCTAGTGGTAAGGAAGAATTGCCTACCTCATCCGAGACACGGGCTTATTTAATATGTACGGCTATTCAGTATAAAACATTAATCCTCTCAAAGGTGATTTGGCATCTGTAAAGGACTGACCATTGTCTCTCGTTGGTTATCCTAAAGACTATCACCACACTATGTCTACATATCCTGGTGTATCCTAGGAGAGTAATTACTTGAATGGGTCCTCTTGTCTTGTAAACAGTAGCTAATTGCTAGGTTAATTAATTATATGTACCAATCATGAACTTAAAACACCACCCGCCTGTAGATCTGGACCCTTTTTTATCGCGAAAGGCAGTAAACTGCTCTGAATAAATCTCAAAGAAAAATGTTGATTATGAAAAGAAAACTGTGTTAGCTTCAAGTGTAAATAGTTTCAGAATATTGACTTTATCTATCAAAAACTAGTAGTACAGTTGATCAGTCTGCCTCATTTTACTTATATTCAATAAACCAGTTTGTATTAGAGTTGTTTTACATTTTTATTGTACTAGAATTGTCTTCTCTGGTTTATAACCCATACTGCCAAACTAATCTCTGGAAGGATTGAATCCATCTACTTACTACCACGGTCCTTGTCCATAACAGTAAGTATGACTGTTAATTGCTTCCTTGTCGCTCTATTCACCAAAGATGATAATATTTTTCCTATACTACTCTCACGGTTGCCAGCATTTAAAGATTAAACAACAACTCTTAAATTCTAGTTTTATCGGATAACACAAATACCAACATGCCGAGAAGCTCTGGTTGTATTAAAAAGACACACATGTACACGTACACTACAGATGCAATATTGCTCACAAAACCATACCATATTTCTGTCAGTTCCATCCTACGGGAACAGAAGTCTTTAAATGTGATATTATTTATCTAAAACGGTTTCCTGTTTCCAGATCTATTTGTCCATACACAACACACGATAAAAAATCAGATAGAAACTGCCACAAGGTCCTTGAAACTATACAAACTTCTTCTTATTATTATTAATTCACCTTCATCGCTTTCTAATGAAATTCACAAAACTAGAATTTATGTGGGTTCAACCAAAATATATTCTTAAAATCTTTAGAAGTCGTGGACGACAAGCATAATCTCTTTTACTACTTATGAATATTTGAAGAGTGAAGAAACACACAGTTCTAACTTTTGGGGTTGACACGACAAGTTAATTTGATTACTGGAATGAGAAATTTTACTTCTTGAAGGGAGTGGAGTTAAAATGTTCGGAGAGTGGAACATTACTTTTTTATCATTGTTGTATGATTATATTTTTTATATATTGATACAATATATTTCGTCCATAAGCCATTAGAAAAATTATTCAGACGTTTACCGAAGAAATTGTTAATATTTATTGATAATATTATTTACAAGTGAAGTTGGTAAGATATTCCAAAAAGCGTGCGATTATTCAATATCTGCTTATTATTTTGGTTATGAATTTAGACTTCGTCGACGTCATTAGAGGCGGGAAAGGATTCGGGAAGGAATACGGCTATGGCCTTTTTAAGGAAGCATCCTGGAGTGATTTGGGGAAACAATGGAAACCCCAAATCTGTGTGCCCGGACTGGAATTCGAACCGGCGTCCTCCCGAATGCGAGGTGAGAGCGTTAATCGCTCACCCACCATGCTCGGTCTTATCAACTAGATTACAATCTTTTTATATATGTAGACACACTACATAAACACACTTGACGAATGCAGTTGTATGAATAGGATCAGAGTAGAAGTTATGTGAAACATAGGAACGCGGCATGTTCGACAGCGCCAATGTTCGCCAATCGAATTCATTATGCGCGGCAGCCGTGCGAGGCAATGTTACAGGATTTGCCGCGCGTAGCGGATACACAGCTTAAGAATCGTCGAAATCGACAATTACCTTGACTGTAATTCTGCTGGTAAGATGCACCAGTTTTCCAGGAATCTCCATAAATTATTTTTGGGATAGGCCCTATATTGGTGAGATGGAAGAACATAATGCATAGAATCGTGTTATTACAAATCTTCTGACAAAGGATTTTTTTTTTTTTTCCGCTGCCTCTGCGGCTTTGATTGAAGTCCCACTACCTTCGGTAGTATAACTTCTAGATGTTAGGATAGGGTTTTTATTTTTGGGACACTTTTTTGTTTCACTTTCAGGGGAAAAAACCAGGGCTATGACCATCTAGGATGGTCTTAATGGTGAAAAAACCCCTGCGGAGTTCACGTGCTACTCTATGTTGGCTGGTATAGAATACTGAGGGGAACTTTATACTTATGCCAACGTCTCGGCATTACCGTTCCAATCGACTCAGTTCTTTCGTCTCTGGCGTCGTTCAATTTCTTGTGGAATTTTTCTGTTAGATTAAATATTTCGGTATTAATTAAGGGAATATTTGTCTCGTTATGTAGAGTTTCTATTGGTGTATATCTGGGTGCGTTTAGGATTATTTTTAGACATCTGTTCTGGAGTAGCTGGATTTGTTGTAGATTGGTTTGGCTTGGCAGCCCCCATATTTGGCATCCGTACATTAAAAATGGGAGAATAACCTATCAGAAGCTACTGGACATGGTTCGGATTGGAGAGTTCTCTGTCTATTATGACAGGTACATTTACCTGTCTTCATCGTGACTTTTCAACGGTGTGACAGTCGCGGAGGTGATTGTTCTCTAGAGAGAGTGCACTTCTGCAACGCACCTCAAGGTCATTAGAAGCAGAAAAGGACAGGTAGCAAGCAACGGCAAGGTATTCGGTCGTGTCCTCTTGAACCATCCTGGCACTTGCCTGAAGTATATTTGAGAAAACGCAAAACTGGTTGGATGAATGGGGATTCGCACCCGCGTCCTTCTGAATGTGAGACCAGAGCGTTACCGCTCACCCATAACGCTCAGTAAAATTTCTCGATAGAGCCTGTTATTCGTACGTTGAACATCCTATCTATCTGAGTATCTGACTAATGATGAGGCCTTCAACACTGTTAATTTGTGCTCCTTCTAGAGAGGTAACATTGGACACATAATCACACCATTCAGTGTTCGTATTGGAGTTAGGTTTCTGTTGGTGATATCGCTCCACTTTCTGGATATAACAGTGGTAAAGGGTCCAAGTTTCACACCAATAGAATAATGAGAAGACAACAGCAGTTCGTGACAGCAGGAGCTTGGATCATAACTTAAGACCTTCATCCAGGAAAACCGATGGGGGAGACATCCACGTATTACGTTTTCCACTTCCTTCTGCATGCTTCACCGCATTAAGAGAATGCTACCGAGGTAGGAGAAGTAGGTTATCTGTTTCAGGGATGTATCCGTGATGGTAATAACAAAGACTAGGAGAGTAACCCCTGGGGAAAATTGCAATTTACGTCTATAAAAATTAATGAGACAGATCATTCATGCCCTTGAGTTCCGAAAACATCAAAAGACACAGTTGTAGTCTATAATACATTAGTGCATTGAAAAGAAGGAAGGTTGATCTCGAAAATGCAATCAGTGACGGATATGATAAAGGAGCTGGAAAGGGATTCATTGCAAGACAGGAGGAGAATGAGGAGGGTCATGGGAGTGTACAGGGCATATACTGGCGATGAGGCATGGAAAGATATTGCAATAGGTATGAAAAGTAGTGCATGGAAGGGAAAAGATGACCGTGACCACAAGCTGGCACTCGATTTCAGGCACAAGGGTGTAGGAAGATTCTCTTTTTTAGGTAAGGGTGTCAGGGATTGGAATGAGTTACCAAGAGAAATGATGAATAATTTACCGAAAACTTTGAAAGAATTTAAAGATAAAATTTGTAGAGGGCAAATGTAGGTAGGTGCAGGATAGGGGGAAGGTGGGTGTGTAGGGAAATTGCCACCGGAGCGTGTGCTCCATTGCAATTAAATTTAATTAAATTAAATTAAATAACTGTATGTAGCTTTTTAGTTTTATGGTACAATTTGAGCCGGTAAAATCGGTAATAATAATGGAAGAGCTGTATGTATATTCTTATTATTCTGACTACATCGCCACTCCTATTTAAAATTATGATTCGTCCTCTTTGAGTGGTGACTTGAAAGAATAGACCAAAATTGACTTTGTGACGCGTAGTATTAAAATCAGAAGTATCTAAACACTTCACAAATATTCTTGATTTGTAAATTGTGTAAAACAAACTACTAATATATTTCTCGCAGTTGAATAAATCAGTAATCCTATAAAAAAAAGACGAAGTAACTATTTCTAATACTTTTATCATGACATTGGTTATATCAGGACACACTAGCTTTAGTATATAAACCATTATCAAAAACATGCAAACGTTTCTTAATGATTTCTTAAAGTTTGAAGATGTTATTTACAATTGAAGACGGTAAGATTGTTACAAAAATAGACATTTTTCATTATTTGCTTATTACCTACATTATAGGGATGTTCAAGGAGAAGATACTTCGATGTGATGCTCTGAAACTTTGCATCGATGTTACACGATGCATCGAATAAAAACATCGATGTTTTAGATGCATCGAATAAAAATATCGACATATATTAGTTAATAAGGGTTAGGAAAAGAGAAAAATGAGTCCAACATTAGGAAGGTAGAAAAATGAGACAATTATTTGAATCGTATTTTCAATTAGTCTTTTACAAAAGCAGTTTTGGAATGTCTGGGATTTCTAAATTAGAAATCCGAATAGATAGAATAAAGGAAAGCGAGGTAGTATTGGGGATTCTAATCTGATTCGAATTTAGAAATCTCAATATGCCAGTTGGCCGGCGTCCTCAAGTAAACAAGCAGCTCATCAGAAACACTTTCTTCGGTCCTGATTGATTTACAATTTCGATGAACTACTTTTTAATGATCGGTCCAAAGACTGAAATCGTCCAATCTTTTGTCCGAACTATCTGAATCAGATTCTGTTCGCTTTCCTTCCAGCTCCCTCCCAGATGTTGAACAGCATTTGCACAAGCCATCAGGTCTTCAAAATGTAGTTATTTGAGCCATGGGCACCAATAAGGTCGCGAAAGCTAAAGACGAAATTTGTTCGATAGCACCCATCCCCATTTCTGTCAGGATGAGCTTATGTACTTCCATCACTTAGGGTTCATCAGTCACAATCGCTCTGCGTTTTGAAAACAAACATTGCACTAAAGGGATTATTTTACTGCTGGTTTAATATTTATCCCCAGATATTTCTTTAGCTGTAGTTTCAACTCCAATTAATCTGTCGGCCGTTATTTTGTTTACTTTTTATGAGCTCATAGACCAGGAAAAGGTCATACACTATACAGACAAGAATGTGCGAATGTTGTATCATTGAGGTAGGTCCACCCTACAGTGACGAGAAATTTCATGTAAATTGTAGTTTATTGTTGTTTTATTCACGTCAAAATAAAAAAATGTAATGTGGTTTTGTAGGTGACAAAAATAACGTATAGCGATAGAATTCTCTGTTTTTTTTTTGTTTTTTTGTTTTTTTAAACTAATCATATTGCGTCAAAAAAACGTGTGGGTTATTCCGATATATCGAATGAAATACATCGATGCATCGTCAAACATCGAGAGTAAGCGATGTATTGAATTGATTTGATGCATCGAATAGTAAATATCGATGTTTTAGATACATCGATGTATATCGAGCATCACTACTACAGTGGTTCTCTGATTCTAAAACTTCATAATAAACGACAAAAAATATTTCACTGATACCAAAATTAAAATTGAAATTCTAATGACAATTTAGGCTCGATAGAGGCAGAGACAGTCAGCTGAGAACAACCACAAGAAACCTGATGAAGACAGCATAGTCAGCTGTCGAAACGTCGTGTTTTTACACCACAATTCGGCTGGATACCCGAGAAGATTTTGTTGCATCGATACGCCGGGAAAGTCTCCACTCACACACGGGTTATCATGTTTGAATCTCAAGTTTTTGCCCCAGCTCGGAAAATTTGTATATCCGTTCATGGTAAAAATCATCGAAATCAATATTTATGAAGTCTGGCAATACGCTTGTAAGATGCACTAGTCATCTAGGATTCGCCAAATATAATTTTTAGGGAGATTTTGGTGAGATAGAAGATCATAAAACTGCGCACTATTGTTTTATTACTATACATCTGCCAAAGAAAATGGGAAACCACTATAAATTTGTCAGTGATTTACAAACATCGTCACTGGCCAATACTCGTTTCCTGGTTAATGTTTCTCACTTAGTTATCTGGGCGTCGCTGATGGCTGATTCGGCCGACCCCTCCTTCACACGTTGCAAGTAATGGAAAGCGGTAAACTTGGTTGTGATTGTAGAGCTATTTCTGTCTATGGCAGTATTTAATACCTGTCTTCGTTGTTCCAGTCACGGAGGTAGTTTAGCACCAGAGAGTCCGTTCAGTTGCAAGGCCTTCCCAGATGTTCAGTTGTATATTCTTGTGCTCATGCGCTTTTTGAGCTGGTCTCTGCAGAGCTTAAGGGGGGCAGAACAAGGCATTTCACTAGTGCTGAGCTCAATATATAAAATTTGTCAAAGGGAATCTGTTGTTTCTCTTACTCTGAACATGGCCAATCCATCTGAGTCGATGACTAAAGATGAGGGCATCAGTGCTGTGCATTTGTGGCCTTTCTAGAACTGTAACATTGGACACATAATCGTCCAATTTGATTTGTTTGTTTGTTTTTTTTTTTTTTTTGGCATTACGCCTCGTCGACGGCGAGATTATTAGAGGAGGGACTGGATTGGAGCAAGGAACGGGAAGGAATTCGGCCATGGACTTTTGAAGGAAGCATCCCGGCATTTTACTGGAGTGATATGGGGAAACCATGTAAAACCGAATTCTGGATGCCCGGACGGGGATTCGAACCGGCATCCTCCCGAATGCGAGGCCAGAACTCCCATTTGATGTTCGTAATGCAGTAAAGTTTCTGTTAGTGAAATCTCTCCACTTTGTTAGAGTCAAGGCCGTAAAGAGTCAACTACTCACATTCTTACAGTAAACCGAGCTTGGTGGGTGAGCGGTTAACGCTCTGGCCTCGCTTTCGGAAGGACGCCAGGTCGAATACCCTTCCGGGCATTCTGATTTTCCATGGTTTCCCCAAATCAGACGAATACCGGGATGCTTCCTTCAAAAGGCTATGGCCTAATTCCTTCCTGTTCCTTGTCCCCAGTCCCTTCCCACCTTTAATTACCTCGACGTCGAATAGGCGTAAAGCCATAAGTAAAAAAAAAAAAAAAAAAAAAAAAACCTACTGCAATGAGGAGATAAGAGACACTTTGTGCACAAATTGATATATTTACCCAGGTAAATCCGGTGGAAGATATATCCTTTTTTTATATGTGCCACACGTTTTATGTTTACCAAACCTTATCCGCTTCTCCGTGGTACATCGTATCAAGAGAATTTTCCCAAGGTAGTAGAATTTGTTTATCTATTCGAAATTTTAATATCAAAGTGGAGGAGAGTTGCTCCAAAGACAGAATGTGTTTTACATTAGTTAACGACTGCAGGGCACTCGCTGGACAGCAGGCTGAGTGGGCCTGGGGAAACAATTGCACACGTCTTAGCTTCGAAGAAAATCCACGGCGTCGTAGGGGATTAAAGTCGGCCGCAATACAGCCTGAATTACGCAGTCAGACAATGACTTAACCCATTTTTCAAGAACCCTCATGTATGACAATTTATTTATATGTTCTCCTAAACAATGTACAGCAACACAGCTTCACCACCTCTGTCTATATACTAACCGTATTGAACATTAAATAATTTGAAGAAGTGAAAGTGAAAATGGGAGTGCCACAGAATAATGCATTGGGACCATTACTATTCATTATTCTAGTAAATAATTGTGTTGATAGTTTACTATAAGAAGATAAGTTGTTTACAGATGGCAGAACGCTATATAATAGGATCTAAACGGTGGAAGACTGTGAACTGCTGCAGGGTGATCATTGATAGGATATCTAGCTGAAAATTCATCATTGGAGGAAGATAAATACAAAGATGATTATATTATGTACACATGTAAAAAAACTAAAGATTATGATTAGTAGGTGGAGAAAGAATTGTTTGTTGAAGACTTGGCGTAACAATAGATAACAAATTCATCTGGGCAGGCACATTGAACACATAGTAGCAAAAGGTTTCAAAATCCTTCATTTGATCGAGATATAAGTGACGAGGGGATGTACCAAAGAAGTGGATTGCAAAACCCTTGTCAGACCGTTGCTTGAATGTGGTAGTGTAGTAGCCTATAGGACTAACATTTTGAGTATCAAATACAGGATTGCGAGGGGGGAGCAAATAATTTGTCTCTGGAAATTACTGCAAAACACAATCATTTAATGATATGATAATGAATATGGAATGGGATTCATTAGAAGACAAGAGGAGGGTGAATAGAGCCATTAGAGTGAAAAGGCGGGTATTGGTGATGAGGCGTTGGCAGATATTGTAAGAATAAGAAGTGGAGCATGGAAGGGAAACGTTAACCATGACCACAGGCTGGCACTCGATTTCAGGCACAAGGGCGTGCGAAGGTTTCGTTTCGTAGGTAATAGAGTCACGGATTGGAACAGGTTACTGAGAGAAATTATGACTAATTTACGAAACATACTGAAATACTTACAAGTGAAAAAGTAGGTGGGTAAAGGAAAGTGGAGAAATGGGTGTATTGGGAGGTTTCCCCCGGAGCGTCGGCCCCGTCACAATGAAATTAAAATCAGGATTATTTAAACCTCTCACATACCTGTATGTTTGTGATATGTGAATTGAGACAGAGTAAACAAGTATACCAAACTATTAACATAATTCTCGTAGTTGAATGTATTCACCATTCACTTAAATACTAAAAAATCAATGTCTTTCGACGTATTTGAAATTGTAATAACGCTATGTCACTTTGGAATCGTATTGGCGTTAGCCGATTTAATTTCGTATTTGAAATAGGAATGTTTCTTGTATTATGGATGCAGTGATTTTAATGGAAGTAAAGCGACGCGTGTCGGTGGGCTTTAAATAAAAGCTTTTACGACGTTAGATGTAAATACCTTGGCTCAACATTCGATAATAACCACAATTGGGCTGCCAGGTAATACGAAGAGGAAGGGTGAAGAGGGGATGAACAGAAGGAATTAAGTTGCAAACGGTAATGATACCATTGCTTGAATATAGTAATTACTGTAGGAGCTATATTTTATATATAACATACAGGATTTGGAGGATGACCAATGGAGGCAAGCTACGTTTGTTTGCGAAAATTTCCGCCAAACACAAAGAGTAATTGAAATTACAAAAAAAGGACTGGATTGGTGTGCGTTTGAAGACAGAAAGCGGGTGAAGAAATTTTAGGGTTTCTATATGGCATATATTGGAGAGGAGGCATGGATGGATAAGCCTTATGCATAGAGGAATTACAGATAGTTCAAAGAAGGGACGATATGGCCACGAAATAAAGGTGGTAGTTGATTTGATACATATGGAAGTTTCCTTTTTTATTTTATTTTAGGTAATGGAGTCAGGTATTGGAACAAATTGCCAAGAAAAATGGTAAACAACTTCCCAGAAACCCTGAAAGAATTTAAAAACAAAATTCGCTGAGGGAAAAAGTAAGTGGGTGTCGATATAAATTAAATTGTTTTACTGCAGTACAATACACCATCTAAACACGCAAGAGATAATAGAAACTTCATTGGAAATGGTAAATTCACAGTTCATTGCTAACAATGGGGAAGGCGTTACATATCGTCGATTGTGTGCGATTCAGTAACGACAACCATCTGTCGTTTAAACATCGTTACAGCATTCTCTTTATCTGCAAAACGCTTTGGCAAATAAAGTCATAGTTAGATGGACCGATAGTATGATTTGGCAAGTAGTTCTAACAATACCAACTCTCACTTACGTATCCGATCCCCAACACGTATATCTGTTTGGACTGCAGAAAAGATTATTGTGCTGTGCAGAAGTACTTACAAAAATGTTTAGTCATACTGGGTTTTGATAGGGTGGCTCCCACTAACAGAACAAGAAAGGTTTAGCACCTACGTTGAAAGAAGCACGATCATTCATTGCTTCTCTTAGCTCTTAGTGATAATAGCGACAATTTCTGCCCCAACGAAACTTATGTTGGGCACAGCAAGTATAACACTGACTCGTTTGTCTGTTGTGACCAGGCCACTACTACATACTGAGGTCATCTGCTGGTAATATTTACAAAGGCTATCAAAACTGATATTTGCATCATATTCTGTAATCGGTGTGGGTAATATGTTGGTTGATTAGATACACCGTTGTATGGACTGAAGCAAATACCTATTTTACCATTTCTACTGCTTTAACTTTCAACTTTATTGAGGCCTACGAATAAACTTCATAGCAGGGATGGCTATCCTATAGAGTTACAAATCGTTTCAGCTCCATTGACGGCGAAATTTCTCCCGGGAGAAACTTCTTACTGGAAACCGGAATTTTTTAATTCGAGTTCTGTTGGTGATGAAAAATGGTCGCAATGTAACAAATATCCTGTATGAGCTAACGGAGTTATAGGAAAATACCATTACAAGAGAATTGTAACGTTGTTTATGAAACTATAAACGCATGACTGAAACCTCTACCTTAGGTGAAAAAATGTCGTACATAAAATAATGAAACAAGATTTCGATACAAATCTCTAATAATAGTAATAAACCTGCAAATCTTGTTCATTTATTTATTAGGGTTCGCTTCTCGAAAAGTTTCCAGTGTCATCGGTCATGTTTAACTGACATCTGCATGCGACACGGTCAAAGACTTTAAATTTGTTCAAATCTGATCTAGGCACGTAAACAACAGATATTTCACGTCTATCATGAGATAATTGAGGATACGCTTGCAAAAGCTCTGAATAACTTAACTTACTGCTGTAAAATAATAATCTTCGTATAAATTATAACAAGAGAATGAACAGTTTATACCATTTTTAGCGAGCGCTAAAAGATTACCCGGACCGCAAAACAAATCCCATCCAGCAAGGTTCCACGCTAATTGTGCGGTACATTTTACAGAGAATTAATTCTGAAACACCATGTTAGTAGAATCTGTGGTAAATTTACTGCAAGGAATAACCTCATCCAGAGGCTAACTGTATTAAATGGCGAGAGTACCCGTATACACAGCGAACAGCAGCTCTTGCTTTCTGTTGCTCATGGGGCAAGAACGATGGCACAGTGCTAAAGCATAAAGTGTATACTCACTATTAAGTGAAACATGCGGAACTACCACTGGTAGTCTGCAATCAGTTCCAGTTAATAGAATATACCCGCTTCTTGGTTTTTCCTATTCAAAGGTCAGGCGATTAACCACCAATAATGCGTAGCACTCCATGCAACTGCATGCCCGACGCCATCCGATGTTTGAACTACACTCCTGGAAATTGAAATAAGAACACATTGACGCCGGTGTGTAAGACCCACCATACTTGCTCCGGACACTACGAGAGGGCTGTACAAGCAATGATCAAACGCACGGCACAGCGGACACACCAGGAACAGCAGTGTTGGCCGTCGAAGGGCGCTAGCTGCGCAGCGGTTGAGAACCGCCGCAGTCAGTGTCAGCCAGTTTGCCGTGGCGTACGGAGCTCCATCTCAGTCTTTAACACTGGTAGCATGCCGCAACAGCGTGTACGTGAACCGTATGTGCAGTTGACGGACTTTGAGCGAGGGCGTATAGTGGGCATGCGGGAGGCCGGGTGGACGTACCGCCGGATTGCTCAACATGTGGGACGCGAGGTCTCCACAGTACATCGATGTTGTCGCCAGTGGTCGGCAGAAGGTGCATGTGCCCGTCGACCTGAGTCCGGACAGCAGCGACACACGGACGCACGCCAAGACCGTCGCATCCTACGCAGTGCCGTAGGGGACCGCACCGCCACTTCCCGGCAAATTAGGGACACTGTTGCTCCTGGGGTATCAGAGAGGACCATTCGCAACCGTCTCCATGAAGCTGGGCTACGGTCCCGCGCACCGTTAGGTCGTCTTCCGCTCACGCCCCAACATCGTGCAGCCCGCCTCCAGTGGTGTCGCGACAGGCATGTATGGAGGGACGAATGGAGACGTGTCGTCTTCAGTGATGAGAGTCGCTTCTGCCTTGGTGCCAATGATGGTCGTATGCGTGTTTGGCGCCGTGCAGGTGAGCGCCACAATCAGGACTGCATACGACCGAGGCACACAGGGCCAACACCCGGCATCATGGTGTGGGGAGCGATCTCCTACACTGGCCGTACACCTCTGGTGATCGTCGAGGGGACACTGAACAGTGCACGGTACATTCAAACCGTCATCGAACTCATCGTTCTACCATTCCTAGACCGGCAAGGGAACATGCTGTTCCAACAGGACAATGCACGTCCACATGTATCCCGTGCCACCCAACGTGCTCTAGAAGGTGTAAGTCAACTACACTGGCCAGCGAGATCTCCGGATCTGTCCCCCATTGAGCATGTTTGGGACTGGATGAAACGTCGTCTCACGCGGTCTGCACGTCCAGCACGAACGCTGGTCCAGCTGAGGCGCCAGGTGGAAATGGCTTGGCATGCCGTTCCACAGGACTACATCCAGCACCTCTATGATCGTCTCCATGGGAGAATTGCAGCCTGCATTGCTGCGAAAGGAGGATATACACGGTACTAGTGCCGACATTGTGCATGCTCTGTTCCCTGTGTCTATGTGCCTATGGTTCTGTCTGTGTGATCATGTGTTGTATCTGACCCCAGGAATGTGTATATAAAGTTTCCCATTCCTGGGACAATGAATTCACGGTGTTCTTATTTCAATTTCCATGAGTGTATCTATTTACTCCAGTTGAAATTAAGAAATAGTTTCCACAACACATCTAGAGGGAACAGCACATTTGACAAGCTGGATATTGAACGTAGTGAGCTGTTATCAACAGGAAATCGACATAAATTCCCCGATTCCTCCAAAAGGCTATGACCAAATTCCTTCCTTGCTCCTGAGACTCTCCTGGATCCGCATTCGCCATGTTGGAAATAGGAATGGAGTAATGTAAGCTACCAGTAGATTAATTGTTTATCTAAACCATCAACAGACAGAAGGAGACGATGAAGATTCAAACTTGTACCAAACAACATAACTGCCAAACTGTTTTTCTGTACAGATTCCACTATTGTCTGCATATTTTTTCGTTGAATTAGCCATTACAGCGTTACTTCTTGATAAACATTTATTTCCAACAGAATCTTTTTGTAAGTGTCTTATGTTGACAAATATCTATTGTTAGGAAAAAAGACGGGGGTGGTGTGATTCAAAGATCTGTAGTTAAGAAACTACGATTTAGCTTAGGTAGCAGCACGCTTTTCATCTTGTACCTTTTTTAAAATTTAAAAGCCGCCTAAGGGAACGCGAAGATTGTGGGTTCCATTTGGCCACGTTGAATATATTTTGTCAAACTCACAGCTGCTTAGATCTGTGAAGATGCAACGGAAGTGATACAGAGGCGTCATTTTCTGACCAGATGTGTCGTTGGGTGGACCCCGCTCGTGAGGAGAACAATACAAAAAATGTTTGGAGCTCGTACGGAAAAGGCTACTTGTTTCTTAAATCGATGAATAAAGCCAAAACTACTGAGCGTACTTTAGCTAAGCTATGAAGAGCTCCTTGGCATATTATTGACTTTTATAGAACTGAAGAAATTACTTGTTTTGTATCTAGTGCCCTTTCCACAAACGAACTAACAAGGCTAAGAGTTATCTTACATTGTGACCGTTGGGTATGTCTCATAAATGGATCAAAGCCTTGACCAAGAGTTATCTAATAATCTCTATAAACTTTTCCAGTAGTTCACATTCATAGATGAAACCGATTATAGATGTTCGCAACAACTTGCCAGTCCTAATAGACTATCATTGATGTCTTGCTAGCAGAAAAATGGATTTTCACCATCAGCGGAGATACTTCCACTCTGCACATTTTTCAACACTGGATCTATTTTTACACTTTCGTAGTATAGGGGTCTACCGTTGGTTCATCACATATGGCAACGTGCATCACAAATCACCCCCGTTGAGACCTAAAAATCTAATATGTTTCCAACACCCTTAGCATCTTCCCTGAAATGATTTTATATAATGTAACTCCTGTTTAATGTATACACTGATCTTACAAAGAGATATTGGCGAATAAAGTCTTGAATTTGTAGAGTTTTCTGCGGCTTGTTGATTGTTCTGGAATGCCATGTGTGATGTTGGAAACTACTGTTATGCTACTTGTAAACTTGAAGCTCCAAAGTGTGTTATTACAGAATTCTTCAAGCAATCGGCACGATATTTTTGGTGACTTAACACCTTATGCACCACAATCTTAATAATTACGCACTGCGCAAAGGACACATGTAGCTTCCATTTTCTCATAACTCTAACAACTAAAGAGATTACTACAGAAACAAGAGGGAAGCACGCAGCGAACGCACTGATATTTATTAATGATTTGTGTGACGCAATGGAAGTGAAAATAAGACTATTAGCCAACGATTCGATGATTTATCATGTAATAAAAACCGAGGAAGCTGGGCTTCGTTACAAGCCGATTTCGTGAAAATAATCGCATCATGCAAAGATTGGCATTTGGAGTTTAGCTCTAAAAGTGCCAAGTGATGCGTATAGGTAAAAAGGTGACACCATTTAGCTCTGAATATGAAATTAACGACACTATTCACAGTACGGTGGATTTCACGAAACACCTATGGGTAATTTGTTGAAGATGTTGGGAAGACAATTGGGAAAGAATACTATACGCTCCGATTCCTGGGTGGTTATCTGAAACAGTGTACACCGGGAATTAAATCGACTGCAGACTCAGCTTAGAATACTGTTGTTCTGTATGGGGCCCCGTCAAAAGGGGTTAGTGGAGGAATTGGAGAAGAGCAGTTCTATTCGTGAGAAGTATATGTAGCCAGAGAGAAAGTGTAAATGCGATACTGAAGGAGTTCGGTTGGTAAGATCTGCAACACCAAAGGTGTTTCTCTCGGTAGGAGCTAATTGAAAAATTCACGACAGACCTATTTCAGGATGACAGCGAACACATTTCGCTTCCAGCAACATTCATAACTAGGAATGCCGGAGAAAATAAGAGAAATCAGTGCCAGAATCGATTCTTTTCTATAATAATTTTAGTGATTATGGAATGAAAGATAAATGATATATCAAGCGAGAGTACTTAGAATTCAACAGCAGTAGATATAGAAACCGCTCCAGCCAACCTAACCTGCCTTTTCCATGATTTTACTAGATTGCTCCAGGCGAATACTGGGATGGTTCCTCAAAAAAGTCAATGGGTGCTTTCTACGATATCCCGTAATTCCCTTCCGATCCCTAAACTATTACACATTAGAATAGGTGCAATGCATCCTCCGTCACCCACTTTTAGTGAATCGTGGAGTAATAGTAATAGCGATACCATATGCGAGATTCAGCGACAATGACTAATGCGTCAATTTCGAAAGTATTTTTTTTTTTTTTTTTTTTTTTTGTATTTCAGCCGCGCTCGAATGATAGGCTGCAGTCAGCAAGCTTTTCATCACAGTGGACGACCAACAAAAAATACAGGATCAGTAAGCTCTGTACACTTATAATTTATTCACGGATGGCCTGGCTCAGTGTGTAGACTGGTCGGGTATGAAAATTTCAGCCGAACACGCTTGTTGTTGTCATACGCTGACAGCTTCCCGTCACATCACATATCGGAGGCGGGGGTGGTTTAACGGCGATGCAGTTCATCAATATCGCTATTGTAGAGCCGAGAAACTGCACTAACAATAGCAATGTGTCTGATATGCAAACACCCTTTGGAAGCTGTATAGGCTTATGCATACTCTATTAGCCCCTAACAGGGAGCCTTCACGCACGTTGCAACGCCATCACTCCGCTGTTTGATCAACGCACCGACTTGTCCATGCCTCGAAATTAGGGGTGTCCACTCAGAAAGTATATCGATGTTTTTATTCGATGGGTATTGTTCGATGCATCGCTTAAAGTCATCGATTTTTATCAAAATCGAATACTTTTGTGTTTTTCTTAACTCAATAAAAACAAACCAACAATATTCGTCAGCAAATGTCGTTACTTTTATCTCATACCTGTTCCTTTAAAATCGCCAAGAGAAAAATGTGACAATAGTTTGATATTCACCATTTCTAGTTGAATGCAGATAGTTCATTGTCTTTCGTTTGGTCCGTTTGAACACACAGTAACACTATACCAGCAGTGTAGTGCTGTAGCGATGTGTTTAATTTTATGCTTTTTTGCTTACGACTTTACGCCTCGTCAACGGGAAAGAAATTGGGGAAAGGAACTGGATGGAATTGGGTCGAGGCCTTTTGAAGCATTCGCCTGTAATGATTTTGGGAAGCCATGGAAAACCCAAATCTGGATGCCCGTATAGGGATTCGAACCCACGTCGTCTCGAATGCGAAGTCAGAACGTTACCTTTCACCCAACATTAAAAAATTTATTTTATGATATTGTGTGTTGGTTAAGTAGTGTTTTATGAGTGAATTATAGCTTTGTGAGTGAAACAGAAACTACAAATTAACAGAAATATTTTATTCCGATACCAGACCATTACAATAAAAACCTAAAGTCTAAGTCTGCCTAAAAACATTAATTTTAAGTCTTTAACCTCTTAACACCAGTGGTTTTAGGTTAACTTTGCAGAAACGAAAGTTTCATTCTGTTCTTTTGATGACTGACTGAGCAGCCTTCGAAAATAAACGTTTGGATGCAACAGAAGACCCGACAATAGTCAATCACGTGTTGCCCCAACCCGGTTTATATCTGAATATTAAATAGTATGAGGTAACACTTAGTTGTTTTAGAGTAATAATATTTCGATTCACAGCCAACACCGACAATCCTAAAAAAATGATTTTATTCATTCACTTATACGACAAGATAGCCAACGCAAGCAAAATTCATCTTCTCCGTTGTTATGTCACCACCTATTAATGACAGTTACTTTAAATTCAAATAATTTAATCTTGAATCAATTTAGTAGTCTAAACATTTATTTCTATTATTTTTGTCATTATTAGCCAGAGTTATGTTCTTTTATTGATTCCATGTCTTTTATATAAAAAAATCGATGCATCGAATAGAATAATTCCTCGTCAAAACATCGAATCAATCGAATGTATCGTATGGTAAACATCGAATGGATACGATGCATCGATGTTTAGTGAATATCCCTACTCGAAATACTCGTAGTTATGGCAGATTATAGATAGCGCTAATTCCTGCACAGGTATAACGTAGTTCTCATGTATAACGGTCGAAAGGATGTGTTTCTTACTGCAAGCATCTCTTTTAAGGACAAGGTTCCCTCCAGTTTTAATAGTTTTTAGCTTTATTCTGAAACACTTTGGGGACCGTGAGGCAGGAAAAAGAACATTTTGGGGCATTCCCCGACTTGCTAAACACAAGTATTTGTCGTCGAGGTAGTTGATCATGCATAGAAATGTGTGGGAGGAATATGAATTTGTAAATTTCATGATGGCTCATCTTTCTTTAAGATTCTCCACCGATTTACATATTCAGTATATCTAGTTGTCCATCGTCTATTCACAGTTGACTTGTAATGTAAATAAAATTAAGTTTGTTTCTTTTTATTAAAAAGAGCCTTTATTTTAATATCTTCAAGAAGATATATTTTCCTTCAGTTGTTAGTGCCATGTCTGTATTAATAATTATTTACAATTGAATAAGAAACAACTTTGAGTACTAATGAACTTTTCTGATAATCCGGACAACAAAGATTCGATCTTCACTCCGTCCATGCAGATTTAGATTTTCCATGGTCTCCCTAAATCACTCCGGGTGAATTCCATGATCGTTCATGGAAAAGGCAATGGCCTCATTACTTCCCGTCCTTGCATCACAACGCCCTCTCGGTTTTAATGATGACGAGCTGTGAAACAGTGTACAACTTAGTACACGAAATGTTGTTGTAGGCTATTTTTCCCCACAGTTAATTGTAAATTCCGGCATTAAAGCAAACAGAAAAAATTTGCACTGTCATTAACAATTAAAATTAGTACACAGTGCTGTACTACGGATATAACACTTGATCAGTTCAGGATTAACTGAAGAAGCCGATCTCATATCAACTAATGAAGTTTTATCTCTGTTCTTTTTATTTCTTTGTTGGTCACTCTTTCTTCTGTCTCCGACACTTTTACTTGTCCCGGCTGGTGTTTATTTATCGTTTTCCGTTGTTGTAGCAATTAAAAGGGATAAATTGCAGCCCACTTTGAAGAAGCAGTGTAGCTGTACTGTTTAACAGACAGCACTGACAGAGTAGCAAATTGGTTGAGTGAGTAATTAGTGGGAGTTTGGTGTTGTGGCAGACTGCAAGAGGAGAGTTTGACCAACCTCGTGGCATTTGCGTAGCAGAAGAAATCCATTCAATCTCGAACGTCTTGTTTCTCAGCTGCCCTGTGACTAGTTGGATACTATATAAGATGTTATGTCACGATTTGCCACCAGCGGATTAATAGATTCGGCAACCCAGAGTAAGCAAGACTAGCTCGTACTGAGCGGCTAGTTGAGAATCTAGCGCTGTAAATAAATGACTAACAATTTTCATTAATTTAATATTCATTGAAAACTGAAGACGTTAAAGTTGATAACATGATAGGAAAGGATCTGTGCTGCTGCGCCAATCACAATAGACTGATTGACTGAAGAATTACTGATTGATGAATTGGATACTGAATGATTAGATGGAATGCCTGGCCAAATGATCCTACGAAAGTCCATATGGTGCACTGACTGATTTTGGTCTAGCTGTTATTTATCCATAATGATTCGATGAAGGCTGATCGCGTAATCCTATTCACTCGCTAGTATATCCGCGCGGAATGTATTTATTTATATTTTTATCAATCTTGTTTCAAGGATCCCTGCTGAGGAAGCACCTCTGGGATGTGAAATAATGTCATGGTTTATACACATACATACAATATGAGCCATAATCATAGTTAAAACAATTATATGTTATAAAGAAAAATAAAGAGAATAAAATAAACATAAATTTTTAGTACTGAGTTTTGCAAAAGTCATCACTTCGAAAGTGGACTCCTTTGACTTCATTATGCTGTTGGAAACAGTATTATTTATTTACGCCAATCGGCATTGTACAAAAAATATTTACAATAAACAAGCCAAGGATAATTGGTTAGATTAAATACAAAAATTTACAGTATGACAGACACAAGAAAAAGGTTTTGTAAACTTAGTCAGTCAGTAAGTTTTTAATGTTTGCTGGAAAACATGAAAGTGAACCTCCAAAAAAGTTAATGTCAGATGAGTGCAGGTTCACCAACCTGGCAATTCTATTTCTGGGTGCGTGGTACACATAGTTCAACTGCAAGCAGCCTTCTGGTTCTTAGCACAGACTTTGAGCACACAAAGCTAAAGTCAGCTAAGATTTCCGGCGAGTCAATCAGCCCATTGACAACTTTGAAAAAGAAAGACAGGTCAGCCACTTGTCTGCGGATTATTAGGCTACTCAGCTTATGCTGGTGATAAATATCACTGATATTTATTACATCCTCAGAATGATTATAATAGATTAAGAATTTACAAAATTTTCGCTGTATTCTTTCAATACAATTGATGTTTTGATCAGTGAATGGAGACCAGACCACAGACCCATACTCAAGTATGGGTTTAACAAAAGTTGAGAACAGCTGATTCGGCGCTTTAATTGGCTTTTTTCTGAACAAAGCACTGAGATAGCGCTTACAAGCCTGGCTTGCTGGGTGCCTCAAACTCTATAGTATGTAAAATTTACTAAAATATCCAATTTTTATCCAATAAGTCCTAAAATTCAGTTTTATTCTCGGTATTTAAGTAAAGAGTTATGATTTTACTGAAAGATAAAGCGATAGGGACGAATTCAGTCCATCCGAACCAATAATAACATAGACCCTTGTGATTTCCCTACACTTTCTTCCAAGGTCGTCAGTTGGTTTTATTTCCATTAACCCGAAAACCACTACAAATTTATTTCCTTATTTCGTTTCACATTGCGCCGTATCACAGGTCCCAGATCAAATATTCTGAAATGATATGAAAAAACTCTAATAAAACTTATTTCTGCTTTCAAATTACGAATCTCTCCTTACGGCACATAGCTACTCCGTCTGGATTCTATTCCCCCTCCCCTCGCACCGCTCCCAGAGGGAACGTGAAAACGCGCGGAGACTTGGCGGAGATAAGAGGGATATATACGAGCGGGCCGGAAGGAAAGGAACCTTGTTGAGACAAAACAAAAATTTGAGGCAAAATGAATTTTTCTCGATGCGACAGAGAACATCCCGCATTCCTCAGTTGGCATCAGAGGGCATTCGTCTGACCAATTTTCGCGATTCAGAAGTTGGCCAGCCTGGGACGGGACACCACAGCGCTTCCGTCGGCCGGTAATTGGATGGGAGATTAGCTGGGACAATTGCAGGCAGTGAATACGGCCGAGGGGTATAAATTGTTCTCCGAAAATTATCGGAGCTCAGGGCTTTCTGTTAATTGCCAAGTGGTTATAACAGTTCCTGCAACAGGCAGAAATTTCTTTTGGTCCTCCTTTCCTCTTCTACGTTTCTCTTACTCAAAACGCATGCAAACACACACTCAAAATAATCAAACAAACAACGATCATCTGGTAACACTGCAAAAACAGCAAAGCTATGTCACAAGTGTTTTATAATAAAGTTTGCATATCTTTCTTTACGAGCACATATTGTGTAGTGCAATGATAAAGTAAATGTGTTAAGAATTTCTTTGTCGAATATGAACTTCACTAAATTACAGTAAAAAATGTTCTTGTTTAGATTTGTGCCGCGAGCATCGGCATAGACCACAATTGCTGAGAAATATGCGGACCAGTTTCGTAAGAACACAGAGGAACATGTTTCTGAGGATACATGGTATTACATTCTCTTTCGTAAAATGTGATCATGTTCTCTTACACGTCGCTGGTTTCATCTCTGTACGTTTTGTCAACATTAACACATGACTACCGAGCTCTAGAGAAATGTGGAGAATAATGAATACTCATTAAGATCACATTAAGGAATAATATTTGATTATTTAGGAATTAGGATAACCGAGTAATTCTTGGAATTTTAACATAGTTTGAATTACGAACTCACGGGTTTTGTCGTCTTACGAAGTCAACTTTGAAATTTTGATCAATAAGCTATATACATATAACTTCAGACGATTGGAGAAGATGTCAAACTATAATATTACCATCGCACAGCCTAATAAAAAGTCTACTTGTTCCGAGCCTAGTAGGACAGTTATACTTTTATGATCCCAGAAAACTAGTGGACACGAGGTTCGATACCTCTTGCAGCCTTCCAGATTTCAGTTTTAAGGTGGGGGGGGGGGAGGGGAGGGAAGGAGGATCATCCAAATACAGAAATTGTCCCTTGATAAATGACAAGGCCATTGCCCTAGTCAAGTCTTGTGAACAATTCCAATTAAAAATAATTTATACAATTTCGACAAGCTGTAAACGAAATCAAAGAAGCCCAAAAAGAAAATTATTAATGGAAACTATATTGTTTCACCTTTACAGCGCATTCTGTAACTATTAGAGGGTCCTTTTTTTGCTTATGGCTTTACACCTCGTCGACGCCAAAATCATTAGAGGTGGGAAAGGACGGGGACAAGGAACGGGAAGGAATTTGGACATGACCTTTTGAAGGAAACATCCCGGGATTGGCTTGGAGTGATGTGGGGAAACAATAGAAAGCCCAAATCTCGATATCCGAACGCGGATTCGAACCCGAGTCCACCCGAATGCGACGCCAGAGCGTTATCGTATTAGAAGAAATCGTTTACAGCAGCGTTACGTGCATATAGAAGGGACAGTGAATAGAAAACTCTGAACATCATAGGGCAATGTGGGACAACGGTAGTAAATTTTAATTGTTTTCTGTAGCAATAATAATACTAATACCTCCAAAAATTAGTAATAGAAAGTATTAGCAAACGTCTAGCTATTACAGTCAATATTAAATAAAAATAAAAAGAATAACTGCAATGGAAGAACTGTGGTATATCATCATGAGGGATCTGCTAAAAGTCAATGTATAGCGCGTACTATTGGAATTGGAGCTGATATAATAGGAACAATGGATATTAGCTGACTCAGTGGGTTTCGTCGTTTGAAGTAAATGTTAGCGGAAGGATGTCCAAATACAATATTAGAGTGGAAGGATATAAAGTGGCCACTCGTAAAGAAACTGCGCATTGGCTGTGAATGAATCAACGGTCGTATTCACGACAGGTAGATTTGTAAGAAAGGTGGAATTGGATATATATATATATATATATATATATATATATATATATATATGTATGTATGTATAAAAAATAAATAATATAATATACTAAAGTGTAAGAAAAGACAGCATATATAAAAACATCGCCTGAACGTTGATGAAGTTTAATCAAAGACAAGCTAATCCTTCTGTTCTGCATTTCGTCAGCAGAGTGTGTAATGCTTTTAAGCTTTGCGCAGTGGCTGCTTGAATGAGTAGTAGGCATGTGGCGAGGGGCCATCGAGTTGCGGAGAGAGGAGTGTAGTAGTATCGACTGAATGGGACTCACGTCGCCTCCTCACAACAGCACCGAGCGAGGGCGGGTACCGACGTGTTCTGCATCCACAGCGGGACTAGTAGGGTCACCTAAACACGAGCCCATTCGACGTACAACACACATAGTTTGTTAGCTACGTGAGAAATCAGCCAGCAGCTAAGAAATACAGCCCACCCAGACTCCATACAGTCAGGATTTATCATCTTATTCTTCACCATATTTTCCTTACATTTTCGGTTCAGCTGCCTTCTATGAGTCTCACTGATCGTTGGCAAGTTCAAATTTGGAGCTATGATTTTACAGCCACATGCCTTAAAGACGAGCGTTTGAAATTTCTGCTAATTCCTTTTGTGGGATTAGCTGTATATGGGTAGGGGTGCTGTGACACTTGCTGTGACACTTGCCTCTTTTTCTTACATTTTTGTTCTTATAGCCAATTTTGGGTTTAACATTACATTTATGCAAAGGTAATAAACATCTTAACATTTTTAGTCTTTTATTACATTTTTTTAAATATATATATTTCTTTTACTACTTTTATCATTTTAATTGATTTTTAATTTTATTTTATTTTTATTTATTTATTTTATTTAATTATTATTATTATTATTATTATTATTATTATTATTATTTTTTATTTTTTTTTTTTTTTTTTTTTTACGCCATGTATTTTATACCTACTACCAGGTCGTGCTACTTACTAATGGGGGAAGTGAAGTGTTGCCATTTGTATAACTTACAATTATGTTCAGCATGCGATAAGTGTATTTTTTGTTTGTCAGATGTGTAGTTTATGACGCGGCGATTGGAGACCATCCCGAAGTTTGTCTTGAAGGCAGTGGAAAACCGCTTAAGAACCTATTATATGGTTCGTGGATTAATAACCAGTCCACCGTACAGTTCAATTTAAACTTGTTTTTAGTTTCATAACCACGACGTCAAAGATATTGGTTACATGCATACATACAATCCAGCGATTACAGACAACACTTTTTCCGCAGACAATACAGACCTTGGCCGACGTTAATTGAGTCTATAAAAACTGTTTCTCTGTCTAGGATGTTCGCTTTACATTAGCTCCAGCGAAATACCTAGAACACTACAAATGATTCCGACAGACATTTTTCGAACCTTAACAATACTTAAACAATTGAAACATGTTAAAAACAATCACAATTAATACGTAAATCATTACAAAATCGTCAGAAATGGAAATTAAAGATACTTAAACACAAAAATTATTCACAGAAATCATTTTAAACTGTAGCTAATTGTCCTTTAGATATAGTAACTTGCATTATTACTTGGAATTACAAACATTTAAGCAATTCTCTTGTACAATTCTGTCCTTAGATTGATTAAATGGCCTCTAAATAATTTAATTTCATAAAACAAAGACTAGATATATTGATTTACAGGAAATTGCAAAACAAACATACAAGATCATATTCAACCAAACTCTAGCTTACTACAAATGCTTTATAAAATACAATTCCATTTAAGTTTAGGTTTGAGGGCTGTTACCTTCCGCAGTGAGGACGGCCGGTACGTGGGGTCCTGGACTCGTGCCCGGTCCGTTGCACTCATGTCATTGGTAGCACTTACAGTCAAAGTTTATGATTGAACAAATAGTTCTATTATCGACACACTCGTTAATTCTTACTCTTAATTCGGAGAACTTGGGTAAATTCATAAAAAAATTCCAGTTAACACTAGTACAAAATTAAATTCACGAAAAAAGACTTGAATGAAATTTAAAGTCGTGTCACAGAAGGAATTACATCCTACCAAAACCTCTTGAACTATATTTTTAAAGATGGTGATAAGAGCATGAAACACAAACTTAAGACGATTCCATAATGACATAAACTCAAAGTTATTGGCATGATTTGCTTTGAAGTCACTGACGGCATTGCAGTGCTTTTCTCCGCTTTTCATCTGTCGAGTACCACTCGGCCATTAGCTTTGTGAATTTTTTAGCATGCAAATCAAGCTTCATTTATCAATCTTGCATATCTGTCTTCGACCTTATTTTTTTGTTACTGAGACCATTTCAGGATCAGATACCTAAAGTGATTACTGCGTTCGTACCCCACAAATTCGAAGTAGATTGATCTATTTGGTCAAATATCCTGAATCAGCCCCTATTGATAGAATTGGCAAAAATCGTCACATTTTAGATTAAACATAAAATAATTGACAGATAAAGTACGAAATGAGTATGTGTTGAAAGTTATGTGTGAGGAGAGAAGTGTGTGGAAGAGTATAACTGAAAGAAGAGACTACCTGGTGGGTAATTTGTATTTTGAGACAGGCGTTATTGGTTAATCTGTTAGTGGGGGGAACAGTCAAAGGAAAGAATTGTAGAGGGTGGCGGAGATTAGAATACACGACGCAATTGAGTACATGAATACAGTCAATTGAGGACGTGGGTTGTAAGGGGTATGTTGAGATGAAGAGGTTAGTGCAAGATAGGAAGGGACGGAGTATTGCATCAAATCAGTCGACAAACTGATGACAGCCCGAAAAAAATATTCATAAAGAAACCTACCTTGCGGTACTACCCCCAGGCAATGGCTGCTCTACCCCTTGTTCTTTTATCATATCTGTATAGTAGAAAACTGTTCCTTTATAAAGGAAGTCCTTGACATATTCAAACGCTTTTCTTCTAAGTATTACCTATTCTGAAAGTATTTGCCATGATATTGCTATCAGCTTTAATAATCAAAGAGTTTCTCTTTCTTACACTTCATTTATTTATTTATTGCTTATGGCTTTACGCCTCGTCCACGTTGAGGTAATTAGAAGCGAGATAGGGCTGGGGCAAAGGAACGGGAAGCACTTCGGCCATGACCTTTGAAGGAAGCATCCCGGCATTCACCTGGAGTGATTTGGGGAAACCGTGGAAACTCCAAATCTGGACGGCCGGACAGGAATTCGAACACGCGTCGTCCCGAAAGCGAAGCCAGAGCGATACCGCTCACCTAAGACGATCGGTTACACTTGCTTATAACATTCATCTCTCTCTCACTAACCTTAACTTAAATATTACGCAATGAATGTGGGGTGAGTTTTAATTATATTATGTTAACTATAAATGGTGACACGTAGGATACCATTTATTATAGCGCGTTCAGTTAACAGAGGCGGTTCAAGGTCATTCTGCTCTGTCCCCACTCCGCTGCTTCTACTCCTTCATGCAAAGAAGAAATTTGTTACTCGCTTATTTGAAGACAGCGTTCAGCTCGGATGACAGTAAAGAAAGGGTGGGGTGAGGTGAGGCGCAGAACCACGGGAACATCACCTTGAACCGCCAGTTGAAGGTGAACAAGGAATAGATATACTTGGGATGGTAAGTAACATGAATAAACACAACTTTTTGTGTTCAGTTAGATAATACTTGTCAGCTTTGCCGAGTATGTTTAATCGTAACCATACTGTAGCTAAAAAATGATGAACGGGGGCTAATTCATTTCTCGATCCCAACTTTCTGGAAATTCTAAGCACCAGTTTCAGAAGGATCTTTTTGATCATTTTCTACATCTACATCTACATCTATACTCTGCAAATCACAAATACTGTGGGTGGCAGAGGGTGCTAAGCACCAATCCTAATTCTGCGCATTCCAATCCCGAACAGATCGGGGAAAGAAGGAATACATAAATGAATCAGTATGGCATCTTATTTCTCTAATCTTATCCCTCCTGTCATTGCGACCTAAATAGGTTGGCGGAAGAAGTATTTCGTTGCACTCGTAACTTAAAGATTTTTGCATATTCTCCAGCAAATTCAAACGAAAACGACGTCGTCTGTCCGCCAAACAATCCCAGCCCAACCCACGAATCAGCTCTGTGACACTTACGTAAGGACTGTAACAACAGTCACGAATCGAGCGGCTCTTCTCTGTACTTTCTGTAATATGTCAATCAATCCCTTGCGATACGGATCCCAAATTCCACAACAGTATTCCAAATGCGGACGCACTAGTGTTTTGTACGCTATTTCCTTTGTATGAGTGTTACAACTTCTCAAAATACGTCCTATGAATCGTAGTTTGGAATTAGCTTTGCCTACAACAGAAGTTATGTGCAAGTCCCATTTCATGTTGCTTTGTACTGTTACGCCTAGATACTTCAGGGAATCCACAGTGTCAACAACTGAATTGTTAACATTATACTTCTTAGCAAGCGGGGTCTTTTTATTACTTAAGTGCGTTGCCTTGCACTTTTTACAGTTAAGTGCAAGCTGCCATTCACGGCACCATTCCGAAATAACATCCAGATCGCGCTGAATTTGTAAGCAATCGTCAGAGCACCTCACTTCCCTATAAATAAGTGCATCATCAGCAAAAAATCGCATCCTGCAATTAACGTTGTCACCGAGATCGTTTATAAAAATTAAGAAAAGAAGTGGTCCTATTACACTTCCTTGAGGAACGCCCGAAGTAACATCTTAGTTAGAAGAGGCTTCCCCGTCTACAACGACATACTGTGACCGACCAGTTAGAAAATCGCGTATCCATTCGCAAATCTGATCAGATATACCGTACGCTCGGATCTTCGCTAAGAGTCGGTTGTATGGTACAGAGTCGAAAGCTTTCTGAAAATCCAAGAAAATAGCATCAACTTGTGATCCTGCATCAATAACTTTCATTACATCATGCGAAAATAGAGCCAGTTTTGTGAAATCTACGATGGTTTCTTCTTCGAAAACTACAGGCATCGAAGATATAAATAGGGAAATTATGGTTGAGTGAAGGTTATATCTTTCAGAATAAAAATAGCTGCAAGCGATTCGATCGATCACAGTCAACCGTTTCTGCTGATCATAACTGTCAGTAGAGCATCAAATCGCGGTGAACATCCTCCTACCAAGGCAAGCGAAATGTTTTAATGAGCTGTATCAAGAAGAGAGAAGCTACATGAATGATATCAGTAAAAAGGAGAAGATAGAGGAGAAAGAGAATATCAGATAGAAGTTGCACGGTATGCTGCGAATTTCGCGAGCGAGAGATGTAAATTCGCCGTTGGCGGTCTGCCTAATTCGCTCTGGGCTCTATTTGCTGACAGGCTCGTCTGCGGGCGGCCAGATGTAAAGCACAGCCGGCACATATGACGCTCAGGGAAAATTCCAGCGATATTAACCACCCAAGCTGTTTCACCCCTGGCGCCAGGACGCCCTCAGCGGAAAATTGAACTCGTCAGCGCTGTGGCAGTGTAGCCGATAGTCTGACTCCAGGGGCCAAGCGAAACACTGCCCACGGCGGGAGGGTTGGTTTACATATCCTGTGTTATTACGTAGAACAGCGGGTTTCAAACAAAATAAAATGAAAGTGATGTTTGCACTGTGAATGGCCAGTATTCATTATCGCTAGGTGAAGTTTCCCCATCTCGGATATTATTTCACGCTGTAAGCTTTTTATATACGGTGTTGGCTTCCTTTTTTTCGTAATTAATATTCAGTGCAGATAAGGTTATTAATCACATGTAGTCTACACTGTTTTAACTCTCAGATTTCCCTTATTTACATTAAACGGTTCAGTTCTATCTCTAACAATTATTGAATCTTCTCTTCTCGTCTAACTAACATTTTTTTTTTAAATCCAAAAAACAATAATCCGATATTTTTCTTATTATTATTTTCCGGAATGCGATATTTGACCCCAACGACTCCTTTGTTCCAGAGATAGTTTTTAACAACCTCTTTTGTGTCACTATATCACCCATCCTATGATGCATTCACTTTACCCGTAATATTCTTTAAACCTCAATATGTTCTTTCCCCTCGATTAAAATTCTTCTTTTTTTTTAGTCTTATTTATTTACTTTTTTGTTTATCGAGCATATTTATACGAAGTTTATTTTTCATCATGCCCTTTTGGAGATCTTGCTTCTCCTTTTCATCCTCGATTTTCTTCTACATCTATTTCTTGTTTTTTGTGCTTCCATATCCAAACTCCTCAAAACTTTCTTCACTGTTCCATCTTAACCAAACGTAGTCGAGCTTGATGGGTAAGTGATGATGCTCTTGTCTCCCATTCAGGAGAACGTGGACTCGAATTGCATGGTCGAATTCCTTCCCGTTACTTGCCCACACCTTGGCGTCAATTGGACGTAAAGCCGTAGCTTACAAAAAAAAAAAAAAAAAAAAAAAAAAAAAAAAAAAAATCTACGCACACACAGAAAAAACCCGACTATTTTGCTTTGCTTGCCTATGACTTGCTCAGTGTCAGTAGCTTACTATTTTCTTCAATGCACTGCAGAAACATCAAACACATTTCTTCCTAGGTTCTTCATAACGTTTCTGCCTTGTCTCCTATCCAACTTTATTTTCCACCCTGCTTAGATCTTCTTTTACAAGTGAACGTCGCTGCTTCACCTCTCATTCTCTATGTTGATTCTAAGATTCTCTCCTCTCTGATTGCTTGACAGTATCTCGAACGATTTTGCCCTCTCCATCTTTTCTGTCTTCACCAAATGCTACATTGTTCTCCCCTAGTTAATTATTCGCCCGCCTGCATTTGATATATATATATATTTGTCTCCACTTTTAGGTCGAATAGTAAACTATTCACTTCTTAACTTACCTCTCACAAAGACTCTTCCTGTTGCTTTATCATCAATACTTTTACACCAAATTTTCAACAATCGGTTTCTTGCTCCAAAGACCGTTTTTAACACGTATCAAATACACACACATAAAAGTTGATAACGATACGTGGATAATATTCGTTATTTTACAACGAGCACCAAACAAAAAACTTCTACCAACACATCTCTTCTGCATTAATTCCCTCACTAAACCAATTGGACCACCTGTTAACGTTCTTTGATGTTCAATAGTCACTTAGGTGTGTAATTTTAAAACTTTTTAGGATTACTAGAAGACCCGTGCGAAAATTTCGCGAATAAAATGCGATGAATAGTGAGGTTGAATATAATGTCACAAAGTTCAGTCATTACTCTTCATACTCCTACTTCATTTATCGATTTTGGTTAGAAATCCAGGGAGATAAATGGCTCGAAACACAAAAAACGTATTTTAGAAATATTGACATTTTTGCGCTTTATGGGTCGAATTACGAAAAATTCCTTTCTTAGAATATAATGTTACCACGGCGGAAACCTTAGTCTTTAATACGATATGTCATTTATCTATATCGATTAGATATCAAGGGAAATATAAGGCTCGTGACACAAAAATACGTTGTAGAACAATTTATACTTTTTCCCTTTAATAGTTGAATTCCAAAAACATTCTTTCTTAAAATATGATTTCACAAAGCTGATACATTACTCCTTATATTCCTACTTCATTTATCGATTTTGGTTAGATATCCAGGGAGATAAATGGCTCGAGATACAAAAAACGCATTTTAGAAAAATTGAAATTTTTGCCTTTTAAGGGTCGAATTACGAAAAATTCCTTTGTTAAAATATAATGTTACCACGGCGGAGACCTTATTCTTTAATATGATACCTCATTTATCTATATCGGTTAGATATCAAGGGAGATAAATCGCTCGTGACACAAAAATCGGTTATAGAAAAATTTATACTTTTTTCCTTTAACGGTTGAATTTCAAAAATATTCTTTCTTAAAATATGATGTCACAAAGCTGAGACATTACTCCTTATATTCCTACTTCATTTATCGATTTTGGTTAGATATCCAGGGAGATAAATGGCTCGAGATACAAAAAACGCATTTTAGAAAAATTGAAATTTTTGCCTTTTAAGGGTCGAATTACGAAAAATTCCTTTGTTAAAATATAATGTTACCACGGCGGAGACCTTATTCTTTAATATGATACCTCATTTATCTATATCGGTTAGATATCAAGGGAGATAAATCGCTCGTGACACAAAAATCGGTTATAGAAAAATTTATACTTTTTTCCTTTAACGGTTGAATTTCAAAAACATTCTTTCTTAAAATATGATGTCACAAAGCTGAGACATTACTCCTCATAATCCTACCTCATTTATCGATTTTGGTTAGATATTCAGGGAGATAAATGGCTCGAGATACAAAAAACGCATTTTAGAAAAAGTGACATTTTTGCCCTATAAGGGTCGAATTACGAAAATTTCCTTTCTTAAAATATAATGTTACCATGGCGGAGACCTTATTCTTTAATATGATACCTCATTTATCTATATCGGTTAGATATTAAGGGAGATAAATCGCTCGTGACACAAAAACGCATTGCAAAAATATTGATACTTTTGCCCTTTAAGGGTCGAATTCCGAAAACTTTCTGGCTTAATATATGACGTCACTAAAGCGGAGATCTTAATCTTTAAAACGATACTTCATAAAACGGTTTCAGATAGGTATCCAAGGAGATAACTGACTCGTAACACAGAAAACAGCATTTTTGAAAAATTTACATTTTTGCCCTTTAAGGGACGAATTCCGAAAACTCTCTTGCTTAAAATACGATTTAACCAAAGTGGAGACCATAAGCTTTAAAATGACACCTCATTCATTGATTTCGGTTAAGTATGAAGGAAGATATAGGCTTGTGACAAAAAAATACCTTATAGAAATAATATATATGATGATCGCATATTACAATGGCTTTTGATTCCTTTAAGTAACACGATTTTTCTACGCTTAGTTATATGTTAATATGAATTTTTGGTGGTGGAGACTAATATGTAAATTATATCTCACTGGCCTTAGAGGTATTTTTTCATCCTATAATTTGTTCCTTTAATTAAAGATTTTGGGGCTATTTTTAAAACGAATTATAACCTAATCGTTTGAATAAGCTAAGTAAGGATACGAAGATATGAAAGAATTGAGTTACCAGTATCAGAACACATGTGACTGTACGTAAATCGATTAGTAAATTCATTTAAAAAAATGTTGTCTTCTAAGGTAATGGTATAAACTGTATCTAATAATCCGCTAACGACCTGAAAATTGACGTGGCAAAAGTCGCGAATTTTAAGCCATGTATAAAGGAATGGTATCTTTGCCCTCCATAAAAAAGACCAATCACGTATTTCTTGTATTGTTTCAGTTTTATCATATGATTTTTGGGCTTCGGATTACCTAACAGGTGGTAAACACCGTAACACCACCCCATACAATGGCGAATAGTGATGATTTAGTCGCAGTGTTCTTTACTAATGCTTACTAGTACTGTCGAATGCAAATTGTTATGTCAAATTCTATTTTATACCCAGTCTTAGTTATGATTTTTAATATCGTGAAATCTTACTAATCGAAATGCTACATACTTCCCTGCGGAACACCACTACAATCTAGTCCAATGCACGAATCTCGTAATAGAGCCGTGGGACTCTGTTATGGAAAAGTCTTCAAACTTTACCGGGTGGCTTATACAGTATTACGAAAGTGGCTCCACGGTACCAACTTGGGTAATTTAACAATCATTCCTGATATACTGTCCTCTTCTTTCATCACTTGCAGTTCTCGGTACTCTAAAATTTCAGATTATGTAAATTATCCCAAAAATAGTTTTGGTTCAAGGATCTGCGAGAACTATAGCTAGAAAGCTTCGTTTCCGACTCTGTACAATGCCCAACATTACGAATTCGCGTTTCGATTGGTCCCACCTTGTTTTGTGTATTTTTAAGATTAATTCCATACGGATTAACATCTCGACGCTAATGTTTAAACACGAAATCTATTTTTCACAAAAAAGAGTATCGTAACTTTATTGACGCTGAAGGTATACTACGGGAATGTCTCCAGAAGTAGTGAAACTAATCAACGTTTCCAGTGTTCAATTCCCAGAACGCGATAAGTCACTGTTACCCACAGTGCGATACAAATTCTCTGCTCCTTAGACCATCCAACGGTGTAATTGGATTCTGGATTTTTATAGTTTATTCGGAGCTGCAAAGCCAATCTGTATTCCCTCATTTGGTTACCTTTCTATCACGGCTTTACGTCTCGTCGACGTCAAGGTCATTAGAGGCGAGGAATGACTGGAGACGAGGAACTGGAAGGAATTCGGTCATGGCCTTTTAAGAAGATCCATCCCGGCATTTGCCTGCAGTGATTTCGGAAACCAACACCCAAATCTATGTGGCCAGACAGGGATTTGAACCCAACTCTTCTCGAACGCAAGGACAAAGCATTCACCCCCCCCCCCCCCTATCACCAGCTTATGGGAGTACGCTTCCCTGGATTCCTCTACCTATCCTACATTCCTCACACCCTCCTATTCCTCCCTATCCCTCCTTAGTCATAATATTCAACTTTTTTAGACGTTTCCGCTTTTTGCATCTCCTTTTCCGTGTGTGGTAGTCACTTCAAGAGTTTTCCTCCACAGTTTGTCTCCAAATAACTCTTTTCGCCTTCACTTGGTACATCCATCTTAAGGCTCGTTCCCACGGTCTCTTGTAACGGAGGCAGGACGGGACAGGATAGGTCGGGACGAATACTCAACAACACGCCATGGGAACAGGGCCCCCTCTGCTAGCGGAGACGAGACCCACTCTGTGTCGGTAAACATCACAGGCGTGTGTAAAGGAGCGCTGTTGCAGCAGCGGTGCGCATCCCTTCTATTACTGTAAAGTGCTCTGTGCCAAACTACACTAGGCAACGTGGTGGGGAGGTGGCGGCGAGGTAAGCTAGGGCTAACTTGAGGAACGTGCGCGTCCCTACACTTCGGCTAATTAGGTCCCGACCCGTCCCACCTCCGTTACAAGAGATCGTGGGAACGCGGCTTTACCCGTTCTCTTCCCAATCCCACTGTTCACTGTTCCCACTAAATTCGGCATTCTTCCCTGCTCCATCGTCATAACATGCCATAGTCAGTACATTATTTTCTTTATTAACAACTTTGCTATTGCTTTATCTTGTAATTTTCATTTCCGATTTTATCTTTTCTTGTGACGTTCTGAATCCCTCTCAGATACCTCATCTCTGCCGCCTGTCTTGGCTGTTCATGTTCTTTATAGGGGAAAATTTAGGCATCCTTCCCTATATTGCACCTCTAGATTCCATCTTTCCATATAGAAGATATTTTTTCACGTCAATATAAAATATCAGGTTGGCTAGTTCATCGTCGACGCGACTGGAGCTGGGAGGGTAAGGTTTGCGCAAATGAAGTTAGCGCTGTGAAGCACGCAGCAGAGAGAGGAGCGTCGCTGCTCCAGCGGGAACGCGGCTTTGCGGCGGTGCGGCGGCTCTGAAGTACGTGACGAGGAGTCGTGTTAGTCACGCGGTAGGATACGTGTAGCCGCTCATTAGCGGACAGATGTCTGCACGGATAACGACCTCAACGTGAGACCCCACCCAGCGCGGCACAGTGGCTAGCACACCTTGACAACCAATCATGTTACGAGTTTAAGATAAAAACTTAAATTGTAAGTACACATGAAGCGAAACGTATGTGTGCATGACCAAACAAATATATCTCACAATGTTTAAGAGTATACTGGGTGTCCAGAAATGAAAGGATAATCCTGATACCGCAGATAGGAAACATCATTTTCTACTATATGACCAAATTTTATTTTAGTAAAAGTATTACCGTTTTTAAAATACTGATTTTTTTAACTATTTTTTCGAAACATGTGACATTGTTAAGTTTATTCCTTGCAATTTCTACAATTTAAGACTGTTTGAACTATGATTTTTTTAAATTTACTCAAAGTATTTGCGTCATCTAAAAATGTTCTTTTTTTCTTCAAACGTTATAAAAAATCTTGAATGGTATAATTATTTTATACTTCTTTTATAATGACTGTTTTATGATAGTTCAATCTGTTAAATAGGCTAGTAGGCTTTTTAAACTTGTAGTAAAAAATGATGATAATGATTTTTTTTAAAAAAAGTTTTGCTATGGTGTGCAAGCACATAATAGAAGAATAAATGCAAGTAATAGTTTTTATTTCGTTAATTATAAAAATTGATCAAGATGGACGCCATTTGCTGTTATGCACGCCCTAAATCTTTTGATATATGATCTTTTTATTCGGAGAGCATAATTTTTACGGTTAATGTGTTCCACAGCTGTTTTTATTTTCTCGCGCAGCTGTGTAGTCGAAGTTACCTGTGTCGCGTAAGCTAAATCTTTTAGACAGCCCCAATTTTTAAAAAATCCAAGCGATTCACGTCAGGCGAACTTGGTGGTCATAAGATAAGGCCGAGGCGCCCAATCCTCCTTCTTGAGTACTTTTCATCAATATCTCGAAAATAGTGAGACTTTTACTAAAATAAAATTTTGTCGTATTGTAGGACATGATGTGAGCCATCAGCGCTTTCAGGATTATCCTTTCATTCCTGGAAATATGCCTGTGAATAGGTTTGTTTGTATGTTTGTGTGTGTATGTGTGTGTGTGTATTTGTGTGTGTTTACGCATGCTACGTGTGCAAGAAAGAATGTATGTATATGTTTGAATACATGTATGTATATGCTTACACTGAATTGGGTATGACATCTTGTCACTACTCTTCCCCCCCCCCCCCCACATATTTGTTTCCAATGAAGTGGGAACCTCTTGTTACTTAATTAGTTATTGAAGAAAAAAGTAAATTTAAAGTTAATATTTTAATTAAATTGATGAGCTGGATGGCTAAAATGATTTACAGGTATTTATGCATTTTATGAATGTCATAACTTGACCGTTTATTATTCTTTCAGCATTTATGTGACCGATATGGAAGGGATGTATCGTTAATCAATATAAACAATCAAAAATGTAACTGGCAAGCAAAAACGACCGACCTACATTAATGGTCGGAAAAATATTAAAATATATGCGGTACACCTGCGTAACACAAAAAAACATGCATTATCAAAAAAAAGTCAAACCATAAGTCTAAAAAAATCAAAATATCAAAATGACAAAAAAGTATTTTACAAATAACAAAACGGGAGGTGGTGCAACAACAATTTCTATACCGAATCCACGAGCTCAAGGGCTCAGAGAGAACAAACGAGCTTGAAGCAAGGTGCCCCTTGGTAATTTACTCCAGTCTGCAGCGACAGATAGAAAATAATACAATCTATATATATAGCTGTTTGTTTTGAGGGACGCATGTTAGTAGTAAAGAGCTGAACTGATTTTGTCTCCGCTGTGAGGAGCCACCATTGCTTATTGGAGGGTCCATTAATTACGTGTGATGTTTTTCCGGAATTTCTGAACTCCCTCCCCCCTTTTTTTTACCCCCACTAAAGTCGGCTTTGGGGCGATATAACCCCCCCCCCCCTAAAGCCAACTTTGGCGTCATTTGTAGACCTTTTTTTTAACTCTACAGTCCTTCAAAAATTTCAAAACCTCACGTGAGATTTCTGTTGACCCCCTCCCCCTTGGTGGGGTTTCATGAGATTTAACCGGACCACCCCCCTATTTCACCTCACGTAATTAATTGATGCCCCCTAGTTAGTCTTAGTATGCCGGCTGATGGATGAAATGTGCCTGTTAACAATTTAGATCGCAAAATATCACTGCATACTCTATGTTACTAGCTGTTACTTAGGGCTTCGCACGCGTGGATTTAAAGTTTTATTGCTAGAATTGGATACATAAATCCGTCAGGTACGTGAAAGGTGATTCAAAAATCACGGTCTTGACATAATATGGCAGGGAAGTCATCACAATACCGTTCTACTATTGAACCTGTCTCATGAAGACAACCAATTTGCAAAAATAAATAGCAACAGACTTAAAGAGAGGGAAAAATGGAGGGGGGGGGGGGGTTAACTGTGGTAGGCTACCTGCCACAGCTCTTCGGACAAATTTTTGTTTGTGTTTAAAATTATATCACTTTGGGACATCTTATGTCAGTCCCGTCTTTTTCACAACATTTTTGGTTTTGGTGTCCTTTACTAAGATATTTAGCCTTTGGAAATTGAAACTCCTGAACTAGCTACATATAATTGCCGCTGGGAATAACACGTTTTTTCCTAGGGGAGATGTAGTCTGGGGGGGAGGGGTGGTCAGAACCCGCTCTTAAGGCGCATTTCCACGATCCCTTGTAAACGGAGGAGAGACGGGACGGGACGGGAGGGGACGCCATGGGAACAGGGCCGCCTCTGCTAGCGGAGACGAGACGCAGCTACCCACTCTGAGTCTGTAAACATCACAGGCGTGTGTAACGGTGCGCTGTTGCCATCGGTTTGCAGCAGCGGTGCGCACCCCTTCTGTTGCTGTAAAGTGCTGTGTGCCAAACGACACTAGGCAACGTGGTGGGAAGGTGGATGCAAGGTAAGCTAGGACTAACCTGCGGCTCGCGGTCGTCCCTACACTTCGGCTAATGAGGTCCCGTCCCGTCTCGCCTCGCCTACAAGGGATCGTGGGAACGCGCCTTTAAGATGACGTGAGGAGATTTTGACGGGACCCTCCCCCCTACTGATCAACTTCGCATTTTTTCTGAGACCGAGGGTGGTTATACCCCCCCCCCCCCTTAGTCGGTATCCGCATCGTTTCTAGACCAAATACCCCACTAAAGTCGACATCCGTGCCATTTAAAAATCTCACGTGAGATTTCCGTCAACATCTCCCTCCCCCTTGGTGAGATTTTTTCGTACACTCCCCCTCCCTATTTCACATCACATAATTAATGGATGTCCCCTTTTAATCTGGAATGGTAGGTTTGTCGGAATTATTGGGATTCGAACAATTTACAAATCATCTCGTTTCCAATTTCAGTCATGACTATAGCTTCTATTGCGTTGCGACCCAATTGTGTTGTTTGTAGTCGTTTTGTCGTTGCACAGTCGCAGTTTATTGAGATTACACATCATCTTTATGGAAACCCCTACTTTTAATCTTTATTTATAACTAAGAAGGCACTCCCGATAACTCGAAGCACTTGATGAACTCTGTGGAATATGTCGTAACTCTAAACACTTTTAACATAATTTTTTAATTTAATTGTCCAACAATTTCGATAGTCTGTAAACACAAAATAATGGTTTGATGAGACAAAAACCTAACCTGGATATTATTATTATCTGTAATTTGACCCTTAAGCCTTAACGATTCAGTTTCCTAAGTTTCCATATAGCTTTCATTTTTTCTCCGTGGATTCTCTTCCTTTCTTCTGTCCACTTCGTCCCCGGTCTCCTAATGACTTCATTCTCTGGCAGTACTTCCCATTTGTTAATTTTTTCTCTGTATGTTTGTCTGTCTATGATTTTTGATGCGTGTATGTTAGCTTTTTCCAGGTCTTTTTTGATCTGCTGGACCCAGGGCATAGTTTTCAGCTGTTCTATGTACGTCACAATTTTATGAATCAGTCTTGTGGATATGTCCATAAAATCTTAACCTTCGTTTCCTGATGTCTGCAGAGAGGTTTGACAGTGTTTCTGTTGTTTTTCGAGATTTAAGTCTATATCCATCATCTGTTTTTTCTGGGCAAATGATCATTCTTATAATTTTGCGTTCTTCTTTCCAAATGCTTTCTAGGTCACCTTTCCAGTGTAGTGTTAAAGTTTCGCTGGCGTACAGGGCTTCAGGTTTGATAACTGTGTTGTAATGTCTGACTTTTGTATATATGGACAAACATTTTTTTATGTATATATGTGTTGTAGGTTCTACCGTAGGCTCTCCTAAGTTTTGGCATGCGAACTTTCTGTGCTATTTTCTCTCCTCCTGTGGGTTCGATGATATCTCCCAGATACTTGAAATATGGGACTCTCTCAATTTGTCCATATTTTGTGACCAGATTTTGAGTGTGAAGTTTTGCGCAGATGAACTTCGTTTTTTGGAAGGATATTTGTGAGCCTACTCTTTCAGTGCATTCTTTGAGAGTTTTTGTCTGTTTAATTGCTTTGGTCTTGTCATCTGCTAGTATGGCTAAATCATCTGCGAAGGCTAGACAACAAATTTTAATATCATTCTTGCGTCGTCTGAGTTGTATAGGTTTCCAATAGTTCTGCTGTTTAAGTTCTTTCTGCCATTCTCTGATGACTTTATCCAGAACAAGGCTGAAGAGTATCGGGGACAGACCATTGTCGAACGCCGGTACTGATCTGAAACGGTTCAGATATCTCTCCCATGAATTTCACTTTGGAGGTTGTATCGGTGAGTGTTTGTTTAGTGAGGTTTCGGGTTTTTGGATCGAGCCCTTGCTCTTCGAAGATGTTGAAGAGAGATTGTCGGTCGATTGAATCAAATGCCTTTTTGAAATCTACAAAGGTGCAAATGACTGGGCTGTTCCTGAGTGCTTTATATTTTAGTGCAGTTTTTAAATTGAATATTTGTTCTATGCAACTCCTACCGGTGTGGAAGCCAGCTTGGTACTCGCCAACTTTGTGGTCGAGTTACTCTTGCACTCTTTTGAAAAAAACAGACTGAAAAAATATTGTTTGCCAACAGAGAAATACTAAACTAAATAACTTATATTAAGCTAAGACTGTGCATGTAATATATAAACAAATAAAAAAAACTGACTGCGAGAGAAAAAACATTATAGTCCTATACATACTATGCGTCTGTCTAATACAGTTCGGTTAGTTTCATTATTTAATTAAAATTGAAAGGGAGCGCACGCTACGATGGCAATTTTCATACATAACTATATTCCCATTTTTCTGCACTCACCTACATTTGCCCGCTACAAATTTTAATTTAAAATTATTTCAACGTTTTTAGTAAATTATTCATTATTTTTCTTGGTAACTTATTCCAATCCCTGACACCCTTAACCAAAAAAGAGAATCTTCCCACACCCTTGTGCCTGAAATCGAGGGCCAGTTTGTGGTCATGGTCATCTTTTCCCTTCCATGCATTAATTTTAATTCTTACACCAGTATCATTCCATTCCTCATTACCAATATACGCCTTGTACAATCCCATGACACTCTTCACCCTCCTCATGTCTTACAATGAATCTCATTCCAAATCTTTTAACATATCTGTTACTGACTGCGTTCTGCGATAATTTTCAGAAACAAATCTAGCAGCCCTTTTTTTTGCACCCTCTCCAACTCTTGTATTTGATACTCAAAATGTGGGCCCCATACTACACTACCATATTTAAGCAATGGTCTGGTCAAAGTTTTGTAACACAGTTCTTTTACTTATCTCGTACATCCCCTCCTCACTCTTTCCAACAAGTGCAGAATTTTGAAACCTTTTCCTACCACCTGTCCAATGTTATGTGTCCTGCCCACTTAAGCTTGTTATCAAATTTAATAACAAGATATTCACATTTCAAGTCTTCAACAAGCAATTCTTTCCGCACCTTACAATCACAATCAACCTTTAGTTTTTTAATTGCTGACTCTTCTTTGCATTTATCTTCATACCAGGTTTACCGACTCAACTAGATATCCTGTCCAGATCACCCTGCAGCTGTTTACAGTCCTCTACCGTTTTGATCCTTTTGTATAGCATTATGTTATCTGCAAATAATCTAATTTCTGATAGTAAACAATCAGCACAATTATTCATTAAAATAGTGAATAGCAATGGTCCCAATACGCAACCCCGTGGTACTCCCATTTTTATTTCCACTTCCTTTGATACTGCATTTCCTAATCTAATTTTCTGTTTTCTACGCTTTAAAAATTTTTCTACCCAATAAATCACTTTCTCATCCTCAAAATTTCATGACAAAATATGTTACTTATAGCGAAGAAAGAATCCTATGTCCTTCCTACAGATACATAGTATATCGTTAGGAAGGTTTCTCAGAAAGCCCATCTGTCAAATAGTAACTACTTGCCAAAAATTTGTACGAATGCATAGGTGTGCATTCCTCCAAAAAGAAGCTTCGACATACATTAAGCATTGCCTCAGTTTGCACATTCTGAACTGGGTTGTAAGTTGGAAGGTATTACTCGCAGAGTCACTTCCGTGATGTCTGGAGTGGAGGGAAGGTTAGTTCGTAATTAGGGGACGAGTGCCGGCTGTTAACATATGCGAAGTGACTCAGGTAATCTTCTTTAAATACAGTGATGAAAGGACGAGTCTTCCCTTTGAAGCTGCCCACGATGATTTATCAAAGGCGGGGTCTCCACTTCAGAGTACAGCCTGGGTAAATGTTAGCGAAGCAGTGTAATTCCAGCTACCGCAACAGCTTGCTGGAAATACTCCAGCAGCAGGTATATACGGTATAATTGTAAATTATTGAAGCGATTTCACAAATTTACTTTAGCAATATTATTTGACATACTGTCTCAAAACAGTGATATAGAAAAAACTCGAAGAGATTTTTTAACGTATTACAAATGCTCCACATGTACCCCTAACTGATTCGGCAGATATTAGGACGATAATCAAGTTATTACACTCGATGCGGCACCTCCATATCGATCTATTCATTTTTTATTTTTTTTTTTTTTTTTTTTTTTTATTTTTTTTTTTTTTTTTTTTTTGCTTGTGGTTTACGCCTCGTCGACGGTGAGATCATTAGAGGCGGGATGGGATTTGGGCAAGCAACGGAAAGGAATTCGGCCATGGCCTTTTTGAAGGAAGCATCCCGGCATTCGCTTGAAGTGATTTGGGGTAACCATGGAAAACCCTAATCTGGATACCCGGACGGGGATTCGAACCCGCGTCCTCCCGAATGCGAGGCCAGAACGTTAAGCGTTCACCCACCACGCTCGGTGATCTATTCAAAAGTGCTGCAGATGCCAGCTCGCATTTAACATTGAATCTTTCCCTCCCTCCCTCCCCCCCCCCCCCCCCCCCCCCCTCACACACACACACACACACACACACACACAAATATGACTGTAACGTTTAGTGACAATATATCTCTTATGAGATTTATTTGAATGAATTTCGATTTGATCCTCCTTTTTCGTGGTCATCTTAGGATAAAATGGCAAGACTGTCGAACAAGTGTATACTAGAAATGTATACAGTACACCAGAAGAATCAAATACCACTAGCATTGAAGCAGTAATAATTAAGCACCAACTTCGATGGTTTGCACATGTCGACTGAATGTCGAACAGTTGCCTCCCGAAACAAATAACGTATTCGCAAATAATGAATGGCCAGAGAAATCGAGGAGGACAAATGAAGCGATACGCTTTTGGACTTAACGCCAATCTTAAGATATGTCTGATAAATTCCAACAGCTGGAAGGATGAAGCCTGTAATCGATCTGCATGGCGACAAATGGTTCAAGAGGGATCACAGCATTATGAAGAGCAACGACGACAACTAGACTCCTATAAAAAAAATCGTAAAAAGGAACAGGAGAAGATGAGTTGAGATGTCCCGCCACGATCTAGTGCTGATGTGTGCCATTACTGTGGAAGATCCTGCTATTCAAGAATTGGAATTTTCAGCCATTTAAAGACTCATAGATGATAAGTACAAAGACATCGCATACTCGCAACGAGTGAATGAATGCCTTGATGATGACGGTGACATTAAGCTATCACGGTAATACTACCGGGTATAGGGGACTTACAGTTTGCGAGCTGTTATTTCTGTTAGCAGTCGCCAAATGCAAACTGCTAATTACTTTCGGCGTGTTATGGGTGGTTGACCCTCTGTCCACATCTAACACTGCAAGCCTAAAAGCTTTTGTTTTTAATTACCAAATTTCAATTAATATCGTGATAGAAAATATGCTCATGATATTCAAGATTTCTTAAACTATCGTCAAGAAATAAAACACAGTTCTATTAACACTGAAATTCAATTTAATACTCTTAAATCTCCATCTCATGTTACACACATTATAAATACCTCAGCATAACGTTTTATGATTATACTCTATACAAATATGACTCCCGGAGCTCATACGCGAACCTTTCAGCGGAGCCACGTGACCACACCTCATTCAACCAAAGATACATTATTGCAAGACTTACAAACTAAGATATTATTACTACCCCTTCACTACACATGCTACAATCTGTGGAAACCTATTTACATTTCATTACAATTAATTACATTAATTGCAATCAGAACATTATTAAACACATAGTATAAGTACAAATATAATTACTGTATTTACTAAGCAGGGAAGAAAAAACAAATATAAACTACTGAACAAAAAATGTCAGACATAAACGTCACAAGTTAAACGTTGAATCCCAACTTTGCTGTGTCAGGATTCGAACTGGGAACCCTCCAGTCCGATGTATTAACTACTGAGTCACTAGACCACTCTCTCAGAGACTCATTGCAGGTTAATAATTATTACTTGCAGAAAACTCTTAAACACTACCAAAATACGCAAAAATAATTTTCTAACTATTTAATACAGCATGTTTTCGTTGGAAATTTCTTTTGTAATTAGGGGGTCCATTAATTACGTGAGGTGAAATAGGAGGGGGGAGGGGGTCCGGTGAAATGTCAACTACACGGGTGGGGGAGGGTGTTGATGGAAATCTCACGTGAGGTTTTTGAAATTCTTGAAGGACAGAACAGCTAAAAAGAAAGGAAAGCGGCAAATTACGCGAATATCAACTTTAGGTTTTTAGGGGGGGAGGGGGAAGGTCTAAAGGTTTCGGAAAGCGACCTTGTCCTTAGGGCAGAAAAAAAAAGTAAAAAATACTCGGAGGTCGTTTAGGGTGGAGGATCCCGTTAAAATCTCACGTCAACTTAGGTGGGAGGGGGCACCAAATTTCAAAAGAGAGGGGGGAAGGAGTCTGGAATTCCGGAAAAACACCTCACGTGATTAATGGACGCCCATTAACACCTACACAATTACAACACGCTAACAGTAAGATTACATTGTCAGTGATAAAATTTGTAGAAGGCAAATGTAGGTAGGTGCAGGATAGGGGGAAGATGGGTGTGTAGGGAAATTGCCACCGGAGCCTGTGCTCCATTGCAATTAAATTAAATTATTGGTTACGTGGAACCTCTGCTTCACGTCCATATTTCCTAGAGCTTTGTCAGCTGGTATGAAACTATTGCAACCTGTGTTCTTCTATACTACGCCGGGTTGATGATTACCTTTGTGTACCGAGTAATTGCCGTAGCACTTTTAGAAGCTTCTGAAAGGCCATCGCGGCTACTGTGCCTTCAAAGACGGTCTCTTCATTAATGCGCCCCGGCTATTCTGCGGTCGGGTCTTCGTGCCAGCCGGCGTGAATGCTCAAACACTGTACCCTGCAATTACTGTGCGCAAGTCCGGCTGGATTATCTCACGAGACTCAAAGTGAAATCACCGGCCTCTTCTCTTCCTGCTCGCTACGGCAGTGACGCTCTGCAGATTCTGGCACCCATGCGCAATTTAAATTCTCAACGTAATACATTATAATAAAAAATTTATGTGAGCACGTCTATAAACCTAGATTAGATGTTATGTAACGAATCTTAACCGTTATTGAAATGAAAACTTTTTTTTTTTTCATCTGTCTTTCGACTGGTTTTATGTAATCTTCCGTCATTTCCTATCTTGTATTAACCAATTCATCTCAACATACCCATTACAACCTACCTCCTCATTTATCTGCTTCTTATATTCTAATCTCTGTCTTCCTCTACACTTCTTACCTTAGGCCGTTTACACACTGGGTGGTTTTTCCCGTAGTGGAAACTTAACCGCTGCCGCCTATAGAATTTGAGGGGTTTACACATTCAACGGTAGAACGTCCGCTGCTATTTCAGCGGTAATACCTCCACTGCTATGAAGAGCTGGTAAAAGATGACGTGGTCAGGCATCAGTACCTTGCTTTTGATGACTTCATTGATGAGTTTCATTTTATGAAATAAGAATTTAATGTAGTTAAATTAGCGTTTATTACTGCTTAGTTCAGTCGCCATAGAAGTAGGAAAAGGTAAAACCAAAGGAGAATATTTGAGGAACGACGACACCAAGTTTTTCAGTTGGGATGTTTATTTCGACAATTGCTTGTGAAACTAAAGTACGGCATTCATAGGAGAAATACCCAGTTGATGAATGGCATTTAAAGTATGGAAATGCTGGCAATCACTTCGAAGTAAGCAGATTTCTCATGGAACTACTATAGATAAACATTTAATTTTATGAAATTCCAATCGCCTATATTTGTTTTATGTTAAACTCCTTTAGGTGAATACGAATAGGTGTACAAGAAAAGTTTGAAAAATACACTATGCCATTTAATGGGTAATACTTACATTTATTTGTAAGTAATACATATACTTAAGGGTGTGTAATCGACTCATCACTGTTGAGTTTACATTGCTTTTATTCTTACAAGCACAATCGACTAGTTAAACATTTTTGCTCAAGTTGTAATATGTTGAGTGTTTTAAAAATTATTACTTTACTAAGAAAAATCGAAAGTAAATGGCGAAGATGATGCCAAATTTACTAAACAGCTTGTCTTACTGTATTCATCAATGCTGTGTTAAAAAAGAAAGGAAAAAAGGTCTCAAAATGTCGAGCGACAGAATTTCGAATGTTGAAAGTGTTCCTTGGCATTGTCTAAGATATAAGGAGACAGTCATATACTATTAAACATCAAAATCTTTCTATAAAATGTGATTCAATATTTTTCATGTTCTAGTAGAAGCGGTAATAATTTATGTAAATACGTGAACAATAGTTTACTATCCAAAGGAATTTTTCCTAATTTTCCATTTCGTCAAAATCATTCCACTTTCAAGGCACACTTCTTTCCAAGCGTTCCTGGTAGCGTCCCGATCTTCATAAGAAACCAGTGTTTTGTCTCTTAAAACTGGTCTAGCTTCCACTAACGAAATGAGAAGAGCATTATCTATCACCACTTAACTCATATTACGATTTTTAAATTCAAAAAATGATAACTTTACACAGACTGAAAACGCACAAGCGGTTGAAAATCCGCCGAGTGTGCAAGCGCCCATCTGGCCACATGGGCCACTGTCTGGACTAGTGCGGTCAAACAACCGTCGAATGTAGTGGCAGCGCGCGACAGCATACCTGCCGTCGACGGCAGCGCTACCGCGGGTTTTCCCCTCCGCCCAGTGTGTAAGCTCCCATTTGATCCCTTGCGTCACTACCTGAACGGCGGCGACGGAGAAATTTCCGGCGCGGGCTAAACCGCCCAGTGTGTAACCGGCCTTAGACTGTTCCCTCCACCAGCAAATTAACCAATCCATCATGCCTCAAAATATGACCTACCAGACTGTCTCTTCTTACTGTAATCTTCTTTCACAAACTGCTTTCCTTACCCTTCATTTCCAAAACTCGTTCATTTCATACTTTGTCTCTCAACTTAATTTCCTGCATTCTTCTGTAGCTCCACATTTCAAATGTTTTCTTTCTTTCTGGTATTGCTAAAGTCCATGCTTTGCTACCATAAAGTGCTGTGCTCCTCACATTTTTAAAAAGTTCTTTCTAAGTCCTAGATCAATATTTGAAACTAAGACATTTCTCTTTTTCATGAAGGCTCTTTTTGTTAGTGTTATTCTGCTCTTAACATCATTCCTGCTTTGACCATCGGTTGTAATTTTGCTTCCCAAGTAGCAGAAATCACTTACTTCTTCTATTCCATCCGATCCTATTTTAATATTTAATCTACTGTGATTGGAATCATTTCTGTTACATTTCATCATTTTTGTCTTGCTCGGATTTATATTCAGTCCCAACTCTACCTTCAGTATTGTTTTCATGCCATTCAGTAATTCCTCAACATCCCCAGCCTGTTCTGCTAACAGTACAATGTCATCAGCAAATTGTAGCATACTGATTTTTCTTTTTGAACACTTATGGTACATCAGAATTTTTCTTTACTTTCTTTATTGCTTTCTCTATATACAAGTTGAATTTTAACGCGGATAGACTACAATCTTGTCTCACACCCATTTTAACTGATGCATTTCTGTCATGGTTATCTACTTTTATTACAGCCACCTGATTCTTATATATTTATAGAAGTATTCTTCTATCTCGATATTTTAGACCAGACTTCTTTAAAATTTTGAACATCTTGTCCCACCTAACATTATCAAAAGGTTTTTCTAAATCAAAAAACGCCATCATTGCTTTTCTTTATCCGCCCTTATGTTACTTATTACCACGCTTCCTCAGTCCTCGTGAAAGATAATACATTGTACCTATAATATCACATCTACGTAAAGTTTTTGACTATCTTGACTGTAATTTTAATTTTTTTGTAATATATGTGACATTAATCGTGCGATTTACATGATATAAGTTCGCAGCCAGTTGCGGTCCCCGTGGATGAATGGTAAAGTGCAGTACCGCAGACTGAAAGGTTACGGAATCGAATCCACAATCGGAGAAACTTTTTTGAAGTGAAAACTTTTTTAGGCGGATTGGGCGATTTTTGGATGGGTTTATGAGTTTTGGATGGTTTTATGAGTTTGCTTCACCAACATGCTGTAATAGCGGTATTTCTGTAGCTATAAGTATGATGTGTTGTGTATGGACAGCACTCAAAGTATAGATTATACCTGTACATAATATATGTACCTAATGGCGCGCGTGCAGTGGTCTGTGTACATACACATACATACATACATAAATATATTCTATATACCTGATTGTAAGATATACGAGTATATAATTTATTACCGTGCGTCCTTAGTTCCCGTTGTGAGGTACACAACCTCACATTTTGTGATTTAGACATTATTAAAGCTATTTTTTATTTAATAATTTTAATTGTATAAAAGTTACTAACTCTGAATTTTAAGTTCCAAGGTCAAAGCATGTCAAGATGGATATAATGAGATCTCTGGAAAATAAATAACAGTCGAGGGAGTAGAAGAAAAGATTTGTAAGGAAGAGGACGTGTTAGTTGTGGAAAGAATATGATTTAAGAGAAAAGATAAAACAGAATGGCTAGATGGAAGCCACGAAGAATCCTGGAGGGATTAATAACAAGAAAATAATAGCCTGAGGGCATGGGAATTAGGGTTTAATAAAGATGATGTAATATGACTTTGGAAAAGATAATTGTCTGTTAAATGGAAAATATAGAAGTTGTGAGATAAGTAGAAAGTGTTTTATTTGAGATTGAAATAAAGATATAGACAAAGGAGTTGATATTAAGTTTGTTTGATAAGAATTTGATTAATAATAATTTGATTTACAGCGTGAGTATCGGAATAAAACCAGCAACGGACAAAGATGGATCAAGGAAATCCTTATGTACTGATCTGGTGCATGAAATATAAGTAAAAGTATTAATTTCAAAGTATGGTAAAGTAACACTCACATGTGTTCTCTGCAAAAATAAAAAGTAACGAAAAGGGTACGTTACACCGTGGAAGGTTATATATCGTACTCATAATATCGTATCTACGTAAAGTCTTTTTTTAATGCCAAAGACTTTTCTGTCAAAGACTTGAATGATAAATCAAGTACACCCCTGCCGACAGTTGTATATTAATTATTATGTCAATTAAGTTGTATTTATATTTTGTACTGGGTTGCGCAGTCCATCATATATTATGATTAATAAATAAACCAAATAAAAATGTAAATAATTGTTTCTTAGAGTGCCGATAGATGTGAAAAATAGGTAATATTAATGATTTAAATTTACAAATTATAAAATACTAATTTTTTATACTACAATTAATTTGAAAATCTATAAAAAAAAAAACCCACTGTTATTTCATTGTTTTAAGTTTTCACTTCAATAGGCAATGGGAGGGCTTTGAAACAGTATTAATGTCTAACTGCAATTAATTATAGGAGTGGGTAAATAACCTTCCTTACCCCCTACCTACTACCTGGTGTATGTTCTCTCTATTTACTCCCCTGGAGGTAAAATTTCGCACTGGAGCGAATACGTATACTAAAATGACTTTACACCATCACTGTCCGATACGTATGGGTTCTCCTTTTCGCGAGGTTTAGTCGATAGTTTAAATTGTCTAGTTTCGATATGAATTGCTGTTGAATGGGAGTACAGACTAATTAGTTTGTAGACATTTATTACAAATAAGTTCATTCAGTTTAAGAATAGCGTAATATGACAAAAAATTCGAGTGAAAATCAAAACTATTGTAATCACCGGATAGAAAAACTCGTGCAGAATCCAATGAAAACCAATACGCTTCGGCAGAAGATATGTGAACCTACAAGAGACATCTTCAGGTGTAAACCTTACAGCCATGTTTACGTACGTAGTCCCGCCTATTTCTTTTCTCATCCACTCCAGTTTTAGCCCTATCGATCCCAGCACTCCTATTAATTGGTGTTCCAGGTAGTCGCTCATCTTTACTGTTTTGTTGTGCAATCTGTTTTTCTCCGTTCCGTTTATACGCTCAACTAATCTTTCTTTTAAGGCTGAACATTAAAATACGACGGAGAAGCAGTTTAATTGTCTACGCGTAAAAAATACTAAATCTTAAATTTAACCAATAATATTTTTTTGATATGTTAATATTTATCGTATACCTAGTCTGAACGGGCTGGTGGGTCAGTGTCTAAGGCGTCTAACTGTGGAGCCCGGTTTCAATACCTGTCTCTGTTGGGATTTTCAAAGTCCCTTATCCCGACTTTCATCTCTGGCACACCTTACTGTGTAATGTGACGTACGCGAGATATTTCCGTGGTTTGGATTTCACCTTAAACTGTAGGTTCCATGTAGCCAAAGGGATTACTTAAAGACAGGCTACGATAGGGGCGGATAGCGCAGCCAATAAAAACCGCCTCATCAGGTTATTACGAGCTATCTTTTTCATGTACCAAACTTTACTCTTCCTGTGTGTTGAGTTCAAAGTATACACTGGATCAGCCAAAACATTATGACCACCTACTTACTACCATATTGGTCCACCTTTCGAACGCAATACAGCAGCGATTCAGCGTAGCATGGATTCTACAAGCCCTTGAGAGGCTTCCAGAGGTATCTGACACCAGATTTCTACGCACAGGTCACGAAATTCCCTTAAAATACGTTCCAGTGGTTTGTGGGCGCGGCGCCTGGGAACGAGCATCTCGGGAACGGAGAGGTTGGTCTACTGTAGTGAACATCTGTGGAAAGCGTTTGAAAGACGGTGAAACTACGAGTTGGCGACAATGTGGTGGACACCCACCCTAGATCACAGAACATGGAGGTCGGAGGCTTGCTCTCTATGTAAAACAGGATAGGGCGCGATCTGTGGCAGATATGACGTAAGGGTACTGTTCTGGTGTTTCCAGAAGTGTTTCAGAGCACAAGGGGGCATCCACAAATTACGTGAGGTGTTTTTCCGGATTTCTGGACCCCCCCTCCCCCCTGGTGAGATTTCGTGAGATCTGGCCGGACCCCCCCCCCCTCTGGTGATATCTGGTCCGTGAGAAACCTTACTTTTTTGACGAAATACCCTCCTAAAATCGACTTTGGCGCAAATTATAGACCTTTTTTTTGGCTCTACTGTCCCCAAATTTTTCGCAAAATCTCACGTGAGATTTCCGTAGACCCCCCCATCCCCCCTGGTGATGAGATTTCGCCGGACCCCCCCCCCCTATTTCACCTCACGTAATTTATGGATGCCCCCCCAAGAATAGCGATTATGCTCCAGATAATCCCCTATCCGGCTAGACAGAGCGTGCAAGCGTGCCTCATTCACGTTCTGTTATATGGCTAGGGTGTCCACCACATTGTCGCCTACTCGCGGTTTCACCGTCCTTCAAACACTTTCCATAGATGCTCACTACATTAGCACGCGGACAGCCAACCAGCCTCTCCGTTCCCAAGATGCTCGTTACCAGATACCGCGCCCACACACCGCTGACTCATAATTCAAGGGGATTTCTTCACCAGTGCGTAGAAATCTGGTGCAAGATACCTCTGGAAACCTACCAAGGACTTGTAGAGTCCATGCTAAGCCGAATCGCGGATGTAGTGCGTCCGAAAGGTGGACCAATATGCTAGTAAGTAGGCGGTCATAATGTTTTGGCAGAGCAGTGTAAGTTTCCACAGAAAATGGTTCCACCAAAACCGTAGAGGGTTAAATTCAATACTTGAATTGTTATTTATGATATTCTATAAAATAAAAGTACATTTGCCATATTGTTATGAAATTTGAGACTGTATTCACCAATCAACCGATTTACTTTACTTTATGAACTAAACTATCCATTTGTAATAATGTTACACACTTTAATGTCACAAGTGTCAACTACTTCATTCACTGCTTTAATCACTATACCAACGCTTTTCCGAAATCCAGAAATGAAGATATTATGAGGTTATAGAGTAAAATAATTACGTCCGTCATTACAGTACAAAAACAACACTAAATTTAAACAAGATTTGTATATGTAATCGTACGCTTCCGCGGCCAGAGTGGGTTGATTCTTGGCTGTTCGGGTGACGCTGGGTCGTGATCCGTGTAGAACTGCAGTTCTGCTTTGGAAGAAGACCACAGAAAGATGGTAGAAACGTCGGCTACGTGAATCATGAAGCGGCGTCACCCAGACAGCAAAGAATCAAGACTTTTGTAGTGTGTCTTGGAGACTTTGCGTTGTTCCGGTCTGGGCTAGTAGTCCTAGAGAAAGCGTTCCGACTCAGTAGCTGGAGCCCTCTTCCTGGTGACCCTCCCGTGTCGAGTGTTATTAAACGGTCGATCACGATGACGCATTCCTTCCGGCTCCCGGGAGAGAGTTGTCGTGGGTTGCGTAATGCGGTTCGGTCGAAGCTGAGCTTGCGTGAGCTTGGACGGCGATTGACCCCAGCGTAGCCGAGAGCTGCAAGACGAGTTTTGAGTTTCAAGTTATTATAGTTAATTAATCGAAGTCTTGGCCCAGTCGGCTGCTGATCCTTGAAGTCTCCGATCATTTGAGATCTAATCAGATACGTGGCGGTAGTTAGCGTTCTGTAGTGATTTATCAGCATTTATCTCTATTAAAGTGACTGTAATTACTGATGCTAGATGAAAGAATTAGCACCATATGAAATGTCTTTCTTAAGGGCCTTCGCTGCAGCGAGAGTCAGATTAGCTTTAATGCGTTACTTTACGTACAGTCTGCAAACAAAATTAACTGGTTCAAAGGTCATTATAGCAATTGTAATTTCTTCGGAACCTATTATCTTATATAACAAAACGCATAGCAGAAACTTGATAGGTATCTCGTTAATTACTTTTTCTTGCTGTTCTGTCCTGTCGCGTTCGCCATGATAGGTTACTCGTTTTATGAATGAAATAACGATTCCAAGAAGATTCACATTCAACTCTGTATATTTTCTTTTAAGACATCGAACTCCAAAGATACTAGGTGCAAACGTAAACACATGCTCCATCGATTATACCTTTCAACACCAAAACTCTACTAACTTTCAAACAAAACTAAAAACTTGTCTTTGCCGATCGCTTATATATAGGTTACAGAGAAAATTCAAGAATAATTTAAATACTTCCTACCGACGTTTCTGGAATCCTAGCAATACTTAAACAATTAAAACCACATTAAAACAATCATAATTGATACAAAACCATTTTCAGTCATTATGAAATGCGCAGAAATGAAAATTAAAGATATTTACACACAAATTTATCCACATTAATCAGTCCAAACTGTCAGAAATAATCCTCCAAATATCGTAGCCCAACTCAATACTTGGAATTACAATCTTTTAACTAATGTCTCTTGCATAGTACTGTCCCTGAATATATTAAATAGTATTTACATAGTTTCTTTCCATAAAATAAAATTCATTTACACAAATTCACGATTAATTGGAAGAAAAAAGATACAAAACCATATTTACTCAACTCCAAGATCACTACAAATAATTCCAGAATACAATTTCATTCAAGGTCTGGGCTTGAAGGCCGTTACAAACTCTTAGCTTTATAGTAATTTAATAAACATCAGTATTTTACAGAAGCAGTATTTATTTATTTGCCGTGTGGCTATTAAGACCACTTTAAGATATATTGGAATAAAATATACGTATTGCAACTTTACAAGATTACAGACATACATCTAGTTTATTAATATTGTCTATTGATTGCTGAGTTGCCAGCTGGAGGTCCACAGGATAACCATTCTGAGATCTTGTCAGACATTCCTCAACAATATAACCAATAGTCTAAATCTCTACGCATTCGCATAAAGGGGATAGTTGATTGCCCCACTGGTGCTGCGTATCTGGCTGGCGTACTGAGTTCTGATGCTGTTTGGACGAAGTTTTACTTTTTTTTCTCCAACGGTATCAGTTTTTCTTAATCCTTTTCAACCAAAAGACTAGTAAACTATTTTATTTTTATTGTTTTACTTATGGCATTACGTTTCGTCAACGTCAAGGTAATTAGAGGCGGGATGGCACTAGGGACAAGGAATCCAGTCATAGCCGTATGAAGGAAGAATTCCGGCCTTCACCTCGAGTGATTTGGGGAAACTATGGAAAACCCAAATCTGGATGCCCGGATGGGGGTTCGAACCGCCGTCCTCCCGAATGCGAGGCCAGAACGTTAACCTCTCACCCACCTCCCTCAGTCCAAGTTTTACGTGGTAAGTCAATACCTGTTGGCTTTTGTTTAGTGCAAGGTTTGTTGTTATTTTTGTGTACAGTCCACTCCTGGATCCCCAGCTTTGGTGACTTTGAAATCTTCGCGTGTAGCATCCCTTGCCGATTTCATTGGCGGTGTGCTAGGGTGAAATCTGTTGATGTTGGCACCCTTAATATCTTTGTGAATCGACAAGTCTAGGTAGATTATGTTGAGTGGCACCCCAAAGTAGGGGAATCATTGAAAGATTCGCAAAAAAATGGGCAAGAAATTCTGGCAGGCGGACAGTAGTTGAAAAGTCTAAGATCGCAGAAGTTCAGGTTTTCAGTATATTAAAATCATATATGGTACGTACAGAGTGAATGAACAGAAATTTTTTTGACTTTGCTCCTCGAATTTGATCAAATTAGCCATATCTATAATCTTTTCTTACCCTCCCAGATCATCTTTCTTCTTTTGCTTCTTATCTTTCTCAGTTGCTCAAATAATATCGTTTTGCGTCAAATTCATATTCGTTGATATTACCGATTGTGCTCCTATGAATAATTTCTGTTGTGATATTTAGCGTCTCCCTTGATATTCTCCACCAACTTCATAATTACATAATCATTTATGTATTCGAAATTGTTTTTGCTCAATCGGTTGTTGATAATTTTTAATGGATTCCCGTAGAATTTCACACTTCGTCTTTACACTGTGTCTTTTAAATGTTTTTTTGGAAGTTCTCATCTTTCCTTTAGTTCACTGCTACCAAATGTTTCATGCGGGCTCAGGATATGTGACATGTTTTGCCTTCCAAAATCCTGGTGTTTTCACAACGCTCTCCTTACTCGTTCCGTATAAAACACTGCAAGGCTTACAGTCTCTAGAGATTTACTGTTGTGCTGTAGCGTCTGAATTAGTCTAAAATACGGTATTATAAACTACACATTTCACAAAAAAAATATACATTTATCACACATAGCACTTTGTTACACGATTGACAGACAAATGGCAGGACTTCACTTCCTCCTGACAGTATGATTAAAATGCTTGGCCTGCGGCCGAAAAATCAAAACCCCAAATTTTTACTCTTGAGGTCGGCGAAGAAGAAGAAGTAAGGTCTGAATTCTAGAAAATACATATATTAACTAACATAGTCCACAACCTGAAGGTTGGTTGGATCCTCCCGAAAGAGGCACACTAAGCCTTTGTGTCAGTGGTAAGACGGCCAGTTCCTTTTCTCTGGGACCTACAATTTAACGTGGAATACGAACCACGGAATGACTTGGCGTAGCTCATATGATCAAACACAACTCTCAATGATTCCTGCACTTACACGGATTTGAACCCGGCAACGGATGTTTTGAAAGAAAAAAAACTTATTAACAACTGGCCTACTAGACCAGAAAAAACCTAATATTCATCATCGCTGATTAATTATTAATGATGTCCTTCTGTGTATTTTTGTGCCATTACAGTGTTTAGAACATTGTGATGAATGTGTTCTAAGTGTAGCTGATTGTTTGTGCCGTGCGTCAGATATGGAACATACTCTTCAGCATAATACTAGTTATCTCCGCCTTTAAAGCCTTCATCCAGCTGAGTAGTCAGTATTTCCAGAGTCCCACCTCTTCACTCCACACTAAGGGTACGGGCAAGTTTGGCACTTAAACCTGACTTTTTGTGCTCTTTTTGATGACTGGAGAAATTTTACCACCTCCTGTTCTAAGCTGATGGCCTTGTAGCGGAAAGTGAAAATTTCTTTCACCAGTGGGGCTCGAACCGAATTACTATCACTTACGTTGTCCTTGAGGTGGGGTATAGTTTATTATACTTTTGTTAGTTAGAATAAAATCAATTTCCGGGAATTACGTTTGATATCAACTGTTAATCATCATTAGATGACGTGTGATTATTGAATGCTATAGCTGTCTAGGATTCGGACGATGAGAAATGATTACCACCCTTGTTAATAAAACACCTGAGCAATGCAATCCTACACCATCAGTCAGCATTATCGAGAAATCAATCCGCGCGTAGTGCCGTCTGTCATTGTCGAATGTGAAGTGTGACCTGCGTGTGACAGATTCAAAGGAGCGTGACCTTCCAGCTATCACTCAAGAGAGTGTATGCTGTAGCCTGCGGCGCCACAGTGTAAAAGACGAGGTGGGGGATCAATTTCACCCGCGCCGATCCCCTGCCGGCTGGCATTGATGCCGCTGATGAGATCCGCAAGGTCCCATTGTCCTCAGCGGCTTACAGGACGCCGCTCTTTGTCAATGATCCGTGACACCGCTGGCAGTGAACAATATCTGAGAGACACTGAGGCGAGTCCGCCGAAAAGAATAACAGTCTAACGAATCGCCGCAAAATTTGTTTTCTCTCGCTATCAGTGAACATGGGTATACAATCTGTACGACTGGAACATGTTTTCTTTACAGCAGTGAATTCTTTGACCATTTAGTTTTTATTACAAGCTTGAACATACGGTAGTGGTCTAATTCTCTTCGATTTCTGATCTTAAGTTAGCGTAGGGGCTAGAGTGCCAGATCCGCGTGCCGAAGGTCACCGGTTCGAGTCTGGCCGTGGGCATTGGTGCTTAAGTTTTGTGTCTTTGAATATCATGTCCATCCTGTGGTGTGTCTAATTAACTGGAAAAATTCATACTGAAAGCACTGAGTGACATAATTACTATCGAGCTGGCTGTATGGTCTCAGATGCCGAAGGTCATTGAAACATAAAAAAAATCCTGAAGTTATATTGAAAAAATTGTAGTTAAAACACTAAAAACCCGCTTTCGTAGTAATGTGAACTAAAAGGTTAAAAATAATCTTCAAATATAAAGATTTTGTTTAACAGTGATGGGACGTCCCACAATACAGGATAAACTATTTTTTTTTTAATAAGCTTAAAGAATAAAGTCACAGATTACAAAATTAACTTTAATGTAAAAAAGCATGGGGTGCTATATAAGTTGTCTTATATTTTTTGTCGTTCGCTGTTTGTAAAGGTAGAGTCATTGTCAAAAGTTGTGTAGAGAGCACCCCACGATTTTTTTTTACATTAAAGTTAATTTTGTAATCAGTGACTTTATTCTTTAAGCTTATTCAAAAAAATTAGTTTATCCTGTATTGTGGGACGTTCCATCACTGTTAAACAAACTCTTTATATTTAAAGATTATTTTTAACCTTTTAGGTCACATTACTACGAAAGCGTGTTTTTAGTTTTTTAAACTACAATTTTATTTTTAACTTTTTAGTTCAGATTGTTTCAAAAGTATGTTTCCTACTGTTGGCTTTTCTTCGCCAATCTCTTTTATCTTTGTGTTGTTGTTTCATTTTTAATTATTACTTCCACGAGTTAAATACGATTAAATGGCAGCTCAGCCAGAGATCCAATAGCAGGGTAAATGTGGAAGACTACTCTTCTATAATAGTACGAAGTAATGTTTGGAATACTCACTATTCAACATCACGTTAAGTGACTGCAGACAGAGAAACCTTTCTGGATAGGAGACAGTGGAAGACGATCGTCGTCAGCAACCAAGACTCGTAAATCACACCCGGGAAACGAGATGGTCAAAGTAACCTGAATAGCAGGAAGACTGCTGTATTGTCAACGGTTCTTAAAACGTGTGCAATTTTTTCTGTTTTTACTGTCAAAGTAATGATAATATCAAGATATAGGTATGAAATTATTGTATTGTAATCAGTTATCAACACATCAGCAAAATTTCAAACAATTCGGACATCTGGAATTGGGTTAAAATTAAATTGCAAAATTCCACGACATTCAACCATTTTTCTTTTGTTACTGTCAAAGTAATGAGAATAGCAGGATATAGCTATGAAATTCTTGTCACCGGTTCTTAATATGTGTGCCAAATTTCAACCAGCTCGGTCATCTGGAAGTGGGTCAAAATGGAGTTGTAAAATTCCGTTACATTCATACATACATACATACATACATACAAGTCAAGCTAATATAAAGCGTGTAAAAAGAGGAGTAGCGGCCTGGTGACTTGAAGGATCTGTGGTTCGGATTCGTATTTTGGCGGCGATTTTCTTAAACTCTTAATCCGATCTTTACCTCTGCCATAGATTACTGCGTAGTGTGAAATACGCCAGAACGCATCCGTGGTTCGGACTCCACATTGAATTGTAGGTCCCTTCTAGCGCCAACAGTCCGAGTTGTATACACATCCACAGCAAAATTCAAGCCAAACAAAGGCTTAACGTGGTCCTAGCTGGTCCAAGCGAACATACATACAAAGAAGATTGCCGCTGCTATCCTTTCGTCTTGGTTATTTCACAGTTTGCATAATATTATGCAGGTTAACGAAAGAGTTATCATTGTCTCTTGCATTGGCTAATTGACTTATGAAAGAAAAAGAAAATAAAGTCCAGGGCAGCGAATAACAAGGGTTATTCATAAAATTTCTTTCGTAGGAAATGTTCTTATTATACGGAGCTATTTTAACCAGATTTCTGACTAGTTCAGGTATTCTTCCACCCGCAAAGGTTTCACGTCTCATTTTGCGAGGAACTTGAGATATATATACCTATGTTTAATATCTTCGTTCACCTACCTAGAACCACGTGCACATCTATAACCGGACGTGAGAGGCCCATCGTATTTAAACTTTTGGAGTTTTATGCTGCTATCAGTTAGCGATTGTGTGTTTGTGTTGATTATGAGGTGAAGATTAGGAACCGTCCCTACAGTTGCGTAAACGGTTATGGAAAAAAAACATCTAAAAATCGCAATCAGAATTACCGGTACGCGGAGATATGGGCTCATGCCCGATCACGTTGTACCTCCCGAGTCCAGTGCGCTGAGCAACACTGGCGGGTGTGTTTACAAATGTTCTATCAGTTTAATTATAGCCAGCAGTCAAAATTGCTAGTTATATGTCTTCATATATTTTTAACCCTAGCACTACAAACCCATTTTTTTTTAACTGTAAACTACAAACTGGGGTAAATATTTACTCCATGGGATTTTTGTTCTTAAAATCGTTCTGAAAGCAGTGATCGGACTTATAAGGACATTAATGCTTTTGTTTCTTCATGCTGAAGAGAATGGTAAAGAGCAAATTCAATTTGATCAAGGTTTAGTTGCTGAAAAATCAATTTAAATAACTAAAAGTGCTAATAAACGGTAAAACCGTCATTTAACAAACAAAAATTATAACTATTTTTCCAAACAACCGATTTTAAAGTTTCAAACGAGATTTTAAAGAGAATATATAAAGTTTTGAGAATAAAAAATACCATCATGATGTTTCACCAAAAAATCTATTTATTTGGGACTCTGAAAATTAAAAAATAAAAATAAAAAATAAATAAATGGGAATCTGATCTATGGAGAAGTCAAATATAAATCCATTAAATACTGGTTTTCAAAAATATATTTCGGTTTCTGTCATGAAAAATGTGAAAAAAGAGAAATTTGATACATATAAAATACAAATTCAAAACATCCTACTTATTCAAAGGCGCCACAATTTGCTATATCATCAACTTCGAGTGCCTCTAAATATCTTCGAATTTCTTCATTGGTGTGGCGAACTATCTACTCCAAAAAAAAGAATCAGAAAACAGCAAATTCCATGCTTCAAAAGGGGTATGGACTTGTTTCGCTGCTCCAAGTGGCCTCGGAAAGTACAATGTCGGAGGATTTCGTCGTTGTTGAGATCGTTCACATGGTGTCGTATATCATCTACGCCTATCTTAACCACGGACGATACTTGGCCTTCGACCACGATTTGAACGATTAGCACCACGAGTAAATGACCTTCCACGTCTTTGTCTTTTTTCGCGAACAACTTTCTCTGAATGTTCTACTTCTTCATTATCGGCATCTTCTTACTCCGATCCGCCCATTCTCTCTAAACTATCATCTTCATCGGAAATACAGTCGATTGCTGATTCTTTGGCAGTCTCGGATTCCGTCAAATTTTTGCCAGTGAATCGACGCTTTTTAAATTGTATCTTTTCGCCATCATCTGCCCAAAATTTTTTGTGCATATCAATTTTTTTGCTTGCCGAAAATTATATATCTAATGTATTATTGTTAAATAAGGTTATAATACGTGAATTAAATTTATTTTAACAAAAAAGAGAAAAATGACTTACCTACACAATACACTAACGGGAACTATATCAACCCCACACAAGCTTCAGGTCTTCACTCCGAAACTGAAGGGTCTCGCGACCTCGCCCTATTGTTAAAACCTTGAACTAAATTACGGTATATATCTTCAGTCGATATCTACCCAAGTATGTAGTTCTAGGGTCAATCCTTTATCACTGCAAAATCAAAAGAAGGCAAAAACTGCAACTAAATGTCTTCTCTCATGGCGAAATCGTCTGTTTTTGACGTAGGTATACAGTTTTAACTCAGACTAAGTGCATTAGTCGCGTACAGAACAAAGTTACTGCTGGGAACGATGATAAGGTCGGTTCCAGGAAAATTCGTAAATGTCATGCCCTCGTGTTTGTGCATGTAACGCTCAGAGGTGCGAAAATTGTTTGCCGTCCGCAGGATTACTGACCGCTGACTTCATGGTAACGCGGTTCATATTTTTCAACAGTGAAACCGCTACAGAATGAAGCCAAGGGACCGTTAGCTAATGTTAGCTTACCTGGTCAGTACACTCACGAAAACAGCGTGGTAGCAATTTCTCTCCCCTCACCAATAACTGGAGACCAGATTATATACAACATACAACGCCAGAAATATGCATGCATGAAATGTGTCAAAACTAACAAAATATGCAACATTATATAGTAGAAAATCGTAATTTTTCGAATTTTTATTTCAAAAACTGCATGAAATTAGTAAGTAGTTGAATAACATATTTATAAATTTGATTATTAACAATTATTTACCTTTTTTTTACTTTTGTAAACGTGAAAAAGCCCATACTGTTCCAAATTTTCAATAGTAAGATTGTTCCTTTGATCTCTCAAAATAGTTTTATAAGTGAGAATGGACCGTTCCACATTCACTGATGCAACAGGGCAGTATTTGAATTTGGGTGTTGTGTTAGCAATAATTGTTTCTGGAAAAAGTTCCCCCATCCCATTAACAAAAACTATCAATTTGACACAAATGTTCAAAACCTGGGTTATTGTTCAAAATACTTTCAAACTTCACTTTAAGATTACACGGTATTGCGTCTAGCAAATGGGAGTTCATTTGGTGGATTTTATTTATTAACTGAATAGATTTAGTCAACGCCAAATCTTGAGTTTCAAGCTTTTTGATACTTGCAGGAATGTGGGAAAAATGAATGCTAAGTACAGCTATGGTTTTAATACTACAATTGTTAAATGTTTCCTTGTACTGACAAACTGTCATAGCCTCTCCTCGTTTACTACACCTTTAATGGTAAAATAGTACAGCTTCAAATAACGTTGTCCTTCAAGTTACCACTGACTCCGGAGGTAAAGGCATATTTGGCAATTTTTTGTAATAGCATTATTACGAGAGGGTGACTCAAGGAACCCTTTATTTGTTGATGAAATCAGTTTGTTTACATCCCAAACGTGGATCATACTTCTCCAATGATTCGATGTACTCCGTAATCAAAGTACTTTACATCAAATTGGGGTGAAATATGTGGTGGGTTATGGCTGCCTTGATCATATAGGGAGCAGCATCTGAGAGAAATATATATCTTCCGCAATTCTGTTTTACTTGGTCGCATAATAACATTATATATCAAAACAATAGACCCACGACTACTAATAGCCGTGGTGCTAGTGGGTTTTTCCGGCTACAACGTAAGATTTTATTTATTAACTAAGTACAGTACCGAAAAATATTCTAAATATAGCGAAAATATGCATCATCACTAGATTTTAGGTAAAATATGCAATAATTGGTGAAAACAGGCTTAATATGAAAATACATATAAACTGGTCTCTACTAAAAACAGTGTGTGGCTCATACGGAGCTTTGTAACCCAGTTCCCTCACTTCTCTGGTATATCCCCTCAACACCCACTTCAGTGCACCTCCCAAGGCGGGGAAAGCAAGACCTTAGAGTTTAGACCATCAAGATTAAGGATGCAGAAGCGTAGGATGAAGAACTGAATTCGCAATTGAAGATAAAAGCAACAATGAACTGTTCTCACCGAGAAGGGGGAAAAAAAAAAAGAAACACCACTAATACACTGTCTTCTTTTTTCCACATAGAGAAAGAGAGAGAGAGACAGATGTTTTCACATCAGTCCTGCGAGGCAGCCACGAGAAGTGAATTCATTTGACAACTGGTAGCGACAATGAGTTCCCGTTTTCCGTGATATCCCAGTAGCGCCTTAGCTAACGGCGCCAGATGTTAAGCGACTTGTAAACTTGCAATTGTTATCTAGAACGAAATAAGTATGTTGATTGCTATACAAAAATTCTCAGTAACCATACTGAGATGATCTCGTGTCCCAAAATTCAGATATATAATTCAGCAAAAATAAATGCAATCAAGTTTCTGTAAACATAAGTGTTACGCCATTTGGTTTCAGAATTTCGTAATTGATAAATTATATACTTTCTTTCGTGACAATAAATATTTTCATTTATCTTAGTAACAGAGCAATAAATAATAAATAACAAAACAAAAATAAAACTAGAGTTAATCATCGTACACTAAAAAAAAAAAATGTATTTAATGAATTTATGCTTTTTTGTTTGGTATCACAAAATCCTCCCAGAAATATGTTATCGTTTATAAAATATCAATTAGTAAACAAAAATGCATGTTCAAAAGATTAATATAACTACATATACAGTCTATTGATACCGAAGATCAATGAAATAAATATGTAAGTGTAAAAATTCACTTATTTTTTAGTTTTTCAACTGACTTCCATGATTTTGAACCTCATACCCATTGTACACCAACAGTGGATACTTCTATCATCTGCTCGAAAAGGGACATCGCTCTAAACTGTGTATAGGACTGCTAAACGAGCTGCATGAGAAAGGCAGATGGCATAACTTTTCGGAATATTTGCGATTTGACGTTTACTATACGTGTTGGTCAATAAAAACTAGTCCGAAAAATTTGTCTAGGTGAAATACTAAAACATCGATTTTAATTCATATTCTCATATCAGTGTAATAAATTTTAAATACGGTAAAATCCAAAGAGCTGTTTTATGAAGAGTGGGAATATGTTATAATCTTCTATACGTTGTTATTAACATAACGGGTAAGTTAGATAGGAAATCTCTTTCCTACTCTTTTCTTATTGTACGACACCACCTCGGATAAAGCTGGTAGGTAATAAAGTGCCGTCAATCCACTGAGAACGAAAACACGTCATGGCAATGACGGGACTACCAACCTCTCGCCGCTAACAAGGCTGTCACTTTGTGGTGTGGTCGAAACTCATAACACTTTGACAGCGTGAGATGTGTTGAACACCTGACGGGGCTCACGGAAAGGCCTAATGAGGTTTCTTCTCGCTGTCAACAGGTAGAGAGCCCTGCGGGTACAAAGCCAGCCGGGCACAAAGTCTTTGATCCTATGAGTGAAACGTGATTATTGGTTAAGGTTGCTCGCGATACTAACGAAGTAGGAAATTATATCGCTGATGAGTTAAGAATTTCTCGCCTCGCATTAGGGAGGACGGCGGTTCGAATCCCCGTCTGGGCATCCAGATTTGGGTTTTCCATAGTTTCCCCAAATCATTCCAGGCAAATGCCGGGATGCTTCCTTCAAAAGGCCATGGCCGAATTCCTTCCCATTCCTTGCCCCCATCCTTGCCCCCCATCCTTGCTCCCCATCCTTGCCCCCCATCCTTTCCCGTCTCTAAAGACCTCGATGTTAAAAAGAGACGTAAAACAGTTAAAAAAAAAAGTTAAGAATTACTAAGGATTATTGTATCTTTCCACTTCATTCAACAGTTATTGTTGTATACTTCAATCTGAAATACGTAAGTATCATCTGATCCGCATCAATCACTTTATAATCAGAACTAACCGCAAATAATTGTGATATTCATACCTCTAAATGAAGTTTCCTGCGTAAGTGAACTACAAATAATTTTAAAACGCTACTTGTAGCTAATCGAATGTCCTGCATTATCGAAAGTGTGCTGTAACGCTACGGCCAGGCATTCGCGATGGCTCCGGTTCGATGCCCTGTGTAAACATCTGAATTTAGATTTTCCGTAGAATACCGAAAATTTCTGGACGATTCCTTCAAAAAGTATCGATTTAGATACGCTAGTTTCTTTGCAATCTGTGTCGAAGTATTCATGCATGTAATGAAAAAGCAAAGAAAATCTTCCTAATTTTAAAAATTTAAGAATAGGCCGTTCCAACTGCGGTTTTTATGAGGTTTATTGCAATCAATCAAGGTATATTCCGGGAAGGTTCCAATCTCCGTCATATGTACTACACATTTCACAAACATCAATTTATTACACGCTAAACGTAGTTACTTGTCTAACAGACAGGTGCTAAAACATCACTTCTCTCTCAGTGCTCATTACGACCTTGAAGTAGGTACAAAATGCCTGTCATCAGCATGGATACGCGGCTGTAAAACCATAGCTCCAAATTTGATAAATGAGGAAAACTCATCCAAGCCAGCCGACCCCAAAATATTTTGAAAAAGTGACGAATATGAAGAAGAAGACAGTTGTTACTAACCATTAAAATGTAACTCTGCTTCTTCTTAATTTGATATCCGGCAATGCTTCGAAAGGAATTTTACTAGGCTTCCTGGTAAAAATCAAAAAAATGGAAGTTATAATTTGCAATAATCAACTGGGCGTGTTTGCATTACAACACAAATAGATTTTTTTATTCGACTGTAGACAAAAAAAATAAAAAAAATACGTACATAGGTGTAAATTCTTATTTCCCGTCGTCCACAATTTTCGGATACTTGATTTTACATATTTTGTATTCACATTAATGTATTACTCAATTAATATTTATAATAAACTTTTATTAATTGGTAGAAAACTTTGAACAGTGCTCCGATTTAACGGCAAGCACGTTTTTTTATAACATTACACAGTAAACTACATACATCATTAGATGGTAACCATAGGATTTTTTTTCCTTTATAAAGAAATTCCATGAGGATTCCTTTTTTTAAAAAAAAAAATTCCTCAAGAACACGCAGACCTCAAATAGTTAATGTTTTTTCCATAAATGTTAAAACTTTCATCGAACCTTCTATTGATTTCGTCACTATCAAGTCACCTAAGATGTTGGATAGATATGAGACTCAAGACCAGGCGTGGTATGTGAGTGGTAAAGTTTGGGCGTGGCATTAGGGAGAACACGGGATCAAATCCCCGTCCAGCCATCAAGATCTCAGTTTTACATGGTTTCCCGAAATCACTCCAGGATTATGCCAGTATCGTTCCTTCAAAATTCCATGACCGATTTCCTTGCCCTTCAATTCTCTCTAGTCTTTATTAATCCATACGACCACGAACTATAAAGCTATAATAAAAAAAAGCTCAACTTTTAAATATCCCATTTTTAACTTGAAAAGCGTAACAGCAATGGTTGTATTATATTAAAATTGATTGTAGCCGAAGATGTTATCACGTAGACACTTAAAGCGTGAATGTACAGTTGTTGAAAAATTGTATTTAAGTTTGGGAAATCCATGCTTTTAAATGCAGAACAAAACACCTGGTAACAACCATCAGTTAGTTAGCACACAACAAACGATAGGTTTTTTTTTTTTTTTTTTTTTTTTTTTTTTTTTTTTTTTTTTTTTTTTTTTTTTCCACGTTAGGGCGCCGGTAACCGTGTTTCCCCTGACAGCAGTTCCAACAGCTGAGCGCTGAAAAAGAGGGACTCACCAGCAAAATTCGACTGTCGCCTTGAATGTGTCGAGATGAATGTTTGCAGTGTTCACGCGTACTAGATTTTTTTATTTATTTATTTACTTTTTTATAAATATTGCGTCCTCTTGACGGTAAGAATGGTTATTATATAATTTTTTCCAAGTTGTTCCCTGACATAAAAGCTGAACACAAAATATTCAGACTAAATTTCGTTGCAATACTCTGATAATTTAGCGAAAAGTGCCATAACTTTTTTTAATTTTCATTTATTTTCGAAAATAACTTATAAGGAGAGATATTTGGAGTGTAAATTGGAAACAGAGAATGACAAATTTGGATTTATGCGATAACTCTCCTGGTGTGTAAAATATTCTACGGCTTTTCATCGGAATAGCGCGTCAGTTGCAATACATAGCGACGATTCGGAGCCTGCCTTCGGCTCCATCATCCGTCTAAGAAGATTTTACGCAACTGACTCATCGAGAAAGCCTACATATTTTGAACACTCCTGGTATCTCAACCAAATACAATTCATACTGGTTGGTCTTCACTGTCGGTTAGTTTAGTTAAAAACTGTGACTTTTTAAATTGTACCGAGCGTTCTGGTTGAACGGTTAACGCTCTGGCCTCACATCGGGACGAAGCGCGTTCGAATCCCCGTCAGAGCATCCAGATTTGAGTTTTCCAAGGTACCTCGAAATCACTCCAGGTGAATGCGGGGGATGCTTCCTTCAAAAAGGCCATAGCTGAATTCCTTCAGGTTCCTTGTCCCCAGTTCCATCGCGCCTCCTATGACCTTAGCCGTCGACGAGGCGTAAACCAATTAAAAAAATGTTTTTTAAATGAAAACTTCTTAGGTGCGTAGGACGAATTTTTTTTGATGGGTAAAAATCTTATTAGTTCTTGTCACTGACATGCTAATGTTAACAGTATATCCGTAGCGGTCTGGAGGCTCAGTGGCTAAGATATCTGATTGAGGAACGAAATGTCCCCGGTTCGAGTCCCTGTCCTGGCAGTGATTTTCATAGATACTTAACCTGACATACACCTCTTGTACAGCTTACTGTATAATACGAAATACGACAGAACACTTTGATGGTTCGAGTTTCACTTTAAACTGTTGGTCCTCTGTAGGTAGTAAGATTATCGGATTAGGTTAAGACCGCTTAGACAGGGGCGGAAACGACGTCGAGATCATTGGAGCCGGGACGCGTATTGGTGATTAACATGAGCAATAATCATAGTTTCTCAAACTAACTGTTGTAGCATATATTGAATCTCTAACCTGCAATAGTTCATTTTAGCCCTCACGCCGCGTGTTGTGCCACGATGAACATTATTGCGCCTTTCTACCAACATGCACTTTAGTACGCACTTCTGGCCTCGCATTCGGGTGGACAAGGGTTCGAATCCCCGTCCGGGCATATAAATTTGGCTTTTCCATTGTTTCCCCAATCACTCCAGCGAATGCCGGGATGCTTCCTTCAAAAGGCCATGACTGATTTCCCTCTCGTTCTTTGCCACCAGTTCTTTTCCCGACTCTAATAACCTCTACGAGGAGTAAAGCAATAAGCATATATATATATATTTGCTTATTTCTATATATATATATATATAACAGCTGACATCAAGAAATATAACGAAAATCTGGTCAGATCAGTTATAGAGAACAAGAAAGGCTATAAGAAAGCAAAACAAAGATTAATGATAGGAAAGAAACAAATAATAGCTTTAGATGATGATAATGAGCGTATTACAGACAAAACGGCAGTATGGTTCATATCAGGAACTTCTATCAGTCCTTATACAGCAAGCAAGATGAAAATCCTTTAATGACATCAAGCCCAGACTCACCAATTCCTGAAGTCCTCCCATATGAAGTTAGAAGGGCAGTGAACGAAATGAAAAAAGGATCAGCTAGTGGTTATGACGTACTCCAATTGACTGGAGAGAAACTTACAGACACCTACCTAGCTAAGGTGTTTTCACAATGCCTCGAAGAGAGAAATATCCCATCCAGCTGGAACAAAGCAATGATTGTGTTGCTATACAAAAAGGGCAGTCGTTACAATATTAAAAACTACCGCCCCATCAGCCTTCTTCCTGTCATATACAAAGTGTTTACAAAGGTAATCAATAACCGCATCAGTTCCACCTTGGACACAGCGCAACCAATTGAACAGGCTGGTTTAGGTC
>CM061914.1:42394936-42481007 GCA_031002005.1 Vandiemenella viatica
TTCATTGTTGCGCTTGGAGATGGAGGGATTCAGTTCTCATCGATTGTTTTGTCTCTAAGGTACTGATACTGAATTGGTGAAATTCTATACAGTACGAAACGACTGCAAGTAAGATATGAATAATATGAGAAAAAGAAAATTTAGTTTCTTCTAATTTCTTGAACTTATATGGTGACAAAACTTTTAACTACTATAGGTATGTGTAACAATATTACACTTAGTTTCAATAATTAACTCTGAGGTGGTTTTAGCAACTATTCACATATTTCTTTGTACGAACAGACATGAAAATTATAACAGAAAAATTGAACACTTTTAATTAGCATCAATATATTTTTAAGACAAATACATGAGGCGGAACATAAAAATTAGGTAACTTCATTGTGACAGACGCTTATTATTGGTCGAACTTGCAGACACTCAGAAAATGAATAATGTGAATTTACTCTAACAACTATCTCCTATCTCGCGTTACTAATCGTGTAATTTATTATTAAAATATATTTTCATCATTAATTAATTAAGTTCGCATATAGTAACTTTGGCATTAAATTTTTCTATGTTAGTGAAATTCAAACTACACCAAAGAAAGTGAAGAAGGATCAGAGGTTAATAAAAAATGTTGATGAAAAGATGGCTTGAGAAGTTGAAGTTAATAATACGATCCCATACTGGTGGGATGTAGACCCCTATACATAATTACAATTTGGATATTCTAGAAAATAAGCTCGAAGGCAATGAAGGAGGAATAATATAAATGAATTGTAATACTTAAGTTTTGAATAATATGTTGTAAAACGAACAGTACAATAAGTAAATGATAATTGTTTTCTTTTTTGTGAAAGGTAATAAATCTTGTTTGTTGTTATTACAGAAGTAATTTTACTTTAGTTAAAGGACAATATTTTTCAGCAGTCGTGTTAAAGCCGGTATTGGGTAAGGAAGTAAATAAAAAGCCTACAGTACTAACCCGACCCCGGAAAATAGAAATTTTCATCATTTTTTTAATAATAAATGAGCAAGGAATTCAACCCTTACAGCCTTTTCAAGGAAACTTCCGGCATTAGCCTGGATTGATTTCGGGAAAATATGGAAAACCGTAATTTTGAAGACTTGTCGGGGATACGAAACGTGCGTCCTCTCGAATGCGAGGCAAGAGTTGGCGTTTACCAACCACTTTCGCTGCATCCACTACAGCTGCTGACTAACGTCGCTAATGTACAGGGTGTATCAAAAAGATTAACCGATTTTTTTTAAAAAAAAACTATTATGTTATTTGAGATATGTAAGTAAACAACGTACTGTTTTTTACTTATGGCTTTTATGCCTCGTCGACGGCTAAGGTCATTAGAGGCGGGATGGGACTGGAACAAGGAACGGAAAGGAATTCGGCCATGTCATTTTTGAAGGAAGCATCCCGGCATTCGCCTGCAGTGATTTGGGGAAACCATGGAAAACCGAAATCTGGAGGACTGGACGGGGATTCGAACCCGCGTCCTTCCGAATGCCAGAACTACGAACTGTTGGAAAGTGCAAACTCTCGAGGCTTACATGGTTCCCGCCAGGTAGCAGCAGTGTGCGCCCACTTCAATTTTAGCAAAAATGGCGTCGGGACAATAGAAAGCGTTTTGTGTTCTACGTTTTGCGCAGTTCTGGTCAGTAGCAACTGTTCAGCGTGACTTTCGTGCCTAGGTATGGTGTGGATCCTCCTACAGCACAGAGCATTAGACGATGGCACGAACAATTACGAGAAACAGGTTGTTTGTGTAAAGGCAAATCGCCGGGCCGCCCCTTTGTGTCTGACGCAGACGAGACATTCACAAAGAACCTGCAGAAATCCATTCACCGTGCAGCTCGACAGCTCAACAAGCCCCCGATGTCCGTCTGCCGTGTGTTGCGTCGACGTTTACAGATGAATCCATACAAAATTCAGCTACTGCAAGCTCTTCGTGAAGGTGACAAACAACAACGTATGGAGTTCTGTAATTTCGTTCTTGGCAAGATGGAGGATGACAGTTTTCTTCAACGCTTAGTGTTTGGTGGCGAGGTAACATTCCATTTAAATGGTAAGGTCAAACATCATAATGTTAGAAAATGGGGTACGGAACAACCATATGAACTCGTAAAACATGAAAGGGACTCTCGCGTCAGTGTGGGAACAATTTGAATGCCGCATTGACATATACCGTGCATCTCAAGTGGGACATATTGAACATCTATAAAAAGGTATGAAAATAAAACTTTCTAAGTTTATCGTTCATCAAAAAAAAAAAAAATAATTGTATATGTTTATTAGTTTCACAAATATAGACATGCCAAATATGATGATTCTTTTTGATACACCCTGAATTACTATTTACAATCCAGTCTATAAAATCTAGAACAGATAAAAAGATTTTGATGGTGTATATTCCTAAAGAGATGTGATGAAAAAGGTGTCGATAAATGGAAATTAAGCTTTACGTATCCGTAGTTTGCTTAGCAAATTCAAGAAAATTTGAAATTTAAATACATTGAGATGCATTTTTAGATTTTTTTTATCTGGCTTCTCACTGAAGAAAACTGGATAAGGTATCCTCGTTAAGAAACCAAACCACCGCACCTTGTTTATGCAGCTAACGAAGCAGATTCCATTTTCCTTTCCCTTAGAGGCTACTACCCGCATCCCGCAGTGCGGAGTGTTTAATATTCGGCCCGCATTAGTTTGTGACCCAGCAGAAAATTAATTTATCCTCGAGCTTGCATTTACTGCATTAACTGCAGCTCTGTTAGGGATGGATTAATTTGAGTTGTCTACCTCTTGCACTGTTACCAGCAAGTACAACATCCCCTCCTTCATTTCCCCTCGTTCCCTTCTCTGCTTCTATAAATTACCGGTCTTCTCCTGTTCTTTTGTTCTATTGTTATCGAAGTTCTGACCCATCTTCGAATTGCATTAAGTTAAGTGCCTCTATATAGGTAGGAAGATACTTCGTTGTGAAGGGAAATATATCTTTTTAGATTCTGAACACAATTTAATTCACTCACTTCGTTGTGCTGTTAATTGCAATAAAACACTCCTTATCCACAGAGAAATGTTATACAGCAATCTCAGATATAGTTCAACACTTTAAAACTAACCCACAATTGTCATCTTCAAAGTTCTTCTCAAATCTGTACCTTCTCTATGACAATTAGCTTTAACGTTGAATCCATTCATTTTGCCGAGAGTCTGCGGAGATTTTAGATAGAGTGATTAAAACAGCTTATTTTATCGTAATAAGTTCGACGCGCCGCTACATGAACTCTATAACTGAAGCGATTTAAAACGACTAACAATCCTCCTTCCCGCTTTGTATCCGCGTCGGCTTACCAAACGGTGTCCCTAGGTCCACATCAAACATCACGATACCAACCTTGTTCCCCAGAACCTATAGAATCTTTGGATTATGCGCTGGAATAAAAGATAGGCAGAGAGGTTACTTTTCACCACACCCTATATAGGTCCTGTTTTAATTTTCCTATGTTGCCTCTTCACAATATATACAGGAAGGCGGGAACTGGCAACCAGTAGGGGACACAATGGCTACTCTCTACGGACTCTCAAACAACGGGGAACATTATATTTATAAACTATTATTATTATTATTTGCGAATGGACTCACAGATCACGGAAAGCCTTGATTCTCATCAGTGGCTTGTATGGCAGGTATTATCAAAAACAGTAGCGATGGGGGAGCTTAAGTGTTGCGTTGTCTGCGTTTCTAGTAACTTATTTTTTCTTTCTCGATAGGGCCACCTAAGGATCACGCAAGCACCGGCTAGCTGTTTACACAGGCTGCCAGTGTGAATCATGGGATTGGTTATCCTACCTGAAATAAAATCGGATTTGGGTGACCCAGAGTACTATTTAACCTTACAGGAGCATTGTTTGTTTTGCCATCTGTCTGCCAAACGTGTAACTTTGTGTGTTTTGTATGATAAGTGTATTTTTTGTTTATGAAATGTGTAGTTTATGAGGGGGATATTGGGAACCGTCCCAGAATTTGCCTAAATCATTACGGGTAACCGAATAAAATCCTGCAATCAGGTCGGCCTGTATGTTGCATTACAGGGCCCGAACCTGATCCCGTTGTGCCTCCCCGACACAGTGCGGTGGCGCCATAAGACGCGTGCAACTATTTCTAAATATTATTTTCCTTGTCGCTCTCTCCCATTCTTCTTCTCTCTTCGTTAAAAAATTATTACATACTAGCTGTTACCTGCGACTTCGTACGCGTGGATTTAGAATTTGATTGCTAGAATTGGATACACAAAGCTGAAAGTTATCTAAGATATGTCGGATAATATGACGATTTACCACTCTACCGTCGAACCATGTCTCATTTATTCATATCGGAAAAAAGTATCCTAATTTCGTTCCTAATGATACAAAGTATTTCGGAATATCGGTATACACATATAGTCATCAAAACATACAAAAGAATACGGAGACTTACTTCTTTAGCAGTATATAGTATTATTAGTTTAGATCACACAAAAACTGCCTGTGGAACCAGTATACGCTGAATAAAGTAAACGCTTAGGGCACTATTATATCGCAAAGATTTGCAAGAACATGGTATCCTTACTACAAAAACCTAGGCTTGAAAAACAATTCATAACAATTTTTGCTCCCAGCTTTTTTTTTTTTTTTTTTTTTTTTTTTTTTCTCGATTCATTTCTTGACTGCCAGATGGAGCGCACATATCTGCTATACGTTGAACCCGATGCCACACGGGAGTTTTCTTAGGAAGCAATCACGTTACCACTGCGCTATGCTGCCATTGCACTCTAACGTTACGCATTACAAAGACAAAGATGTTATGCGTTTGTCTTTCACATTTCAGGTAGTTTTTATGATTTAATGACAATATGTTGTTATGTATACAGAATATGGTATCCCCATGTCCATCCTAATGTCAAATAGCATCTCCTTGTCGAATTTCATCACGATTGGAGCAGCCGTTTAGCCCAAGAAACGTAGCAGACAGACAGACAGACAGTCAGCGTTACTTTCGCGTTTATAATATTAGTATAGATTTAATTTCTACTACTAAATTAAGTTTGCTTTTACTATGCCTACAGCTTCGCATGTATTATTGCGTGTACGTAATATCGCTTGTATAGTATTCTCAAAGTCAAATATCAACATTTCATCTTAGTGTTCCAATATATGTTCGCCCTTATTTAGTGATTTACCGTTTGGTAACGTCCAGGACATTAGGATCAGAAAAGAATGGATGTAAAGGGACGGGAATGAACCAAGGAACGGACTTAAAGGGATGATTCCAGCATTAGATTTTATTCACTTCGGGGAACCATAGAAAACTGTAATCAGGAATGCTGGGCTACTTTTAATATAATGAAATATAATTGATAAAAATTGCTATGGAGCGCACGCTCCGGTGGCAATCTCCCTTCACACCCCTCAACTAAATTTTACTTTAATTCTTTCAGTGTTTTTGATAAATTATTCATCAATTCTCTTGGAAATTTATTCCAATCCCTTACATCCTTTACCACGAAAGGAAAATGTTCCCATACCTTTATGCCTGAAATCAAGTGCCAGCTTGTGGTAATGGTCATCTTTACTCTTCCATGCATCTCTCTTAATTTTCCCACCAATATCTTTCCATTTCATCACCACGCCCATGACTCTCTTCACCCTCCTTCTATCCTCCAATGAAACCCATTCTAGCTCCTTTATCATATTAGTTACCGATTGTGTTTTGCGAAAATTACCAAAGACAAATCTGGCAGCCCTCCTCTGCACCCCCTCCAACTCCTGTTTTTGTTACCCAAAATGTGGGTACTATGCTAGTCAATTATATTCCAGCAGTGGTCTGACCAAAGTTTTGTATCCCAATTCCCTTATTTCTCTAGAGCATCCCCTCAACACTCATTCCAACAGATGAAATTTTTTCAACCCTTTCCCTACTACTTGTCCAATGTGTCCTGCCCAGTTAAGTTTACTATCAAATGTTATGCTGAGGTATTTATATTTCGAGTCTTCAATAACTCCTTCCCCACTTACAATCATAATCAACCTTTAGAATTTTATCTGAAGACCCTGGCGCGAACGTTTGTAATAAATTTGAAGACATGTTATCTTCCCTCATATTCGGGAAGACGCGGTTCGAATCCACGTCCGGCCATTTAGATTCGGGTTTTTTCAATCACTCTAGGCGAATTACGGGATGGTTCCTTCAACAGGGTATTACCAAATTCTTTCCCGTTCTTAGCCCCCTGTCCTAACACGCCCCTAATAACCTCGACATCACCAGGCGTAATGCCATAGCCAAAAAAGCTGTTGTTGATACACGGAGTTCCACGGAACTTCGGGTGGAGATCACCCGAGCTAACGCTCATCAGTCTCCTGACAGCTCCCCCAGAAATCCACTAGCCCGCTCAGCCAACCACCAAGAGATCGTTTTTTTTGTTTTTTGTTTTTGTTTTTTTTTTTTTGATTTAAATGGCATTTTGCAACGTAGGCCATACAGCCTACAGCCAGCTCAATGTAATTATCATAGCTTTCAGTGTATAAGTCGTCATCCAGTATATATATTGTATTTTTCCAATGTATGGACGCCACTGGACGGACAGGACATTCACACAGAAACACAACACTTAAACATCCATGCCCGCGGGCGGATTAGAACCGGTGACCTTCGCACGCGGAGCTAACACTCTAGCCCCTACGCTACCGAGGCCGGCCAAGAGATCGTTCTTGGAAGAATTACCTTCCCTTGCCGGAAGTACCGGGAAGGGAGAAGCTCCTTTTGCCAGTAGGAATGTTGCCCAATCCCACGGGGAACCACGTGGAGACGCCGCGGCCGTGACCGAGGTTGAAGACATAACCTGGTCGTTTCATTGCGTCTGTGACGTGTAGTGCACCGAAAGTACGCGTGGCACAAGTAGCCAGGACCCCGCTGGTGGGGGCCGTGCACTATTGAACCCAAGATTCGCCAGCCCAGTTGCTCCTCGGACTTCTGTCTTCCGGTCATGGTTGTCTTGTTGGATGCCAGTAGTTCCTGTCGTCTTCTTGGCCCCAAGTTCAGTGTTGCCACCTTATGAAAACAAAAGTCACTAGACCTTGTCCAAAAACTCACTAGATTAAGGGGATATTTAGAACTAAAAGATTCGCTAGAAATCGCTAAACAAAATAAAGGAAAATATTAAAGTAAGTAATATAACATATTTTAATAATTAGTATTTTAATTAAATTCAACATAATATTGTATTAAAAATCAACATCAAATTCTTCAATCGATATTTATTCTTCATAATCTTGGTCCCGTTGGAGTTGCAGAACTTGGAGATGTGGAAGGATGAGATGAATCGTCAGTCTTAATTTTAAAAGAATATTTAGCATCTTTACCAATTGCAGCAATCACATCAGCCGGAAGCTCGTATCTGTAGTGGTTTTTTTTTCACAATTTTTAACTGGCATTGTTTGTAGAGTTCCATTGATCATAATTAATACCATGTCATTGCTGTAAGGGTTTGTCAATGTTTTCCTCATCATATCTGAGTTCTGAGGCAAAATCTACTATTTTGTTATCTTTGCCCTGGCAAAGAGTATTTTCCACACTCAAAAGACACATTTTCTCCCAAATAATGTAATTGAAAGGAAGCGAGTATATTTTTCGAAACTGCAAGATTGAATATCACTAAAAATCACCAAATAATTTTTTGCGATAACACATGTAAGAATATCGCTATCGAACTTCAAAATTCACTAAATCTAGCGACAAAATCGCTAAGGTGGCAACATTGGCCCCAACAGATGTTACAGATAATTGTGATTTACATGCAAGTGGCGCAGACTAAGTTATAGTCATCACGTAACGATCTGATGTTTCAGTGGTTATGGTCTCTGACTCGAGATTGAAAGGTCCCCGTTTCGAATCCCTGAGTAGGTAGGAATTTTGAAAGGCACTTAACCCGACATTCACCTTTAGCATAGCTTGCTCTAAGCCTTTTGCACCCTATTTTGATTCAAAAGAAGGGGAATTCTTAATATCCTATTTAACGATCACTGTTATAGTCAAGATTATTTCCTCTAGGCTACATCACTATCATAATTGCATTTTCTTATACACAATTTAAACTTGCCTCCGATGCTAGAGTACAAATGCCTATCCCATTTACAGCTTCGTTGACATATAGCTTAATTGGTTCTAAGCTATTTTGTTATGGATGCGTCATCAACGTCTTCTCAAGCACGCTTGGTTTATGGCGGATACCCTGAGTTTTTCAGAGCGAAATTAATATCATAAACAAAGCTCTCACCCTGGTAAATGTTCGGGCAGAGATACGGAGACGCAATTATCTCTTGCTCGCTTTAATATCAGCAGAACGCTTTCGAAGCCCCAGAGCCTAGACCGAGCTGTGCTCTGACCTTGCGGCTTGCTAATTAACCTGCAGAGTCCTACTCTACGCACAGTAGCGCATGCGCAGTGTTGACTAACTGCAGGCCGTTCTGTGACATATAGCTCGCACTAGGCTTGAGATACGGGCACTGGGCAGTCTGTTTGCCCCGATGTTTATGGCGACGTATGTCTACACTCCCACAGGGGGCTAGAGATCGCCAGCCCCATTACCTCCGGAACAAACAACTCAGCTGCCAGCAAACAGAGAAAGCCCATATCGATCTGACAATCTATTGTCCGTATTCGGGAGTCCAGTGAAACTCCGCTTTATGATTGTGCATACTTGAATTTTTACTACCATGGTACCAATTGTATGTTTTTTAATCTGTCCATTTCGCACACATACGAGGGAGTACTAAAAAAAATAAAAAAAAAAATTTAAAAGCTATATATTTTCAAATGATTTACAAAACAACTTCATCCCCTTCAAATTACTCACCATTAAAACTAGTACATTTTTCCCACCGATGCTTCCACTATTCGAAGCATTGCCTGTAGTCACCTTTAGATATGGCTGACAGCTACTTCCGTTATTTTTTCCTTGACCTCTTAATGTTGTCAAATCGGCGTCCTTTCATGTCCCTTTTCATTCGTGGAATTAAGAGAAGGTCGCACGGAGCAATGTCCGGCGAGTAAGGTGCGTGCGGCAGCGGAACCATGCCATTTTTAGCCAAAAATTTCATAATAGAGACAGCTGTGTATGCAGGTACATTATCGTGGTTGAAGAACTAATGTCCTGTCTGCCACAAATCGGGTCTTTTTTGACGAAAACTGTTGGGTAATATTCCTAAAACTTCCAAATTGACGATGTGTTGTGGGGGAACAAATTCTGAATAAAACTACGCCCTCGGCATCAAAAAATCAAATGAGCATTGTTTTGATGTTTGATTTGACTTAACGATATATTTTTGGACGGGGTGACAATGACGTCTTCCATTGGCTTGACTGTTGCTTTGTTTCTAGGTCGTAACCATAGCACCATGACTCATCACCAGTAATGTTGTTGTTTCAAAGCACGACATGTTTAAACTCGACGTTCTTTTTGATTGTCAGTCACAGCCCGAGGAACAAACTTGGCAGCAACACATTACATTTCCAAATCTTCGATTAAAATTGGCTGGACCGAACTATGAGATAACCCACTAATCTCTGACAGTTGATCAATTGTCTGTCAACAGTCTGAGAGCACAAGTTATCTATTTTTTTTTTTTTTTTTTTAACATTTTCGTCGATTCGGGCAGTTGATGGACGTCGAGAACGAAGTTTGTCATCAATCGAAATGCCGCCATTTTTAAACCGAGCGAACCACTCGTACACTTGAGTTTTTTCCCATAGCGTCATCTTTGTAAACTGATTTCAACATTAAAACAGTTTCAGCAGCATTTTTACCGAGTAGAAAACAAAATTTTACAGCTCCATGTTGGTCAATTAAACTTGTCGTCATCAAAAACGAAACAAAACAGCGCTAGCAAAAACAATCACTGCAGATTAACAGAACAAGCCAGTTCGACAACACTGACGGCACTGAATGGCAATGAGTTGCGCTATAAACAACTAGCGGCAGAAACGCTTACTACACAAGCTCCACATACGGCAATGTTATTCCTGATATTTTTTGGTACCTCTTCGTACATTTTAATTTCAGTACCACAAGTGCCTCTGATAATTCCAGTGTGTGTCAGTGCGGTACAAAGGACCAGGCACGAGCACACTTGTTACGCCGAACATAGTTACACTTTCACAGACACATGGCAACACTTCAATTCCCGCCCCCATTATTACTTAATAAGACAGTAGGTATAAAATGCTTGGCATCATGCGGCAGTAAAAACATAGATCCAAGTTTGACTATCGTATCGAAAGCACCCAACCTCAAAATGTCGAGAAAAGATGGTAAAAGAACAAAATCTGAAGTGCCCCTAGTAAAATAATTCTGAATAAAATGACTGGTTCCATACAACCATATAAGTCCCTAAAACTACTGTCAACAAAAGCTTAGACAGCTTTTAATTCTTCTTCGTCTAGAAATGCAGTGTTAAATTTCACCCAGTATGCTCACTTGATGTCTCCTGAGTTACCTGGTATAATGTTACTTTTCTTTGTCAGCAGTAAAATCAACTGACGGGATGCATCTCTAAACTATAGTTAAAACCTAAGGTTTGCTAGACTCAACCTACGGACCTGCTCAACACAACTACAGATATGCCACAGATGTTATACAGTGCAAAAGCATTGTAACAATACCGTCAGTATTGCAGGATGAGAGATAATTTCCGTGTCATGTGAGAATGCGTCATACGACATTGCGTTAGTATTTCGTCATCTCCGGCCTTTACATAGAGAGACCTGAAGGCTGAGGCCAGTCAACACAGTAGCTATCGGGATCTGGACGGAATACGACAGCGCGAGTGAACCGCAGTAAATCATTCGTCGTAAATATTCAAGGAGTGTTTCCAAACGGAATGGCTGGGCCAAACTAGAAGGAATAACTCTCCGCATGTGAGCCAGAGTCGTATTTTTTTTTCTCATAAAAAAGAAAAGAAGAAGGGAGAGGGGTGGAGGAGACGATTTAAATGCGCCTCCGACAACCCAAACGTCTGGTAAGATCGGAATTTCTGGAAAAGATCTCAACAGGCTTAAGGAATCACAGCAGTATATAGGTGTTGAAATTGCAACCCATAAGTAATCTAGCGAGATACAAGAGAACGACCACACAAACGACTACGAAGTCTACTCGAGTAAGAGGAAAAACTGAATGAGTACACACAAAAAAGCAGAAAGTAAAAATAAAAAAAAATAAACTAATGCCTAACATGTAACGAAAATATAAACAGAAATTTACAAAACTAACAATAAGAAAAGATGAAGGAAATGCCAAGTCGGCAAAAACTTCAAAGAAGAATTTCTCAACTCAAGGGCTGAGGAAGAAAAGAGAGGGTGACGCCACTAAATTTTATGTGTTCATATGAATGATTTCATTTAAATATTTTATTTAAATAATTCCTGTCACCATCCACAATGTCAAACTCTGTATGTTCACGACGATCGTGAATAATAAATATGCATGTGGTAAAAAGCTGCGAATGTATATTTATAAAACTGAAATATTATATATATATATATATATATATATATATATATATATCAGTAACAAAAAAGCAAGTAAGCTTCTAGTGAGAAACGATATTGTAGGCTCATGTATTTATATTTTAAATTTTTATTCACTTAAAATGGCTTCTGGGTGGTTAGCCATGTAACCAGCTCCTTCGTTTTATATGATAAAACTTTTTTTTTATGGCTTTATTCCTCGTCGACATCGAGGTCTTTAGAGGCGGGAAAGAACTATGGTAAGGAACGGGAAAGAATACGACCAAGGCCTTTTTAAGGAAGGATTCCGGCATTCACCTCGAGTGATTTGGGGAAACCATGGAAAACCCAAATCTGGATTCCCGGATGGGGATTTTAACCCGCGTCCTCTCGAATGCGTGGCCAGAGCGTTACCGCTCACCATCCACGCTCAGTATGATCAAACTGTGTATTTATGTACCTCCAACTGCTTTTTCTAATTATACAAGTGAATGACATAACAAAACAGACACAACACTTACACTAACCACCTGTGTCTAAGGCTGGAAGCGAATAATGGAACTAGTACTGGAGCCCCTACGATACCGAGGGTGGAATAAGTAATAGTTTATCAAAAATACTGGTTAGTTGACAGGGGTACCGAGCGGTTGATTTCTGTAGCAAGGCAAAAATGTAGATATTTAAGAAACTGCGCAACCTGAGTTACTCAGAAACAGAGACGAAATAAATTGAAAAAAGTGGATCCTTTCATGTTCATTGTTGAAATTCAAAGAAATGCTGCTTACCTAAACAGAACTAACTGTTACGTATGTAACATTATAACTCTAAGAATACGTCAGCATAAGGAGATATTCAGATAGCTGACATGGTAAGTAAATATCAAAATATCAATAAGGCATATGAAATAGCTTCTTAATTTTCATCGACAAAGGTACGAATACTATAGAGCAGTGTTTTTCAACCGTTTTGAATGCAAAACTACTTTACACGTAATATATATATATATATATATATATATATATATATATATATATACATAAATAAATACTACCCTCTAGGTCAGAAAATAAATCTCAGTGATTTTTTTTTTTAATAAAAGCAACACGTATTTAATTTTGTATCTATTGATACTGTACCTCCTGAACGAGAAATCAAATGATGTGCGAGGTAGTCGCAGACACTCTTCGGGCAGTGATATATTCTTTGCGCGGTGGCGGCGCGGGAGGCGACGAATTAGGGGGTGGGGAGGGGCGGACGCGTTTCAGCGACCGCATGGGAACAGTTTATTTTCTTCTTCATGAACTGATCCGGCAGAACACCCGGGAAGAATATTTGTCATCTCTACGCAAGGAAGGACTCAATTCTCACAGTTTGCTGCAGTCAGTTGTCCGAGCGAGGATAAAATGGAGAAGTTCCTCATAACATCTTCGCAGCCCTCTACTCCTGTTACAAGGGACAGTGGTGGAACCGAATCAAAACCGAAAGACTATACTTTATGACGACAATTAACTGAGATATAATTTTACGGTCATCAATAACTAACCTTATTGTGTAATTTGCTCCAATCAGAAAACTAGTTGTTAGTTTGAGCATTAAAAAATTCGACGACTATTCGAAATTTTTTTTAAAAATTAAGAGACAATGCCTTATCAGTGAAGAGGTTTTTTTTTTTTTGTAGTGTACATCCTTTGCATTTTACTTTTACCTGGTTCGCGACTCCGAGCAAGATTTGGCGACCTCCTGAGGGTTGCGACCCACAGGTTTTTATCTCATTTAGGATACAGAGTTGAACGATTTTATTGTAACGATGATTACTCTTGCACACAATTTATCTAATCTTCAACATTTGAAATAACGGTAAAATTGTTTATTTCACACTTGATGATAATCATTACTCCCCTTCGACACAGGCTTCCTGGTTATTCTGGAGGGAGTTGTTCCTTCAAGGCAGCTTTCTTGGGAAATTTAAATTGGTCGGTTATCCCTTACCCGTCAGAGAAGTATGCGTATATGTTACACGTTTTTTTTTTATTTGTTATTTCATTTTAAAACTGTGAATAGTGCATGTCTAGTTTAAGCATATAGTTGGCGTAATGAATGAATGAAAGAAGAAGAATGAAACCCGGTTCCTGCATATTCAAGCCTACTCATCCAAAAGACCCCATGACGCAATGTTTAATGCCTCTTCCGACGGACGAATCACCAACAATAGTGTCGTTTGCGCTCACTCTATACTCACTATGTCGATGTTACGATTTAATCAAGGACGATACTGCAAATCTTGTAAACGTCTAATTCCTCAGTTATTTTTTATAAAAATAATTATACTTTCCAATTTCTGGTGTCGGGTTAGTACTGTAGGCTTTTTATTTACCTCTACTGTATATTAAATACCCGGTTTTACAGCAGTGCTGAAAGTATATTGTCTTTTAACCAAAGAAAAATTACTTCTCAAAGATCAACATACAAGGTTTATTAACTTTCACGAAAAGAAATCAATTATTATTTACTTATCTTACTGCTCCTTTTACAATATATTATTCTGTTCAAAACATAAGCATTTTAATTCATTTAAATTGTTCCTTCTTCATTGCCCTCGGACTTATTTTATTGAATATCCAAGTTATAATTATATATCCATCCCGCCAGGATTGGATCGTCTTAAAAGTTTCAGATTCTCAAGCCATCTTTTTTCATCAACTTTTTTTAGTAACCAGAGATCTTCCTTCGGTCTGGTTTGACTTTCCATGACCTAGAAATCTTCAATGCCAAGGTTACTATATATGGCTTAATTATTTAATAGAAAAAATTTGCTTTGATAATAAATTACAAGATCAGTCTTTCCTGTCTTACCTGCTAAGTTCTGACTGTGAACATTTCTTCCTGCACCATCACTTAAACCAGCTAATCCCAGATCAGGCGACAAACACCATCGTGTTACCTCAAAGACCTGAGCCAAAGGTACGGGCAGTTTACAATTTAAAAATGTGAGATTGCTATTCAGCCAGAATATTACCCCGTAATCCAGCCTGGTAAAGGATATCTACGGTTTAATCTGGAATCCGAAACAACAGAGCTTTCTGGTGTTCTTAACATTACACAGCTGGCTGTACTAGAGCTTAAGGTCTGTTTAATCTCCAGTGAAACAGCCATTCGAAGCGGGGAACTTTCGATCTAGAGTCAGACGCCGTAGCCACGCAGCCACCAGACCGCTTACTCACAATTTATGGAGCAGTAAATCTTTTACAACTGCAAATCAACATAAAGAAACTCCGAGAAAAAAAGTACTTTGTATTTCACACCGCTATAAGTTTCCCTTTTCGCAAACGAATTTAATTCCTTCGTAAGCTCTGTTACATGAGACTAATGGAACCACTTTAGGCTAATTCTTGCAGTTACAGCAGCTTTTACGCTGTGATTAAGGCGCGTAATAAATGAGACTCTATGTGTTCAGACAAGGCGTTCACAAAACCAGAATTGCGTGCCGCAACTGGAAACATTCAGGTAAACATTACAGTTTAGTGTTTTCACTAGCTGCCAGCTTTGCTTCTGGCGTGAATATTGTCACGGTATCTTATATGAAATAAGCAGACATGGAGTAAAACCTGGTACAGTATAGCAATACTTCCTCAAACAGTCTCCAGTATTCTAAAGCTGTTATTTTAACTAAGGGAACTTTTCCTTTTTTTATATGCTATTTTGATTGGGAAACTAGGCAGTCGATGACGGAATTTTACAACTATATCTAACCTAAGGGGAGTTAAGCGTTGCCACTGTTATTATTTCTTGCTCTTCTCGAACTATGCTGGCTGGTGGTGGGTGAGTGGTAACGCTCTGGCCTCGCATTCGGGAGGTCCATGGTTCGAACAACCAACCGGACATCCAGATTTTGGTTTTCCTCGGCTTCTCGAAACCACTCCAAGCGAATGCACGTATGGTCACTTGAGATAGGCTATCGTCAATTTTTTATTATTATTTCCTTGCCCTTAGTACTGTTCCGTCTTTTTTTTTTTTAACTTACTTGTTAAAGATTTATGCTCGGTCTTTTCCAGGCAAATTTTTATAACCGGAGACAGAAAAAGATTACGTAGAATAATATGATGGTGACATCCATGATTTGAGCTTAACAATGTGAAGGTATATTACGACTGAATCATTTCACAGTTCAATTTCCGCTATTCAACATTTACTACACAGTTGGGAACTATGGTTTCCCCAAATCAAACCAGGCTAATGGCGGGATGCTTCGTTCAAAAGGCCACAGTCGAATTCCTTCCAGTTCCTTGTCCCCAGTCCCATCCCGCCACAAATGAACTTGACGACGACGAGGCGTAAGTTAAAAAAAGGCCATAAGCTAATAAAAGTTGCGAAGATACCGGAAGGAATATTTTGGTCGTTATCTACCAGGCAAACATGCCAAAGTAATCGCTTTTGTTGTCTGTTCTTCAGAGACAGAAATAAAAGGGTCCCCCGCTCTAATACAACACATTCTCCTCCGCAGATATTGCAGTGAGTTGTAAAAGACCAGTGTGTGCATGCAAGTGTATAAGATAGCCGTTGGGAAACTTTGAGAAGGGACATTTCGAACTGACGACTTCGGGCTTTATTTTTTAATTGCCAGTAAATGGATAACTAATTAGGATACACATTATTTCTAAACGGTGTCTCCATCTTTCTCCCCTCCACTTTGGTAACATCATTAATTATGAAAGGAATTTTTCAAAATTCGACCTGCAAATGGTAAAATTATGAGCAATCAAGGTCACGGGTATGCGATAGTTCAGAGTCAGGCTGCTAGATTGCGCTGGCGTCGATAAGGAGTGATATTAATACCGCTAGATAGAAGCACCACATATCACATGATATTAATAAGCTGTGTATATTATCTAAAGCAAGGAGTATCTATTTCAGTTGACAAATAAAACAATTGCTACAAAAGATCCGGTTCTACTTTCATCTTGCTACAAAGCACAAACCTCGCTATTCATCGACCATAATTTTAAAAAAAAAAAAAACAGTGGGGCATGTATTTAACTTGAATTGTTGGTAACAGTGTTTGAATTTGGAGCGCATTACGCCCCCGGTAGCTGGACCTACAGTTTAACGTGGGATCGTAACCATGGAACGTCCTGATGTTTCCAGTCCCATATAAACAAGCAGAAAACTTAAATATTCATTGACAAGTGATTTGGAGATCAGGTACTGTACCTTCATCGGAGCTCTACCACCCATCTCGAAATATGCCAGCTAAAGCTTTAGATCCATCAGCAACTTGAGATGTGTTAAGCAAAACCATTAGGAGATATGTCGCCTTAAAGAACACAAGCTTATGTCAATCTTATTTAACTATGATCATAACTCTGTAATTAGGGATAGCAATCCAGCAAAGCGAGATCCCGCAATCTCGCGGAATACCTGTATCATTAGACAGTCTGGCAGATCCCGCACAAAATTAAGCGGATACGCAAGTCCACAAGATGCAGCGAAAACGTGTGTCAGTCTGCGTGACTCGCTGCCCCACTCGGTCTCTATATCGGATGTATTGCACTGCTTGCCTGTACTCTTGCAGTTGGCATTTGACTCGTGTGAACAAACGTTTGTTTTTGATAACTTTCGTCAATCGCAAGTAAATACATCCACTTTTACGTATTCATTAAAACTTACGTTTATTTTGAGTAAATATTTCTATAATTTGAGTTATGTTGCCTATTTAGTACGATTTTCTTACGATATAATAATTATTTTTTATGTGCCGCACACGTCATCTGCATTCGCAAATAAAGTAATTGTGGCAACTTCCTATAATTGTAGCTGAAAATTTGATTATTATTGATATGAAACTATTTTTTTGTAATTTTAACGATTACATACCTATTTATTCAGCAGTGATCAAAAGGCAATTGTATATCCCTTGAATTATTATTGTCTCGACCGCCCCCCAATGCGTTTGAAACATGTTCTTTAACGAAAGCCACCTGCTTACATGTGCCGCTCTGGCTTTCGATTAATTCCTTTTGGTCAATTACCACAGTACATTAGTTTTGAGTGAACAGCATGCGTCCATTCAACTCCTTGTTAATATTTCGACTAAAACCAACAAAAGTCATAATGAAGATTTCACGGGTGCATCGCTGAAGAATTGAAAAAATACTATGCCTCAGCTGTCTTCCTCGCGTGTGAAATTTCCTGTTTTTACAATGGAATCCGGCGATACACCCGTGAGGACTTCATTGCAATTATACGCCGAGAAATTCTTTTTTATATATAAAATTAATTTCCACTCTAAAATAGTCGTTACACAACCTAAAGAAAATCTTAAATCCTTGACAGTAGTGAGCAGTTTCTTTAATAAGAATGAATGAACTATAAGATCAAGTCAAGAAATCGGGATACATAATAATGAATCCCACAAAAACAAGTTCTTTTTAAAATAGACTAAAGTCTCGTGTTTGTGCAGTGACAAAAAGTTATAAGATCTTGTTCTCAGTCAAGTCTACTTACAGAATATATTCACTTTGTGAAACAGAATGCTTTCTCTCGGTGTTATAGATCGTTTATTTAGAATAAAAAAAAACTCTGGTTACTTTGCCACTATGCATACCATGTTTTCAAACTGATATGATTTATTGTAAGGTACATAAAAATGTAAAGCTCGATATAGTCTTAGACATGACTAAAAAATTTAATGGCATTTTTCCAATTAAAATATTATTAACCAGTTAATTTTTATAATTTAACATTAGAATTGATTTATTAATTTAATTAACAGTACATTTACTTATTTAATTTGTTAACACTTTAAATAACTATGTTTTAAAAGTATGCGTCGAAACACTATTAGCGCCGAATCCGGCGGAATCCCGCGGGTTTAGCGCTAACAATGTTGCCACCTTACGCGATTTTGTCGCTAGATTTAGTGAATTTTGAAGCTCGAAAGCGATATTCTTAAATATGTTGTCGCTAAAAAGTATTTGGTGACTTTTAGTGATATTCAATCTTCAAAAGTTTGGAAAAACTTGATTGCAATTGGGGTAGGTAACCGAGCGTGGTGGTGTAACGGCTAGCGTTCTGGCCTCGCATTCGGGAGGACGGCGGTTCGAATCCCCGTCCGGGCATCCAGATTTGGGTTTTCCATGGTTTCCCCAAATCACTCCAGGTGAATGCCGGGATGCTTCCTCCAAAAAGGCCATGGCCGAATTCCTTCCCATTCCTTGCCCCCCATCCTTGCCCGTCTCTAAAAACCTAGTTGTTATAGGAGACGTTATGCAGTTAAAAAAAAAAAAAAGGGGGGGTAGGTAATGCCTCTGTCATGACTCGGATAGATAATTGCGTACATAATATATTGAAAACGGAATATATCTTACCCAATACAAGAATGCTGCTGTAATAAATACCTTTCTGGAGTAATCTGATTTAGGCATATCCTATCACTCGAATGCCGCAGTAGAAAGGAGTTTGAGTACAATGAACATTTTTAAAAACTATTTGAGAAATAGGATAGTTGTAAATACTCTTGATAGCATTCCTTTTATAAAGAATCAGTTAAAAATTGTGAAATAAAACTCCTGCAGTTACTAGCTTCTGGCTGATGTGATTGCTGCAGTTCGTAAAGATGCTAAATACGCTTTCAAATCTAAAACTGACGATTCATCTCATCTTTCCACATCTGAAAGTTCTGCAATTCCAACGATAGACAAAGATGATGAAGAAATTTGATTGAAGAAACTGGATATTGATTTTTAATACAATGTTATGTTTAATTTAATGGAAATAATAATTATTAAAATATATTTATATTACTTACCTTACCATTTTCATTTATTTTATTTAGTGATTTCTAGCGACTCTTTTAGTTCTAGATATTCAGCAAACTAGTGAGTTTTGAGATCAGGTATAGCGACTTTTGTTTTCATAAGGTGGCAACACTGGGCGCAAATCCCGCGTGTTTGAAAACACTGCGGGATTACAATCCTTAGCTGTAATACGTGTTGCAGTCGCATATCGCGAGCTCACAATGTTTTAAGGGGCCCAGGTGTTGCCGTACCCGTTCCTTCTCCCCACTACCTGAATAAGCAGGGAAGACGTCTCCGCGATTTATGGTCAGCGCGTGCTCGGCTGTGACCTCTGATTGGTTCTTTACGACGCGGCTCCGGACAAATTCGTGGTTGCCGAGCGGCGTGTTAAATCTCGCCCGGCGCGTCTTTAGATTTACGCCTCGCTCCCAACTACCGGTCGCACTTTATGGCCCGTCGACGGCCGTGTAATTAAGGACCGCCTCTCTCTCGTCGTGGGTGATCATTAGTCTGTTCTGTCCATTGTGATGTGAAGCAGCTTTCTCTACGAGGCGCGCCTGTGAAGCTGATAGCTGGTCGCGGCTGCCTACTCGTGATTCTATCCCGAAATCACGCAACGTGAAGTAACGTAACGTAACGTCCTCACTATTGTCCGATGAAGAACACTCACAGGATTTAGACAACCTAATATTTAATCAGACGCGGAAATTATCTATGACTTTCCGCAAAGGGCCGTACCGATTGTAGTTTTAGGTGGTCCTTTATCTCAGAATCATAAACCTCACATTTCACAAACAAAAAATACACTTATCACTCACAGAATATAGTTACACATTTCTCTGACAGAGGGAAATACTTCACACCCTCCATAAGTACGTAGTACGACATGTCAGTAGGTATAAAATGCTTGAAGTCAGCAAGGACATGCGTTCGTAAAACCAAAGTTCCATATTTGACCGTACCAATCATGAACTCATAAAACGCAGCTTTTGTATATATATATGTGGCATTCGGCTATTGGGCCATACAGCCAGCTCAATGTGATTTGTTGTTATCAAGTATTGACACAAGGACACTACAACATGGACAAGACATTCACAGACACAACACTAAACACCCATGCCCTCGGCCGGACTCGAACCGGCGACCTTCGGTACGCGGAGCCAGCACTCTAGCCCCTACGCTACCGAGGCCGGCTAAAAGGCAGCTGATCCCTAATCTTGGGAAAAGGTACTAAAGAAGAAGGAAGTGTTTTACAATAAGCCCTTGACACTTATTAGGAATACTTTGTATTTAATTAAACTTTACTTTGAACACCATTCCTTTCCTTGAATTTATTAACTCTTTATTTGAACATGTGTCTGCTTTTACCATGTAATATTCAAAAACGATCTTTAAACTGCATGAAACTTTCCAAAATTTTAGTATATTGTTTCAACAGAAATAACGTTACTTTCTTTCTACAAGTTGGTTTCCTAGGTGTTTTCTAGCAACTGAATTTTTCGATTTCAAAGTGGAAAATTACGTGACAAATTTCTATTCCGGAATTACGCTTTTAATATACTCAAACTCTAAGTAGGATTCTCTAGATTCAAACATTATTGTCTTCTGCCTATTTATTATCCTGAATATCTTTTAAAGTGAAGAAAAATACTGATTTAACGAAATTATATCAGAACCAAATATTACATATCTAGATCTTAGCTTAAGTTTTTCTACAGCTGTTTAAATGAATTTATTGCTTGAATTTACGGTTTAAACTTGAATTATTGCCTATATTAGCTATATTGTTTTAAATTATTTCCTGAATTAATTATAAAAAAATGACTTTAAAATTGCGGTATCATGTACTTCAACCAAGCTTGATATTCTGGAAACTAATTTCGCTATAGCGAAATTCTATGGTATGTTACATCCTTTTTGTTGTGTTTTCACTGCTCGTTGATTTGAATGGCAATAAAGCTGAGGAAACTAGGGAGCTATATGCCTTACGATTCTTAAAAATTACGTTGTCGCAAACTGCAATTACCTTTATGGTACAAACTACAAATGCTTTGTAGTGCTTTCAATTATGTTGCTTTCTCTTGTTACTCACAAATTCTTCAGAAACTCTGTAGTATCATCGGATGAATCTCTTACTTTGTACTCAAGATTAAGTGCCTTCCTTTCATTCTTTATGTACATACCGTTGCAATTGTTGTTATTTAAATAGCCATTTATGTCACTAGAGATGGTATTCACGAACAGAAACAACTAGCCCCATTCATGAATTATTCAGAATCAAAAAGTATTCATCCCTAGTTTCAGATGGCGTACAAGAATAATTTTTAAAATTTCGCAGCGAAAGGATCCATTATAGCAATATATTTGTGGGATACATCTAACTTTTTATTGACAAGTACTAATTGGTTTCGTCATAACCTCTTGAAGGCACCATCTCGGTATTGACTTGGAACCCATTTTTTTTTTTCCGTGAGGGCTTTGTGACTCATCGACGTCTAAATCATTAGAGACGAAAGATACTGGAGGTGAGGAATGTTATTTTTGATAGACATTCGCCTGGATTGATTTCGAGAAACCATTGAAAACGGAGATCCATTATAGCAATATATTTGTGGGATCATTTACCTATCTCAGTTTTCTTTTATAAAAGCCAAAGGATAGTTCTGAGAATCCTCCTATTGATGAATGGGAAGAGTAACAAAACCTCTGAAAATGCTTACGTGTTTTCCCTTACCAGCTCTGTCAGCATTTCGTGTGTCGTCTTCATGACGATGACAGAGGCCAAGACAGAGGTGATCTACGTGGTGCATTTAAACTTTCACTTAATGGTCGAACTACAGTTCAGTTTCTTCACTAGCGCCATTCCAATACATGTCTTCAAACACTTCCAGTTTTTTATTTATTTATCTTCAGCTTTTGTGGAGGCTTGCCAATTTCGGTCGGTTCTCTTTAATAACGGTCAAATTGTATTTACATGTCTGTGAGAAAAGTAAGCTATCAATATAACAATAACAGTTTGAACTACTTTATCCAAACACACCACTAATGAATGACTACCTAAAGCCTACAAAACTACGTCCTCAAGTGTTGGCATATGTACTCATATATAGGTTACAAAATATTGGTGCTTGCTCCTACTAGCCGTTGAGGACTTCTGAATTTACAACCAGATGTGGTGCCGAAATATTTCATCCTTGTTCACACCGCTTATTTGTCACTCCAAATTTATGGCGTGAAAGTTTGGCATCCTATTCAGTATTCTGTTATTCGCGCGTATATTCCGGGCCGTTTAGAACATTCTGAAAAGGCAGGACGAGTTTATAGATATAACCTGCCCCGTCCAAAGAAATAACACCGCAGATTTATGATCATATTTTCCATGAGAATAACTCGCAGGTTTTATTTCTGAAGAGAGTCAAGCTGCCCATAAAATTTTTGATTTGTAGGATGTAATCAAGTAACTTTCAAAATGATATTCGAGTATTCAAGATGAAATAAAAAATCTGCCAAAATTTACAATGATAAAGAATTAGAGTCTATTATTTTTTTATCGTTTTAACCCACATTCATAGACGAGAGAAGGATTTTCGTAATGCTAATATTGTTTCAGTTAAAGTGGCCATATGAAAGATCTGACAGTCAGAGGCAAACAACAGATATCTTGAGCTGATGGTCTTTGAAGACATAACTTTCCGGTTAGCAGTATAAATAAAATCTACATTTATTCCTTCTCTTTTCGCTTTCCAATATGTCTTTCTTCTTATTTTCGCTTTACATTTCCTCCCCTGCTCCATACAAATACTATTTCCTGCTGTTATTACTTCTCGTGAAATCCCTTGAGGTTTCTATATCATCATTCATAGAGTTGTGTTTCTTTCTTTATCCCTAGGATAAGCAGTCTGGAAGTACAGTGACTAAGGCGTCCATCTCATAAATTCAGTGTTTCTTTCCGGCCTGGAATTTTTAAGGGCACTTTGTCTTATTTTCCCCCTGGATCGCTTCAGATCACGACTTTGGTGGTTTGTGAGACATCTCGAAATTATATCACCAAATTGTAAAACAAACAAATTTACTTATTTCTTACTGGTTACCATTCTTTCTCAAGTTTTGTGTTATTTTTTTATGCAAAAGGAGAAACTTTTTTTTTTTTTTTTTTTTTTTTTTTTTGGAGGGGGGGAGGGGTCTCTTTTGTTATTTATGTTCGTAGTGTAACGAAAGAATCAATGACTAAACATTTTGTTTGATCTAGGTAACATCTCATCTCTTCGTTCTTGTGTAAGTCCTCGTTTTTCCTATGTCTATCCCTTCTCTGTTTTCATTCGCATTTATATCTTTGTCAGATTTTTTTTTTCTTCCTGTCTCTTCTATTATCTGAGGCATGGAGCATTTTTTGTGTGGTTACTGTATCATAGTGTCTGACCTTTTTTTTGTTGTTGTTGTTGGTGGGCCTCCATTTACATTTACCTCCTCTTTTTTATCCAGATTTTATTTCTTTTTATATTTTAGTTCTCATGAAAAGACTTGAAGTTTTTCTATCATCATTCCGAAAGTTATTAATCTTTCTTTATCTCTCGTATAAGCAGCCTTTGTTACTTTGGTATTTTAGCAATGTTTAATTCTATCTGTTCAGTGTTAACTCAGTAAGCATTGCGATTTCAGTACATCATAATCTTAACTGAAAGCTAACTTCATTTCGGCCATAGTAAAGAAATTGCACCTTTACGAATGGTTACTGTTAGAACCGAAGTAAAATTATTGAAGAAGATTAGTACAGTAATCCGACGACGACTTTTATGAACTCATCCTTGTATCAGCCTAGAGTGATGTCGAGAAGCCTAATGAACGACCCGATCTGGAATTGAACTTGGTTCCTCTCAAATGTCAAACTTTAAATCTACCACTCAACAACCAAGCTCTTTGGTGAGATGTCCGTAGGGACAAATATTTCTTGGTTAGAATTCCGGTGTCTTTTGTGATTTTCAAAGGTCTGTGATCAATGAAACACATACATTTTGGTCGATCTTTATTAATGTTCAAATCATTTAAGAATTAATCACGGGACAATAGCGTATCACAATTATATTTTTAAACAATTGCTGTCAATATTTAGAATAGTAATAGTATTGTTTTAGTTCATAGTCTCTATTACTAGAATTTTAATATGCAAATTATCACAACTCGCAATTAAAAAGAAGGCTGCTGGGTAAAATTTAACTAGTGCTTTCGATTCCACCTTAACCTTGGGACCTCCTTACCGAGCGGGGCGGTGTAACGGTTAGCGTTCTCGCCTCGCATTCGGGAGGACGGCGGTTCGAATCCCCGTCCGGGCATCCAGATTTGGGTTTTCCATGGTTTCCCCAAATCACTCCAGGCAAATGCCGGGATGCTTCCTTCAAAAAAGGCCATGGCCGAATTCCTTCCCATTCCTTGCCCCCATCCTTGCCCCCATCCTTGCCCCCCATCCTTTCCCGTCTCTAAAGACCTCGATGTTAAAAAGAGACGTAAAGCAGTTAGAAAAAAAAAAAAAAAAAAAAGGGGACCTCCTTAAGAGGCTGATGTATCTGGCACGTTTAGTATGCAGAGAGAGGGGTGTAAATTTAAAATTCCCATCAGGAAATGCTGGACAACAGTACTAAACGTATAGTTGAAATCCCCCCTTTTTTTTTTAAGGTTAATACTGTAAAAGGTTATAATTACAGAGAAAAGTTTGAAACCTGTCTGAAGATACAAGATGGTATTAAGTTGTTTAAATGTTATGTACTTCGGGTCTTATATTTCCTCACCAGTGTGCTAAAATAAAGCACATTTGTACAGCATGGTATTTTCTGTTGTTGCTGTATTGAGATTTACACAGATAGAAACGATACTTCTGGCAGTTTCCATTATTCTCTGACTTTTATTGCATGCAATATTGCCTCTTGTTCTTGATGGGACTTCTATAAGAAATACGGAACCTGTTTCATGAACCGTACCAAACAAGAGGATAGCTTTTAAAACTTTGCCGATTATTACATTGTTTCTATAGGTCGTCCAGAAAAATTCACATTGTTTTTAACTCGGCATTGCAGTGAACATAGCAACGTTTTTCATCTATACATGCCAGACATAACATCGATGGAGTACGAATTACACAGAGCAATGTTAGATGGTATCGGGCACGTTGTAAAACACGCACGGCCGGCTGTGGAATTGGAATCTGTGCCTCTGACGGGTTGCCGTCTATCTGAAAGCAATCAGATGTAATATCACATCTCCTTTCGTACTTCTCCAGGGCGTTGTAAACACGCAGATTACTTCGGCAACAACTCCATACAGGCGGTAATAAAACTCGACACCTGCGAGTCACAGAGGAAATCACTGATTCTGAAACTGTACATCCGCTATGTGCAGTGTCCGACGGGCCGGAGAATCGCTTTGCCGGATTTACGACGACAGCAATATTGGAAATAGAAGGCGTCCATAATATAATTTTGTACAGCGCGTATCGGACTGAATGGGAAGTTACTGCAAGGTGGCTGGGGATCTGGAGATCTGGATATCCAACACGAACGGATTTCTCTCTCTCTCTCTCTTCAAATATATTTAAATTAATGAAGAAGTTTGAAACAGCCATCAGACTCAGCCTTTTATGAATTTTAATCTTAGGAATCAAATACAGAGGGATGAAAGATGATTAAATACTAATTTGCATATTATTTCATGTGAACGAATATATTTTATTATTATTATTATTATTATTATTTAGTGATGAAATGTAGCAGAAATGATACCAATACTAGCAGATTAAATATAAAAATAGGGTCGGAGCCAATAGGAGAAGTGAGTGAGTTCTGTTACTTGGGAAGCAAAATTACAACTGATGGCCGAAGCAGGAATGATGTTAAAAGCAGAATAGCACTAGCAAAAAGAGCCTTCATGAAAAAGAGAAATCTTGATCTAGGAATTAGAAAGAACTTCTTAAAACTCTTTGTGTGGAGCACAGCACTTTACGGTAGCGAAACATGGACTTTAGGAATACCGGAAAGAAAGAAACTTGAAGCATTTGAAATGTGGTGCTACAGAAGAATGCTGAAAATTAGGTGGACGGACAAAGTAAGAAATGAACGAGTTTTGGAAATGATGGGTGAGAAAAGAAGTTTATGGAAGAAGCTTACAGGAAGAAGAGACAGGCTGGTAGGTCATATTTTGAGACATGCTGGATTGGTTAATTTGTTAGTGGAGGGAACAGTCGAAGGTAAGAACTGTAGAGGTAGACAGAGATTAGAATATATGAAGCAGATAATTGAGGACGTGGTTTGTAAGGGGTATGTAGAAATGAAGAGGTTAGCGCAGGATAGGAAGGGATGGAGTATTGCATCAAACCAGTCGAAACACTGACGACAGCAAAAAAAAAAATATATTATTTTCTTACGGCTTTACGCCTCGTCAATGTCTTGGTCATTAGAGGCGGGAAAGGACTGGGGACAAGGAGCAGGAAGGAATTCGGCCATGACCTTTTAAAGGAAGCATCCCGGCATCCGCCTGGATTTATTTGGGGAAACCATGTAAAACCCAAATGTGGATATTACACAGGCGAGGCCAAAGCATTAACCGCTCAAACACCACGCTCGGTGGGAACGAATATTGTTTTTATGAAAGGAGACTGTGTAAGTGATATGTAAGACGATCAAAAAACAGCATGATGTTTGAAATATTAAGGGTAAACTTGTAATTCTAAATTTGGATGTAAGTAATGGTGCTTTTAGAACGATTTTAAGCTATTTGGAGTGGTTTATGTTCCCCGCTTTATGTTTGTATGCCTAAAAACACCTTTAATTTCCATTTTGAAGGGTTTCCTAATGCTTGTGAGTGATTCTGTGCTATAATAGTTCTAATTGTTTTCGTATGTTTTCGATTGTCAATCGGATTAATATCACTCGAGAAACGTCTGTCGGCACCCTTTGTTGTGTTCCGGATGCTTTTCTGGCCCTGGCATGAGCTCCGAACGTGGGGCGTAAGCGTTTAACACTCTGGCCTCGCATTCGCGACTACGGTGGCTCGAATCCCCGTATGGGCATCCAGATTTGTGGTTTAATGGTTTCCCCAGATTACTCCAGGTGAATGTCGGGTAATGGCCGAATTCCTTCCCGTTCTTTGTCCACAGTCCCAACCCGCCTCTAATGACCTCGACGTCGACGAGGCGTAAAGCCATAAGTAAAAAAAAAAGTGTATGAGCTTGTGGCAAGGGCGGGCACCAACAGTCGCTGTCAGAAGTTTCGGTAATTGTTTATGAGTTCTCTGGCAGGAATGTTCGCTGAAGTTTAATCGCTGTAGATTTTTTGTTATGTGTTTTAGGACCAAGCGGGGTGGTGTAACGGTTAGCGTTTTCGCCTCGCATTCGGGAGGGTGGTGGTTCGAATCCCCGTCCGGGCATCCAGATTTGGGTTTTCCATGGTTTCCCCAAATCACTCCAGGCAAATGCCGGGATGCTTCCTTCAAAAGGCCATGGTCGAATTCCTTCCCATTCCTTGCCCCCATCCTTTCCCGTCTCTAAAGACCTCGATGTTAAAAAGAGACGTAAAGCAGTTACAAAAAAAAAAAAAAAAAAATGTGTTTTAGTAACTTTGGAAGAGTCTAGAGCCTTGTTTCCGTGTAATGTTGTTATGAGGATTTCTGCTCAATAATAACAGCTAGATGAAAAGTGTGTCATCGGTCTTGTTATTTTATTGAACTACGTATTTAATTAATTCATGGCGGCTGTACTATAGTAACCTGTTAATTAAAGAACTAATTAACTAAGTTGCAATCAGTCTTATCTGAAAGGACCATCCAGCGAGAACATCGATGTGGTGAGTTCGTCACTTTTAATAAACGCTATAAACTTTGGTTTAACGTGTCTTAAAAGTTCCATTTTACTTGCATAAAAGTTAATTTCAAAACTGTTACTACGAATTATAGGTTTTTCATACTTTTCTATTACATTACTCTTTTAATTTTGACATGAGGTAACAATTAATTTACTCCCGGTAGATAATTGACAATCGATTTATTGTGCGAACGGTCTATTAGTTTTTGATACGCAGTGCGATTAGATGGTAACCATGACAATTATAGGTTTAAGTACCAAATATTGAGGAAGGTGGGATATATAATCTGGTTAAAAATACAATTTTATGTTTATGTATGAAAAAAGACATAATCAAAGACGACAGAAGTGTTTTTAAAATTTATACGGAGAAGAAACGCCAGTGAACGACGTAAACCAGTAATAAGTTTTTAAATATAAATGTAAATTAAATCACATGGTGTAAAAATCAGAAAAATTTAAGAATTAGCGTGTGTGAAATTATGATTTTCGTTGTTAATGTGGTAACTATGCAATTCATACATCTTGCTTTAAGAGTGTGTGTGACTATAGGAGAGTTTTCGATTATGTGTACAGAAACTAACACCCCCTTATCTGAGCATTCGGCGGAAACATTATGATGTTCTTGAAGGTGACACTGTTATCATTTGTTCGGTGCAACAGCTGCACCAATCAGGATGAGATAAAGAGGTCACGTGACCCGAAACATAGGGCGCCGCGTCATGGAGAGTTGTACCACTGTTTGTAGCTGCTTCTGTATCCTGTATCTCACTGGTGTACCTAGAGCACCATTAGTTTACCCTCATCGGTAACCTTATTCCCCCAAATTTCATGGGTTCCGGGTGTTGGTTAGTTTATTATTTCTTTGTTGTTCCCTATAGACAAGCGAGTACTGCAAATTTCAGGGAATACAAACAACTTTAATAAAGAAAATATTATAAGACTCAAAACTACTTGACATTCTGTGCTCTGGAACATGTGACCGCCATACCAATTTACTGATTAACTCAGCTCCTTCTTTGACTAACAGTCTTAACCTGAAGAAGGCCGTAGTTTTTCGGAAAAAAATCGATCCAAATCAAATTGACGCTAAAACCAGGTAAACAATAACTCCGGCAGCCTAAGTTTATAATTTCATCATTCAGCTGTTCAGTACAGCTACGTTACACAGAAGACTAACATTTTCCCACTGTTTCCTCAGCGCGGAACTTGTGCGTAGTAACGTATTTGCCTTTTGTTTTTCAGCTAGAAGCAAAACATGAACCTATAAATGTCGAATATTTGTATCTTTAAGGGAATTAAATTCCACAATTTCGTTATAATTTGATGTAGTGGTTTGATTAAAATTTTTCATGTATTCTAAAATATTATATTTCAGAAATATGAAGCAATATATAACCAAAGTGAAAAAAATAAGATATGAAAGCGAGCGTCGTGGGTTAGCGGTAACGCTCTGACTAGCATTCGGAAGTACCCGTTCCTTGCACTTTGTTCTATCTCGCCTCTACTGATGTCGACGTTACGTAAAGCCATAAACAAAAAAATTAATCAAAATAACATTAACAAAATTCAAAGGGCTGATTGTTAATCTTTTTGTAGCCTGATATTTGATGGATGCATTTATACATGACGGCTACCTGTTCACAGCACGAAAAAACTGTCATTTCTTACTCTGTTCCCCTGGCAGGTATATCATAAGATATTCCACAGGTTTTTAGTTAGGCCATAAGCTTACAAACTATGAAAACTTCATCAAAATTGGTTCAGTAGTTTCTGCGTGATGACAGGACAAACGGACAGGCAGACGCAGCCCATTTAATTATATACAATAGTAACATTACCCCAAATGTCTTCCGCATAGGTAAGCTGTTCAATTTGAATCAACATTTGAAGCGAATAAAAGTCGAAAAAAGTGTTAAGAGTTACCTTATATTTAACATAGAACAAAATGATAACTAGCATATTTGGATAAACAATTCAGTTGTTTTAGAATGCAGTTATTGCTATTCAAACGTTTCATAAGCTGCTCATATTTTTACTACACCTGAGTTCAAATTACGTACAGTCTATGTTCGGCAGTAAGAAACTGATTGCTTTGGAACTTAATTTCTCTAAGTCAGTGAACTGAAAGCCTGGCATGAACTTCAAGGGATATCTAAATTGAAAATAAATAAATTTTACTTTTCTTTAATTTCGACGTAAAAAGTTACTTACAAGAAAAAATATGTGCATATAATCTATTTCTCGCGGTTGTACGGCTGTTGGCGATAAAATCGTTATAGGCGGGAGAAGATTTACCACGTGATTGAAGGATTAACAGTGCTGGCATTGGGCAACCCACGTAAAACTCAAATCCACATAACCATACCGATGATAAAATCTCCGACTTCGTGAATGCAAGGCATGAATTAGCAGCTCACTCAACTTGCTAATTAGCTGACTAAGAGTACAAATCAATATTTTGTAACGGGGAAACAAAAATAGGAAATTACTCAGTATACCTATCGCTATTACATCTTCCTAATTTTGGTAGGAAAATTTTACGTTAACAACAATTTTATGTATACAAACTACGCTACACAATATTCTGACGAAGCTGCGAATTCCCAGCTCTGATGGACGAGAAGAGGGCATTAAGGGATGTGGGTGAGCCTTCTCAGTCGAAACTGGAAGAAAGAGAATAACATAGCATCTTGGAGTGCGGAGAAGCCTTTGCGGCTCTCGAATCACCATCCGTCTTACCTACACGTATTCAAAAAAACTGTATCAAGTGTTACAGTTTTTTAAGTAATAAGCCAAACTACAATATTCTTCTTCATCCTATCCAGTGTTAGGCCTGGTGGCCTGTTACGGTCTCAATTCATCTTCTTGATATTCTTCCTACATCTCACCTGCCTCTGGGATGGTATTTGAGGATTTTTATGTGAGATCCGATCGGTCTTCATCCTTAGAACACAGTCTATCCAAGATGTTCTGTAGGTATGCACGGTTTGGAGAATTGGTTTGATTTTGAGTTCCTTAAGGATTTTATAAGATCTATTTCTGTCTCGTAACGTGTAGCCAGCTGTTCTCCTCATGAATCGCATCTCAGCCGCCATATCTCCATTAATTACTCTATTTCATCGCGAAAATTCTGAAAAAATTATCAAACATAGAATCCATAAGTAATTGAAACTAATCAGTTGCTGGTAATGTATACAAACAATAATAATGGGTGACCAATAGAGGTATATACTCTAGTCTCTTATCTATGTTAATGAAATACAATTTGTTATTTATACTGTCAACCTGAGCGCTAAGTTATCAATTACTCTGAGAGATTTATGATGCGTCCGGTTTTTTTTTTTTTCTCCTGACGTTTCGACCAACGCTTACGGTCTTCCTCGGGGACCAGGTCAACTTCTGAGTTTATTAGAGTGTGATGTGTCCGTCTGTTCTCACCTTTGTAAAGAGTTATGGGGTAATTGCCCTTGTGTAACACGTCGAAATTACGTAATTTTTAATGAAATGTTAGATAGATAGGGAAATGCTAAATACACTATAGCTCTGCTTGAATCTAGCAGGTGAACAGTGAATGCCTCATGGTAGAATTTAGTATATCGCTGTTAATCGTAATATACGTACAAAATCAATATTTCGGTTTTTTAGAGATTGGCAGAGTACTTTTGTAAAAAGAGCTTGAAGTTTCTGGTGGTTACATAGAAAGGTATGCAGAAATGTTACCATAATTATTACCAAGCTCTACATAAATAAATGTCTGAGACGCGGAAACTTGTACGTTTGCAATACTCACATTTACTAACTAAAACGCTTTTTAACACGCTTATATTAGCCTGATCTATATGTATGCATGAATGTAATGGAATCTTTCGATTCAATTTTCACCTAATTTCAGACGTATCAAGTTCAGATTACAATACAACAATTTCGTAACTATGTTCTAAGTCCCAATCACAATAAGTGGTCGTCTGTGCGATATGCAATTAAGCGGACACCAGTGTTGTGTTACTTGCAAACAAACAGGCGTCCACCTCAGCGCATTCTTCTGAAACAGCTCTCCACTAAATCGAATAAATGAACTTCAAAATAATTTCCTATATTAAATAAAGCCTGCATAGATCTCGATCAGTTTGTCTCTTTAATGTTGGACAGGCTTACGTAGCTATCAGTCACCAGATGATATTCGCATAAAAGCACTTTATTGTTCCAAGCTAACAATGAGAGTTTCATGCAATATCGACGCCTTAAATGAAATGGCTAACAAGAACATGAATAAAATAATTTCAAGTCAATAGTCATACATAAAATTATAAGACTCTAGTGTCTTCATTACATATACCTTCAATTTCGTTTTCAGATCGACAAAATTATAGTTTTAAAAACTAAAAGATACGCGTTCTTGTACCAATGTAAACAATTTTTTTTTAAAAAACTATGTAGCATATCTAAACTAAAAAGCTAAAAATAATCCTTAAGCACATTTTTTTTCATCAACGATAGGCTGTCCCACAATTCAGCATAACTTAATTTTTTAACAAGACTAAAATAAGAATTAAGTCACTGGGCCAAAAAATTGACGCCAATATAATAAAGCGTGTGGTGCTCTCTTCTTACTTTCCATAGTGTCTAACCTTACGAACAGCTAGCGATAGAAAAATTAAAACAACTGACATATAACATCACTTGCTTTTTCCTGTGTTAAAGGTAATACTTTGGTCTATGGCTTTATTCTTATTTTAAACTTATTCAAACAATTAAGTTTTACTGAATTGTAAAAAATTCTTTTGCTGCTGGACAAAATGTTTGTATTTTAAATTTTTATCTGACGATGCTACAATAGCGGGTTTTCTTTTCATTCTTTTTAAACTATAATTTTTCAGATGTATCTCTTTTCTCTCGCGGAATGTAACGAGAAACCGAAGCCAGCCAGCTCAAAGGGAGCGCTGTAAACCTGTGCCGCCGTCTCATGAACATTTGATGAGCAGGAATTGTTTGGACACTTAGAAGCGAATTGTCGAGTTATGAAAGGCCACGGATAGTTCGATGTCTATTCACTGTTCCTCATGAAAGTCAATGGCCTGCGTCCTCTACACGGACAGCAGGAAAAACAGTCTCACCAGAGAAACAAACAGCACCTCAGAGAGAGGCGGTCCACCCGTTTAAAGAGAGCAGCCTCACACGTGTCATCCATATTGGAAAGGAAGGCAAACCTGAGAGCAGGTACCAACATACAAAAACTATAAACGATCAGGATGAACAGAATAAACGAACAGTAAGCTGGATTTAGTTATTATCAAAAGGGAGAAAAAAACAGCAGTTCAGGCCTCTTGTAACGTATCTATAAGCTCGCTACTAGCATTTCTACTAGCTATTCCCAATAGATATATAATTTATATTTCGATTTCGGAGTTGTTTTAGTTGAACATAGAAATTAGTAGTTTTTCAACCTTAACGGATTTTGTTGCATTCATTTCCACAGCTAAAACTCATCATAAGAATTTTTTTTTAAGTAATTCATTCCCCTCTGGGTGAGGCCCAGCGGGGCGGGCTGTTGTAGGGCCACATGTCGGCCCTTTTCAGCCAGAGGCTTACCAGATGCTCCATTGATTTTTATTATTTTACATTGAAACATGATACATAAATTTTCATTGGTGACATACAGAACAATTACATTATACAGATAATATGGTACAAATTTAATGGTAACATACTGAACATTAATAACATTACGTAGATATTATGGTACAGTAGATATAAGCAGACAATAATGGAGTTATTTTGAGTGCTAGATGTGCTGGTGTTGGCGCTGGTTGCGTGGTAACATTAGATTCCATACATTGCCAATATTGTTGATATGGTATGAGGGATGTAGTTTGATAGTAATTATGTTATTGTGTGATTGGAAGATGCGCTGATGTTAATTGTTGATTTCGGCGTTGCAGTTAATGGTTGTGTGGAGTTGTGGAGCTGTCGCAGTCTTTTATTGTTTTTTGTTTCGGCCTCGTCATGGAACACCCAACGGGCTGCAATGCTCGGGCATAGCCATTATGTTTACTGCTGATAGTTTTTCTAATGTTTGTGGGTCTATTGTGTCATCTGTTAATATAGAGTGAACAAGAATGTGGGGGGGATACACATACTTTTGCTTAGGATGACGGTGATGAAGTAGTTTACGTTCCAGCAAGGGGAGAAGATCAGGGCGGTGGAAAAATTTAGTTTAACAGGTAATTTGATTTGTTTACGTTTGTAAGCCACGCAATTAGTGAAGATTATAACCTAAAAGTTGAAACAACTAATGAACGCGTAAAGTTACAGCCGGTCTGTTGTCACCAGCTATATTCAACAACTTCTTGTCTATTTTGAATGTAAAATCAAGTAATTAGGCAAAGTATAATTGGTGTTTTCAATTAAAGAAAAATGTTTAAACTAAATGAGATAAAAGCAAGAAATTAATATCAGAGGATAGTCTCTAAATTAAGAGGAGTAAAAACCTATATTGGTTCTTGTAAAAAAAGTTTAAGTATCTGTAAGATAATTGAGATTTTGGAAATGAATTGTCGTAATTGTTAGGAAAAGTGCGCCAAGGCTGATGGACTGATAACGTAGGAGAACTTAAAATTAATTTCATAGAAACCTTTTTGAGGACTATACTAAGTTGAAATAGATGGGATATGATATGAAGAAGCCCAGGTAGTAATTATGATTCAAACTATTAAGTACTTTTCAAGATATTAATTTTCGAAGGTTTTTGCTGACGTCACAGAAATTCCCAAGTCGATAAATAGACCCGCGGCCACTCTGGCGAAGCGCATTCTGCCGGCAGTTTTCAAAGAGGTAACATCGTGTCATAATGTAGCTCATTTATTTCGATAAGTTTTGTAATGGTCAGTTCGTGCCACTACGGGAGCCAATAGCTCCTTGGTGTTTCATCTTATAATGTAGCAGTCGTACTTTCATCGAAGTTAGGGGGCTTGTCTCTTCACGAGAGAGTACTTTACCTACAATCTTCTTTGGAACTGTTGTCCGATTGCTTTATTCATAATTCTGGTACCGATATTGTAAAGGAGAACTTTTGAAAGAATATACATCTTTTGTGACTCTAAAATTGTGTACAGTGACCTTATTTCTATTTACCCTTCTTATTTGGGGTCTGTTACAAGCGTGTGGCGACTGGATCATTTAAATATATTATAGGTACCAGAAGACTACGGTCACTACAATTATTTGTTCACAGTAAAGGCAGTGTGTTGCTAACCCCCTGAGCTTCTTTCCTACTTACACTCTGGGCCTTCCCCTCCCTCCGATCCCAACCATAATCCTGGTAAAATAAGACTTTAAAAAAATTGTCTTCGTCTTGATTGTGTTGACTAAACCTCGTGATAATGAGCCTATATAATACCTATAGAATATTAGTTAAATGTTATTAGCAAATCTCAGGTTCTTGCTCAAATAATGACGAGTTCTGCCAATATTTGTCTTAATAAATTGATGAGCTTACTGCTTCGGTCATTGGCTACTACTAAATGTTATTAAATATTTACTTTTCACTTTGCATTTGCTATATTTAGTTAGTTAAAATTGCATAATAGTTTACGCAAATAACTCCGGTTGCTCAGCACTAACTGTTTGGACGAGGTGATAAACTGATAAAACACCAGAGATAGAAAACAATTTATAATAGTAGGAAAAATCCATGTACATGCAGTGAATGGTTACATTGGCGACAGCAAGCTTCAAAATAGATAGATAACAGGCCGATCAGCATACTTTATGATACAGTTGCTTAGGGATATTACGATGTTCCTTTAAACACACCTGAGTGTCTCAGTGCGCTGAGACGCTGCTTACTGGATCGGGGAGATACAACGGGACCGGGCACAAGTACAGGCCAACGCGTACCAGCCGTTTGACTGCGGTTTTTAGGCGGTTTACAGTAATCCAGGCGAATGCTGGGACGATCTCCAATCATCGCCTCATAAATTACACATTTCACAAACAAAAATATATTTATCATACAGAACACTGATAGACATCTCGTTTATACAAAAAAAAAAATTTAAAAAAAAATGAAATAACTAGTCCAAGGAGAGTCAGATTCAAATTTGCTTATTTTCCTTTTAAACATCAGTCTCCAAAGATACTAGGTGCAAGTGTAAACAGATGCTGCAGCGATTATAACGTTCAAACAACTACTACGCACAATACAGGATTACTGCAAAAGAATCATTCACTTTCCTCTAATAGATTAGGTACCCCCGGTCCTATCAGGCCCGGTAAGACTTCTAGCAGGAATTCAGTTACTCCCCCCCACCCCCATCTCCATTATCATCATTCACACATGCCACCTGCGTAAACAACTGGTCCATTTCCACCTTGGTGGTCGAAAAGGAGAAGAAAACGTTATTTTAAATTCGCATTATATTTTTGCATGATTTGGCAACATGCTAGTTCAAAATTATTTATGGAAAAATTAAATGCTAGAATGATTTCTCAGCAAATGAAAATTGTTCGTCGTTGAAAGCACTAACACGTTACTGAACTAATTAATCGCTAGGTACAAAATCATTGAACAGCAGATTCTGTAGACAGTAGGTGACCAGTCGGCTGAGCCTCGTTCCAAAAACGAACCTTCCTTCTGATGGAGAGAATAGGTACTCTTGTTTTTATATACTATGAGTCATGCTTTACAATGAGGTTTGCTGTGTAATTTGGTTTGAGAGAAGCAAGATGGGGAAAATCTCTGAGAGTGGCGATTACGTAAAACCGCATAAAAATAACAGTATACCCAGTCCGATGGGAGAGCGAAAACGTTGAAGTCTTGCTTTGGGCCAGACCTGGGTTTGATTCTCGGTCTAGCCATGAGTAATTCGAATTTCATGGTTTCTCATGATCTCATCAGGGAAATTTTCAGGATAAAGAAAAGATCGATAAGTAGCACTCTGGTTGTTCAGTGGTTTAGGTGTCTGACGGGGAATCGAAACGTCCCCTGTTCGAATCACTGTTCCGGCAAGAATTTGCATAATCTTTTAACCCGACCTTCACCGCTTGCACAACTTGATTGGTAATGTGAAGAAATCAAGAACGCCTCCGTGTTGCGGATTCAATGTTAAACTGTAGATTCTGTGTAGCCGGTAGGATTACGACCACACAGAATTATTATTATTAAGATTCCCGTCGCATCCCTAATTACATCGTTGTTGACATACTGTAAAGCACTATGAAATGTTGAAATCACTGTTTCCTCGCTTTAGCGGCATCGTGTTTGGTACCGACTGTGATGGATCAATTTGCTTCTGATACATGAATGATTAATAAAGTTTTCAGAATCACTTAAAATATTGATAATAGCTCTAATTATCTTAGCAGTATCTGTTTCTTAAGTGCTTTATGTGCCACAGGTGAGAATAATTAAGGCTGAAGCTAGTTTTGCCCACTTCATAGTGACTTGTGGGTAATAGAGCTGATAACTTGTTAGTAAGTATTACAGTTTATTACAAAGATTCTTACGGATCTTGTGGGATTTGGTAATCACTGCAGAGGAAGATAAACACAGACAAACACAGGATATTCACTATCCCGGATTTGCAGAGTGACAGTGTCGAACGCTATTCATTACATCGATTAACAGTGCATTATGGAGAAATTACTGACCTTGTGATTACCACAGCAAAACGGAAGCTAAACGGGTCCTAGTATCAATGGTATAAAGGATAGATAAAGTAGATATTATCCATAGTATTTATTTATCACTGTAAAGCCTGGTAGTTAACATGGAGGTAGGAATAGAGGGGAGACCAGGTGTCGCTTAAACTGTGAAGCAGCCTGTCTCCGGAGCCGTCATCTTCGTGAGTTCAAAACATTGGTCTGTTTTTCTTAAATTCTAATGTTTGTTGGTTATATCAATTAGGGTATTTATAAATGTGACTCCATAAGACTTCATTTTTAGTAATGCGATGATTAAAAACGAAGAAATTCTTCCGTTTTGTATACATTCCTTGTGTTTCTTGACCCTACCAATATGGCGACCTCCTACCCCACCGCTCTCCACTCGGCGTCACGTCGTTGTATGGAGAAGGTCCCTTACGTGGTCTCCTCTCTTTTATTTGCTCCATGGTAGTTAATAAGAATCCCAGTTTCAAGAAAATAAATCTACAATTCGTCTGCATCCCAATTAAATGACAGTTTAAACTTTGAGGTGCTGAGTAAGCTATTCGACAATCGTTACGTGGTTAGCGAAGTTTCATCGTAAAGCGCTCTCGTTATATAGCCCGCATGGCAGGGCTGTAGACTTGGTTGCCGCAATCACCCTGCAGGACTACCCAGCACACAATGCCGAGCGGTATATGAGGCACAGACGTAAACCTGAAGTTTCTACAGAAACGCATTTTACGATGCGACCTAGACGTTGAGCGTTACGTCAGGCAGAGACATGACAATAATGAAATAGTGAACAATATTACTGAGTTGTTAAATGTTACGTTTAAGTCCGAATTACTAAAAACATAAAATGCTATGACGAATTAGAAAATCAAAATTTAAAAAAGAAAAAACTGAAACGTTCTGCTTGCGAAAATATCAATCACTTTACTGTAAGCTATGTTAGCTACGATCTCTGTTCGAGAATTACCTTAATTGATAACTACTGGATGATATAAATTAAAGAGTCAATGAATGTCTGAAAAATTCATATGAATTTAAATTTGTTCAAAGTATGAGGATTGGGAATGCGACGTAGATAGTATTGGCTGATAAGTAACAAGAATCACAAAAGAGAACGTACCACATAGTTCACAAATACCACTTTATGAAAACCAAAGACAATATAATAATATTGGGCAAATGATTATTCCTAACAAACGAGAATAATACGAGGCACGTCCAGAAAGTAAGTTCCGTTTCAATTTATCTCCGCTGCAGCGCTGCGATTGCAGTTCCGCACATGTGCTGCAGACGATGTGTATCGAGGGGAAGAACGTCCGCCATTTGGAGATCGCTGTCAGTTACGTACGCTTTGTTGTGCTTGTTTGAAATGTCGGCGTTGATTGAAAATCCCGCCGCCTGTGAAATCAGGTCTGTGATTCGGTTTCTGATTGCGAGGAAAGTGAAACCAAGTGAAATTTATCGGCAAATTTGCGATGTTTACGGACCAAATGCGATGAGTGATTCGATGGTGAGAAGATGGGTCCGACAGTTCAATGGCGGGCGTAGTGATGTGCACGATGAAGAACGAAGTGGGCGTCCACCTTTGGTTACAGAAGAATTGGCAAGACTTTCATCTGTTCTTACATCTCAAGTCTTTCCTTGGCGGTCATCACTTCACCAATGACGACGAGCTGAAAGAAACTGTTTCCAACTGGTTGAAGACACAGGCGGCAGATTTCTATGAAGAAGGTTTACAGAACATGGTGCCACGCTATGACAAATGCCTGCAAAATTTCGGAAGTTATGTGGAAAAGTAGTTTAAGAGTTGTAGAATTTTGTGCAATAAAAATTTCTTCTGTATCTGTGTACAATTTAATTTTATTACCAAAAGGAACTTACTTTCTGGACGCGCCTCGTATAATATGTAATACACTAGGTGTGATGGTGGGGATTTGAAGAAACAAACTGGCTTTCAAATTGACAATAAGTTATTAGGCAAAAATTTCTCACTCTGCGGACTATATGAGACATATTTTGGATGACATAGACAAAGAAGGCTAAATTTATAGTGCACCACCAGATCTTTCGAAGGCATTTGACAGAGTGAGACATAAAATCGTGTGAAGTAAGGTTAAAACCATAGCAGCAGATGAAAAAGTATTTTGATAGGTATAAGAATTCTTAAAAATTAAAAAAAAAGTTGGGTTAGGAAATACAGTATCAAAAGAAGTAGAAATGAAAATGAAAGTTCCACAAGGTTGTGTATTGGGACCATTGCTATTCATTATTCTAACAAATTATTGAGGTAACGATTTGCAGTCGAAACTAAGGTTGTTTGCCGATGATGGTATTTAATAGGATTAAAACGGGAGAAGTCTGTGAACAGTCACAGGTTAACCTGCACAGGATATCTAACTGGAGAGATCAACGTGGGATAAATACAAAGAAAAGTCCGTTTATTAGGTACACAGGTGAAGAAACTAAATTTTGATTATGATTATAGTGTAGGGAAGGAACAACTTGTTGAAGACCTAAAACGTAAATTGATAATAAATTCAACTGGGCAGGTGGAAGGAAAAAATGTCAAAGTCTTTTACTTATTCGGGAGCTGTACGAGAGAAGTGATGAGTATAGGTCAAAAAAGTTTGGTCAGACCACTGCTTGAATGTGGTGGTGTACTGTGGGAGTCACATTTTTGGTATCAAATACAGGAGCTATATCTGGTACAAAGGACGATTACTAGATTTGTCTCTGGAAATTACTGAAGAACACAATCAGTACGATAAAAAACCTGGAATTGGAATCATTGGAAGACAGGAGGAGGATGAAGAGTCTACAAGTCGTATGTTAATAATGAGTCATGGAAAAGAGTTATGCGTGGAAGGAAAAGGATGATTATGGCCACAAGCTAGCTCTTGATTTTGGACTTAAAGTTGTGGACAAATTTACTATCATAGGCGAGGAAGGCTGGGATTGGAAAAAATTATCAATGTATCTGATGAATAATTTAACAAAAATTCTGAATGACTTTAGAATTAGAATTAGTAGAGAGCAGAAATAGGTGAGTATATAAAGTGGAAAAAAATTGGTGCGTAGGGAAATTGCCACCGAAGCGTTGCGCTCCATCGCAATTAAACTAAGTTAAGTCGAATTGGCGGGTTCCACTTGAAAGGAAAGCAGGCACGGATATAAACGTCAGGAAATTGGAGAAGGTTTACTCTGAATGTGACACGAAATACTAGCAAAGTCGTCTGTCCCCGTCGTCGTTAAGGGCTTATCCGAAAGACTAAATACAAGATTAATTACGGAAGTAAAGGGAAATTGATACTTTAACACTGGAAGCGGGGTGTCTCAGATTCCTCTTCCGAGTTTAGAAACTAATTTGCCCTTCGAATTTTTGCGCAGATATGGGCGAGAAAAATCGGCTCAGAAATACTACCTTTCAGATATATAGAATGAAAGTGACGAGCACACAACAAAAGTAATTAACCACCCAGGTTTATGATAAACTGATACTTCCCTGATTTACCACAATAGATTCAGAAGCGCAGTGAAGTGTTATTTCTTATGAATATTCGAAACATTGCTAAAACCTGGTCAAGTTTATGTAACTATTAGATTACAGTTTGAGTCTTGTTTATAGTGCTAACAGTTTTTTTTTTTAATTTAGTGAAAATTCTTCTGGCTTGTTAGATGGTTAGCGAATTCATTTACTGGAGTAACGGAAATATGTGACTCAAAATATGTCATAGAGCGGTGAAATATATCATACAATAAAGAGAATCACTGTGCCAAGGGGAGTCATGATGCAATAATAAAGAGTTGTCTTCGAATAAAAAAATAAAAAAATGAAACAGCTACTGAAAGAATAATATTTTGATCTCAACCGCATTCCAGTCTACTAAAGATCTTACGCGAACCTCATCTGAAACCGGTACGATGAGTACATCACGCACCTAAGCTACCTTACGCTACAGAGAATACTATTGATTGCACTTGTAACAGAACAAGAAGCTTGTGTGTTAGTAATAATGTAAACAGATTAAGCACGATCGCGCAATTTTGGGTAGTCTTACTAGTGAAACCTGCGTTTTCTTTATTCTTCTTAACTTTTTTTTCTGATACCTCTGAACATCGTTTAATGTTTTCGAAAAAGTGTCTTCAGAAAGGGTAGCTGATTCATTTTTGGCTGATGTCCATCTGGAGCGATTTATTGACAAGCGATAAAAAAGTGTTTCAACTAAATGTACCTATTTTCATTTCTGATTTTACATTTCTTCATATATCTATTCGATTCCCGAGATATCCTTGTCGGTCTAGCGACCGTACCATTCAATGCTTTAAGACTCTTACAAGTGACGAGAACTGGATAAAACGCATGTAGTTTATCATGAAGAGTTCCCGAAAAGACATAGCTAAATAAGTCAAGAATAATTATGTATGCAGAATTGCTTAGATTTATCCAAAAATCAAACTGTATCTTTTTCGATAGCACCGATCGTGGTGGTGTAACGTCAAGCGTTCTGGCCTCGCATTCGGGAGGACGGCGGTTCGAATCCCCGTCCGAGCATCCAGATTTGGGTTTTCAATGGTTTCCCAAATCACTCCAGGCAAATGCCGGGATGTTTCCTTCAAAATGCCATGGCCGAATTCCTTCCTATTCCTTGCCCCCCATCCTTTCCCGTCTCTAAAGACCTCGCTTTTAGAGAGACGTTAAGCAGATTTAAAAAAAAAAATCGATAGCCATAAATTGACTGTTCCGTTTTCTGTATATTAATGAAGGGGAACAAAACAAACGTTTAACTGTTGTAAAAAGAATCTTCTTCAAAATATTAAACCAGTCTGCATCCTCTATTCTCTTAGAACATTTACGGCTAAGTAACAAATTTCGCTTCAGCGCGAACATTTTGTTTGCTAGTTCGTTGTCACATACCATTTTCCTATATTCGGTTTCTGTAAACTGCTTCTTTTGTTTTAGATGAAACTTGTGGGCCATTCGTTATATTTTTATACATAAATGTGAAACGATCTTTATGGATTACTGTGAAAAATTACCTAAAATTTCAGTTAGAATGGTCAATATTCTATGCCGGAATGATTTGAATCCCGATTCATTGTATGTACTGAACTATCGTATTGGTGACTGGCACAAACTGTAAAACGGTAAACTGAGACAAATGAAGGTTTAACACCACTTACGTAACCATAAAACCAAAGGCACACCTAAAGCCAAAGTACACAGGGACGAGTGAGGCTCCCAAAATATTCAAGAAATATTCATCGAATTTAGTGTTAATCTTACACAACACAGCCACCAAGCTTAAAGACAGTTCATTTTCTCTGTAATACCGCAATAATAACCGCTTTGTTTACAAAAATCGTTTCTTAAGGCAGATGAAAAATGTTTAAAATTTATCTGCGCACCCATATAACACAAGTGGCCTCCAAGTGCCGTCAAAAGCGTGAATGCAGACCCTTCATGCAGATTCACTTAAGAAAAATCCACATTCACCGTTTTCCGACAGTCGTGCAATTTCTGTAGTTCAAACTTATCTTACTGTTTTAAATTATGATGTAAACATATTAGTTATGAGGAGAATTTAAAAAAAAAGATTCATGCGACAGAAAAGTGGAGGTTTTAGTGCTCATTATTAGCAGATTTAATGGTATGGATGGATGGGAGATACGTAAGAGTGTTCCATGCATGTGACGAATATTTGATTTTGTTGCATTGTTCACCTCTTTAATGGCAGTCATTAACCTAACATGATAATCCATACGGGTTTAGGGAGAGTATGTGTGATCCGAATAGCGGATCGGACTAGCGTACTTTTACGTGACCAAAGCAAATACTAAAAACTGATATGTACCTTAGAAAATTCGATATATAGTAGATTTAAATAAAAACGAATACCACAATTTCTCATCAGATAATTGTCATTAAGTTCATTACTTTATTACAACGTAAAACGTAGCAATCGGTTACAAACTTTTATAATTTCAACCAAACAAATAAGGATTTATTTAATCGCTTTACGCAATGGATGCTCAAATATAAACTCTTCTTAATTCCATTTTGGTCGCAGTGACTACATTCGCAAGTTTTCCTTCAGTTAATACGACGCTAAAGAAAAATTTGCCCGTCAAGAGTACACAAACTGATGAGTACTGCTCAATAACGTGAAGATATTTTTATTCTCGCTGTCGAAAAACTACAGTTAAGGTATATATAAATTTTTAACATTCATTTTACATAATTGTGTTTTCTCTGAACATCCCCCACTATATCCAGTATTTCTTAATGTAGTTCAATTGGTAGGTTGCAGGCGCTGAATCAAGATAAAAAGTAATAATTGTATTGTTGTAAGTTCAAGGAATATAAGTCATTATCATTGTATAACTTGACTTGTACTCTTTTTACAGAGCTAATAAAATACGAATTGATTTGACTGAAAATGAATTTTTAGGAAAAAATACTCAACACTGACGTGTACTGTTAATACATATATCCAGATGATTGATATGAATTTATAGTATATTGATAGCAAATGATTGTGACTTATACTCGTTGTACTTATCACGATAGAGTTAACAGTGGATGTTAGGAAAAATGAAATAATTCCATTAGCTTTTCAAACACTCTATCCTTTAACATTTTTCTACATAATCAATCATTTATGATGATCGGGGTCCGAATTTCACTTTAGCTCCAGCTACGACAAAGGCGGAATGTACGTCAAATCCAAACTCTTTCACCAGATATCGAGATCTGACGAATTTACTTCTGATGAAAGATTTCAGGGGTTAACCATCAAGAAGATCTATTCCTCATTTAATTTTACAAGAAAGAAGGATTTTCATTTAGCTAAGGAAATATATTCCTAATATAGATTCCAGATTGTTGAGTTCATTGCATATTACACTTGTACTGCTCTTTGTAGTTTTTAAGCGGTTTTTGAGAGAATGATATTTCACAAACCACAAACTATTTGGAGATCTCTGCTCCAGCGTTAAGGAAAGAAGAAATTTATTTATTTATCAAGCTTGTTTCATGGATCCCTGTTGAGGAAGGATCTCTGGGATGCGAAACATGTCATCGTTAATATACATATATACAATATGAGCCATAATCATGATGAAAAGAATCATATGTTTCAAAGACAAATAAAGAGAGTAAAAATAAACATTAATTTTTACAACTGAGTTTTGCAAAAGGTTATATTGAATACAGTTAATTATTTTGTTTAAATTCTTGAATGGAGTATGAGTTTCCAATAAGATAATTTCTCAGTTTGTCTTTAAATATATCTTTATTATCTGCAAACTGTTTTATACTCTTAGGAAGTTTATCCCAGAATAATCAACTCCTCTTTGTACTAATGACACAGTTGTTTAAGTTATGTACAAGTTATTTCTGTTTCTTGTATTGAAATTGTGTACCTGTGAATTAGTTGTAAACAGGTTAAAATGTTCTAAAACAGACCACGTGAGATAATATATATACTGAGAAGTCATTGGAAGAATATTGAGTTTTAAAAAAGATTTCGTGATTTAGAGACTGATCAAGGCAAGGGGCTGCTGAACAAAAGAATCCTGCTTCGCGCCCTTCCTGAAACCTCGCGTTCTTCCCCCGGTCGCATGCTGTGGGGTATTAGAAATGCCATTGGGAAAATTTTGCAGTACCGCTTTAATTTTCAGACTTTTATAATAAGTATCATGCTGCACACTTATTGATCCTCTTCGCCGAATATCAATCCAGTTTCAACTTGTTTTTCACATGACGGAAATACGCCATGTCTTTTGTAGCTGTTTCACCTACAACTCAGTATTTGACAAATAATCGCTGCAAACTTTGAAAAGGCGTGCAGAGCTTTGTTGTAGCGGACAACCACGTGTATAATTTCAACAGCGGAGGGAAGTTTCTTCAAGCTTCAATATCTCCGGGCAGGCTCCTCACTAATGTGACTGTCTTTTGTTTGTTTCCGCAACACCGCTGACGATGAAGACAGCGATGGCAATTCTCTTTGTCACAGATGCTGATTTTCGAACCTACAATTGCGTGTGCTCTCTTTCAGTTACCAATACTTTGTTCTGGGCGTTAGCGGATATGTCATGAAAATAAAACCATATTTCGTCATCTTTTTTTTTTCTGTTATCAGCCTCTCTACTGGTTTGGTGCAATTTTTCATCCCTTCCTAACTTGCGCCAAACTCTTCACCTAAATATACCCCTTACAACCCCCGTTCTGAATTATCTGCTTCATATATTCTAACCTCTGTCTTCCTTACCTTCGACCGTTCCTACCACTACCAAATTAACCAATCCTGCTTGGCGCAAAATCTGATTTACCTTACTGTCTCTTCTTTCTGTAAAACTCTTTCACAAACTTCTCTTAAGATGCTTCTAACATAGCGAGATGCACTATTTTTAAACTTCTTCAGCTTCCCTTGGCAATATAAAGTACGTCACGCTATGTGACTGCCGGTTAAGACATTTGGTAGCCGAAGAGAACACACTTTCCTACCTAGATGATGGTGCAGAATGGCGTGAATTGGTGGTAAAATAAAATTGACGACAGTTTACTCATCTGTCGGTCTCGGGCATCTTTCTGACAGCAGCGATGTTTTCCTTTGTGACACAAGAGGTTGAGAGTCCAGATCTTGAGTTGTCGTCCACAGTGAAATTCCCTCCCTGGAATTCTCGATGTCATCTGAATATCTATGTATAACAAAGACAATATTGTCCGAACCAAGCACTCACTATTTCTTTGAATGGAGGATCAACATTCATACCACTTGCAAAAATAATAGCGCAAAACTTTTTTCTTTACTTTTTGACGAGGGTGACAATACGAGCACTCAGGGCCGGCGTTAGAGGGGGGTGGGGGGGGGGGGGGGGGTAAGCGGGTCAAAAGTACCCGGGCCCGCGGGCTCATGGGGGCCCGATCACCAACTATAGGGGCCCGCGGGCCATGAATCCAAGATTACGCCCTACGCCCTACGCCCATTGTCGCCTGGCCATTTTGTAGAGCTAAAAAAAAAAGGTCACCAATTTTACCCCGGGCCCCAAATTTCTAGCGCCGGCCCTGCGAGCACTTTACAGTATCACAGATCTTCCTGGCTAGAGAGTAGATTAAAACATTTCTCAGCCGGCTTGATCATCTGGCAAACCGACCCTGGTAGCATAGGGATACCATGCTTGCTTCGCGTTGCACGGGTTTCTGGTTGGAATCCGAACCAGGTCATGAGTGGTTCCAATGCGATGTTGTGTTCATCTTGGGTCGGTGCTTATTAGAGAGAAAAACAACGACGCTGATATGAAATGTACGCATTGGAGGCCAGATGCAAACTTAATAAATAATAAAATCTTCTGGCATCGTGTGACTGTCGGTTTCGTCGAATTGCTGAAACTACATGTTGGCACCTAACTTATGAAACTACACATCATACGAAATAATTACTTAATTGGTTATTGGCCATTCTTCCACATTTGTTTGCTAAAGATTTGTAAATTCAAATATAGTTTCTTAACAACTGTTATTTTATTCCTATCGCTTAGACCAGTAACGTCCTTATGGACTTGAGTGTGGTCAGTGAAATTTTTGATACAAGCAATCACATGCTGGTCAGGGAGTAGCTCTAGCAGCAATGTAGAACGGCAGAAACATGATGTGTTCTACGGAAAAGTGCAACTAGAGCCATTCCCTGACCAGCATGTTATTGTTTGTATCAAAAATCTCATTGATGATGCCCCAGTCTACAAGGACGAAACGCGTCTGAGCATATAGGAACAGAATAACAGTAGTTATGAGAAGATATTTTCATTTACAAATCTGAAATAATCATGGTCGGAAATATGAAATTTTGGTAATCATGTATCGTCGAATCTGGATAAATTCCTCTACATTCTAAACGAAGTCATATTTTAAAACATCTTATAGAATCATCCCAACTTCGCGCTTAATTATGTTATTATTCCCTTCATTTTGTCCTAATAACTAAACATCATAATTATTCTTTTCATTTTATTTTGATTTACTGCAGATTTTTGACACGGCTCAGATTTTAAACTACGCCAGTGGTGACTTCGCATACCCGCTTTAACACGTAGGCCCTACGTTCAAACTGTCGTGTGGACAATACCATAACACGAAACCAGAACCGAACATATTGGGTGAGCGGAAATGCTCTGGCTTCGCAATCGGGAAGACGCGATTTCGAATACCCATCCGACCATTCAAATTTCGGTTTTACATGGTTTCCCGAAACCATTCCAGGAGCATGCTGGGATACAGCCTTCAAAGGCCATGGCCGATTTCCTTCCCGTTCCTGGCACCCAGACATTTCCCCGCCTCTTAACGACCTATACAAGTCGCAAAACCATAAGCGAAAAGGACCTCAATGATCTTATTAATTGTTACTCCGCAGCTGCTGGTAATCCATTAAAGCATTCCTACAATATAGAGATGGGTCGTTCGCGAGTGAATCAGTTCTTTAGAGCAATTCTTTTAAAAGAGCGAGTGAGCAGTCGCTCATTAAAATGTGAACGGTAGTTCTTCTAGGTGAGTCGGTCATAAGTCGGCTTGTTCCGAAGAGCAAGAAGAGCTCGTTCACGTGGGCTTTGTGGACTGCTGATTAAAAAAAAAAAAGGTTTACTAATTGCATCAAAGTCGATTTAAGGGGGGTATTTCATCGAAAAGTGTAATTCTGAGAGGTGAGACACCCAAATATAACTGAGCAAGTGAGCTAGTGAACCGTTCAAAAGAACTAGTTCTTTTCATAGAGTGACCAAATAAACACCGCTCTTTTTAGTGAGTCACTTTGCCCACATCTATACACTACCCGTTATTCAATCGCAATAGATCCAGTTCTTTAATCATCGATGGTCGGTAGAAATATTCCACACATTGCTACAAAACGACAATCCATGATCGATCGAAACTCTTAAAGTAAACCAGTACCTATGAAACAAACTGACCACTTTGTTGATTACTAGTAATCTGGATGTAACCTTCGAACTGTACTGACGAATGTGACAATCACACTAAGAAAAGTAAATATACAGTGGAAATATATCTCTGTTCACAGATGCGGATCAATTGGTTCATCTGCCTCCTGGTGTCTGTTGTCCTGTTCTTCACGTCAGCCGTCAGTGGTTTGGATCAGCCGGACGGAGCAGTTGGGAGAGCTAGTGCCGAGGCAGTCTTCGGTCGCCGTCTTCCCTCCTCCAGAACCCGCAAGCAGGTGGACGTCCTGAATGACCCACGCTTATCCTACCTGCCGCCCCAGCCGTACCTTCCCCCTGCAGAGGAGCTCCAGGCGTCCTCCTTCGACGCACAGGCTGCAGGTGCTTCCACCAGCTTCGCCGATCCTCCATTTAGAAAGGCCATCACCGTCTCAAATAGAGACGATGAGGAAGAAGAGACGGCTAAGCAGTGTAGCCACTCATTCCACTCGTTTCTATGCAAGAAGAATGATGCAGAGCGACGAAGACCTGCTCCTGGTGCAGCTTCACCCGAGGCGAGCTTCTTGCAGCCTTCCCGTGTAGCCCCACCAACTACAAAATCTCCTCCCCAACCACAAATACGCGTTGAAGTGTCTCAACCACAACAGACTATCACATTTGATTCGACGTTCCTTCAGCCTTCACGAGTGGCTCCCCCTAACAGAAACGTTCTGATACCCACAGACCACAACTGTACATCTCAAACGACGTTGAAGATAACGCCACCAGTTACCACCCGTAAACCGCCTCCAGTGTTCGACCCAAAACCAGCTGCCAGTTTCTTGCCGTATCCCAAATTCAACGCTCCTATAGTTCAACATTCCTCTGAACCAAACTGCACGTCATCTGCAACGCTGAAGGTGAGCGCCCGACCAGCAAAGCAGGAAGCTCACAGAAGAACTGAACTACCAAATGTTATTCCATCAGCACTGTTTGCTTCAACGCCACCAGTGCTGAATTATAACCGCCCCTATCCAGTGCAGGCAGCGTCTTTCGAGTCTCGTACGTTTATCCCACCATTCCTTCCGCAGCCACCAGGGAAGGCGAAGAACTGCTCCTCTGAATCCAAGTCGACACCTGTTGCACTGTCAGCTGTGGTGGCCGCCACTTCTGTTACTGAGCGGATTGCTCATCCCCCGGGCTGTACCTGTGGTGAGGACCACGGAGGATCTGCCACGTTCCTCAGCAGCGAGAGGGTGAAGCCGCCGGAGAGAAGGCCACTGGAGCCCCAGCCAGCTGCCCCACAGCCTGTAAGGGTAAGTGAAGTTACAGCAGCGAAAGAAGCAGATCGAAAATAGGATTTAATAGGGTTGGCGTGGAGTAACGTAAAATAAAAGGGAAACGTCTAGGGCACCCTCTTGCCCTTGGGGTTGGAAACTGTCATAAATGCGGATGATTCAGGAATGATCAACGACATAGGGATTCAACGGGAAGCCACTGCATTAAAGACCGTTAACGGTATCCCTGGGCCATTTAATCCTCTCACTTTACACAGGGTTCTAGGAAAGAAAGGATAATCCTGCAACCGAAAATAGGTCACATCATGTCCTTTTATATAACAGAATTTTATTTTAGTAAAAGTATCACCATTTTCGATATACTGTTGTTTTTTTTTTTTTTTTTTTTTTTTTTTTTTTTTTTTTTATATACATGTAGCTTTGTTCAGTTTATTCCATGTTATTTCTACAAATTAAAATTTTTTGAACCCCGTTCTTTTTTTAAATTTACTCATGGATGTTTGAGTAATCTAAAACAATGTTATTTTTCTTAAAACGTTAAACAAACCTTAAAAATCTTTTTTTTAAAATCATTATCATCATTTTTTTTGCTACATATTTAAAAAAGCAGAATGGTCTCTTTAGCATTTTGAACCACCATAAAACAATCATTTTAAAGGAAGTATAAAATAATTATAGCATTTAAGATTTTTTATAAGTTTTTTTAAACGTTTTAAGAAAACAAAAGAACATTCTTTTAGGTGACTCAAATATTTTTAAGTAAACTAAAAAACAGGGTTGAAAAAGTCTTAATTTGTAGAAATGGTATGGAATAAACTCAATGAAGTAACATGTTTCGAAAAAATATTTAAAAAATCAATATTTCGAAAATGGTGAAACTTTCACTAAAATAAAATTTTGTTATATAGTACGAAATGGTGTTACCTATCTGCGGTTGCTGGATATCATGTATATAGAGGCATTTGAAATGTGATGCTATAGAAGGACGCTTAAAACTCAGTGGACAGATACAGTACGAAACAAACGAGTTTTGGGAATGATGGGTCAGTAAAGACGTTTGTGGAGGAGTCTTACTGAAAGAAGAGACAGGGTGGTAGCGTCATATTTTAAGACATACTGTATTTGTTAACTTGTTAGTGGAAGGAACAGTCGAAGGTAAGAAATGCGAAGGGAGACAGAGATTAGAATATATGAAGCAGATAAATGTGGACATGGGTTGTAGGGGGTAGAGGTTAGAACAAGATAGAAAGGGATGACAAATTTTATCAAACCAGTCGAGAGACTGATGAAATCAAAAAGAAAGTAAATATTTATGTGCAGTAGTGTGCAACGTACCTGAGATGTGATGAAGGTAGTAAAAGTAGAATTGGAATTGGAGATTTGATTGAGCACAAGTATAATAAGAGCATAGAAATACTGGATTGAAAATGAAGGTGACATTCATGAATAGATCAGTAATTTAAATAAATTAATGAGTTGGCCAAAGATAGTGGATTAAAACAAAGATGTGTGGTAGGTGCGGCTGAAATTAACTGGTAATTAATTCTAAAGATAGAGCCACCAAATAATTTTCGATTCAGTTATATTACAGAAGGCCACAAGAGAAACAGTTATGCATGTGGAATTTTTAGGATATTTAAATCAAACTAGTCGTAGCTGTCTAATGCTCTCTTTACTCATACAAAAGGGGATTGGGAGCAGTTTAGCATTAACTTTATCTTCTCGGTAGTGATGGCCTCGTATTACAACTGTATTCACGAATATGAAAAAGATACAACTTGGTTTAACTAATAATTTAAAATTATGAATTTACGCATATCATAAATTAATAATTATTCATTGTAACCGCCACAATAAAACGATATCTACTAGGTATTCAATGCCGCGGTTTGGTTGTCTGCTGTCTGTATCATTTTGAGTCCGTCAATGTTGGCTGGTGAAGTCTCTAGGTTTTTTATGCAGCTCCACAGGAAAAAAAAAATATGAAGCGGTTAGGTCAGAACTTCCTGAGGCCAAGAAAGAAACGCCTTGTTTTTCGATCCGGCTGGTAAACTAAGAAATAAACAAATCATTAACATGAAAATTTCCGCTGAGACTGGGATTCGCGCCGGGGATCTTGCTTTCCACAGACAGATCTCCTTAACCACTGAGCCACCAGACCACTGCAGATGTGCTGAAAACATTAGCATGTCGATGACGCGAACTCAAAAGATTTTACCCATCCAACAATCTCCCAACGCACCTAAAGAAGTTTTCACTTCTAAAACTAACAACCCGAAGGTTGGTCGAATCTTCCCGAAGGAGAAGTGTCAAGCTATTGTGCCAAAAGGCAAGAAGACCAATTCATTTCTTCAAAGGCCTGCAGTTTAACGTGGAATCAGAGCTACGGAACGTCACTACAATACCTAAAAATTCCTATTCACCCGCGACCGGAGAGAGAACTTTCGGAAGTAAGCGCTTAACCGTTAAGTTACCAGACGCCTTGTTTTGAAATTTACGTGTGCTAAGTACTATCAAAAATGTATTAAAAACTGTGGGTTTCTCTGAACAACGTTGATAGAATATAATGTGAGGTGGGAAAGAAGGAGAGGGTTTGGATTTGTTTTAAACTACGCGAATGCAAAATTTTATCAAAATCGGATAAAAACTGTGTGTTCCAAATAGCGTCCAACACGCATATCACACATGCAACCACGCAGTATGTGATAAAGTGCAACAGGTGGCATGCCGGTAGCGGTAACGCGCAGGGCGGTGACCCAGAGAAGCGAACTCTGATTTACCCCCGTACAAAACATCAGCTCGTATATAGAAATTTTCGTATGCCGGCCTCGGTAGCGTAGGGGCTAGAGTGTTAGCTCCACGTGCCGAAGGTCGCCGGTTCGAGTCCGGCCGAGGGCATGGGTGTTTAGTGTATGTGTTGTCTCTATGTCATGTCCATCGTGTTGTGTCTAGAACCACTTGGAAAAATAATACACTGTGAAGCAATGAAATACACTGGATGATTCAAAATACACTTGAGTTGGCTGTATGGCCTCGAAGCCAAAAGCCATTAAAAAAAAAAATCGTATCAATAACGTGACGAACCAACCTACAATATTCCATGTATATGTATGGATGAATACCGCATTGCAACGAAATGCACATAGAACAATCTTAACCGATTCATTTTAATTCAGTAAACAGAACGCTTTTAGCTGGTCGCTTGTAAACTAGCAACAAATATGTAGTTCAATGAAGGACGCTCCTCGTTGATTCTCTCACTTGACAAAGACAAATTCAAAACATGCGGCTCGAGTGTTGTACAAGTGCTTACCAATGTTTTTTATTGCCAAGATACATTCTACTAAAATTGGGATATTCCCGAAGTCAGGTTTTCACATGTGTAGTCTCCATATGAACCGCCAACATCCGATAGGAGAAAGCGATTTACGAAGAAGAGGCTCTCCGCGATCTCCTATCTTCTGCCCTTCTCTTCATGTCCATGCAGTTTCCGTTTCCTTTGATGTTATCTCTGATGTTGTCCCTCCTGTTTCCTCTCACTCTCCTCCCACAAACTAGTCCGTCCAAGGCGTCTAATAGCAAGCACTCCACTCTACAAGTGTTCCATCCAGTTCTTCTTTCCTTGTGTTTCCTCCTCTCACCAACCATTGCCAACATTTCAACATTACTCACTTTTCCATTGTAACGTTCCCACCCCTCCTTCTAATTAATTTCCGGCTAATTTATTTATAATTTAGTATTGGACCTCTTTGTCGAAGATTGGCTGCATTCTTTCCATCATTTGATCCAGGTAAAAGGGGTGAAGCAAATAAAAATAAAATAAAATTTAGTTAGATGCACCACACTGATTTGAATTATATTCTGATAAATTGTACATTGTGACAGACTATAAGTTTTCTGTTCAAAGACATATATTGAATCCACTAATCATCGTCTTGATAAGAAAATTACAACTTCCTGCTTCATATACTTAATTTACTTTAGAAACTGTGAGCGAGAGTGATGTATGGCAGATACACAGAGAGAGAGAAACAGAACATAATATGGGCTTACATCATGAACCCTCGTGGAGCGACATCACGAACTACCACTGCGTAGAATTGAAAAAAAAAAACGGGCCAAGACTGATGGCCCCTGGTCCCACTGTGAGGCCTTATATAATACCCACCTAACGGAATTCTGGTAGGCTGATCTTCTTCTGGGGGGAGTACTATCGACATTGGATTCTCACTTTCCCGTTGGCGAGAGGACCATATCTGCCAAATGGGAGGGAACACAGCGTTCCACCGATACTACCCCACCCGAGAGGTAACTTTTGTGTTTGTGGGGTGGCTACTGTACCATCCTTTCCCCGTCAAATTCTGGACGAAAGCAGAGTGCATGAACTTCTCCAGCATGGCTTAACCGCCATGACAGTAATCTGTAGCCATCTGGAAATCTTAGAATAAAAAAAACTCTCCGCCTCACTCTCGCTAACTAATTGGAATTACTTAATCCTATCCTTATTCTAATTAAATACTACTTCTTCCAATTATGGCTCCAAATGTCTTGTGACATCACACCATCCATCATATCATCTGCATTTTCCACATCCACATCTCAAATTCCTCTATCCGTTACTCATCCTCTCGCTTCAATGTCCACGTATCTGCCCCATGGAGTTCTACACTTCACAAGATATATTTGTCAAGACTTTTCCTCAGTGTTTTGACGATTGCAATCATTTAACTTACTTCTTGGTGCAGAGGAAAATGTTTTACATTGAATATTGATCATTTTCTGCTTCGATGATCGAAACACCACCAGAAATTTGGTATTTATTATTTTTAAATTCTATTCCCTGCGTTTTTGTGTGGCAGGTAGCTCCACCACCTCCTCCCAGGAGACCAGCTGACCCTCAGCCGGCGGCAGCTTCCGCTCAGCCAGTAGTCACCAAGTCCTCCTGGAAGGACGGAGACGACGTGGACAGCTGCAGCCACGCCTTCCACAGCTTCCTCTGCAAGAAGCCTAAGACTGGTGGAAGGACAAGGAGACCACAGCCGCCGTCCATCACGGGAGAGAGCAGCTTCCTCAGCGCTGCCAGGGTGAGCAAGCTGCCGCATGGCGAAACTGTTTGCCTGTGTTGTAACTAGTGTTGCCAGGTCCCGGTTGTTAAAAATCGGGACGGAAGGTCAATGAAATCGGGGATTCGGTGTTACAAATCGGGAAAACCCAAAAAATAGATTTTTTATATAAATCGCGTTTATTTATGGAAGGCAGGAGCAATTACTATAGGTATCTGTCTTCCATATGTTAGGAACTTATGAATCTTATTACCAACCATTGTAATAATTGCCAGACTTGTTGACTACGTCGTTGTCATTTTTTTTTTTTTTTTTGACGAGTGATGGGTTTTTATCACTAAGCTAAAATCAGGACATTTTGCGTCCCGATCGAGGGAAAATCTGGACGCGTCCCAGACCCCGCAAATCGGATGTTCCCGCGCAAATCGGCACACCTGGCTACGCTAGTCGCAACTTAAACCATACTTCCAATCTTCAACGATACATTGCTATAGCTAACACAGTAATTGAAAAAGTAAATCAAAATACGTCAGATGGTAATCTCTAAGAACAACATTTTTAAAAGAATTTTGCATAGTCTATAGTCCCCGGATTAATTGAGTCCTCCTGAAGGAAATAAACCAGTCTGGTATGTCAGACGTACGTCAGTTAATTCCTCATGTCTATGAAATACAGTTTACATTAAAATCTGAGCTACGCAGGAATCTCAGAGTGCCGAAGGGCTTAACATATGCAACTCAATCTTTACCAAAGATAGCGAACAGTTTATTAATGCCTAAAAACTCCATTCATATCAGATTGACAACACTTTTAATTTCAAATCTAATGCCCCAAAACAAAGCTTATGGCCGGTCAGAAGAAAGTAAAAATATAAAGAATCTTACCATATAGTCATCTGCAGTTAGAACACAAGATCTGTCAAAAATAATACTTACACTTCTGAATACACACAAATGCGCCTTATTTCTGACTTGAAGAGTAATTTATAAATTATAATTTAATAAATACTAATTAGATCTTTTTGACTCCATGGAAGTTTGTGCGTTGATTGATTACAGTGCTTTCGTGAGCAACGATGTAAAAAAGAAACTGATGCGTGGAGGAGATTTTACATTCAGAACAACATAGATGATTCTTAAAACGACAAGTTAATTAGAAACTTTGGTAATTAATTCTGTTTTCTTATTAAATAAATATAAAGACAATTTCGTCGATGCGTGAAAGAACTTATATGAGGACAGATAATAGAAAGTTAAAAATAAAAATTCGTAAAGGCGACTGTAGGACGGTACAATTGAAATAATTTAAGAAATACGTTTATGTAATAGAAAATAGGTTGGTAGGAAAAAATAAATTAAATTAAAATATTTACATTCATAAGTATTTATCGTTTTACGATTTTTGTGGACTAACATCTGAGGTAACTGCTGTTGGAGATCAATAACGTAGGATAATCTGTGCTCGTTGCAGATAATTCTATACAGCTTTTTTTCTTTGAAGATCCCTTTTTTCAAAAAAATTATATATATATATGCTTTAAGATGTATTGCATTTAAAATCAGAATTCAGTACTCACATCAGTTTCACATAAATTTTGGGTGAATACATTACAGTTGGTCGGGTGTTTATTAAAAGCACTAGTCACAAATTTTCTTTTTCAAGCTCTGTGTAAATTCTCCAGAGTATTTCCTTAACAACCTAATACCAAATACGAAAATCTGTAGACTAAATTCTGATAATATTGTATCACATCTTCAGTGCCACGTTTTCTTTTTTATTTTATTTTTTACACCAGTTACGGCTTACACTAAAACATATTTTTCTATAAGAAATTCAAATTCTAAAATTTTCACTACTACAAAAGTTTAGATACAATGAAATATACATATTCCTCAAACATCACTTACCTCTAAATTTATTTGGAAAATATGAAAAGATGTCGACCCAACTACAACGTGATGGAAATACGGTATTTTTATTCGATATTGCAACTAATAAACAAGAACAAAATTTAGGGTCTCAAGTCAGACAGTTCTGATGTAATCGAACAAATTTCTTAACGCAAGTCACTTAGTTTGTAAAAGTGACGCAAGAAGAACGGAAAAGATAAAGGAATGTAGCAATAATATATTCAATTATGTATACTATCTGAAAAGTCATTGCCTGTTGCAGAAAGAAAGTATAGATGATTTTCAGTTCTCTTGTGGTTCTGTTCCTCCTGTCGAAATACTAACACAGATTTGTCGTATTTTATGTTGCAGCTGCCTCCTCCCACAACGACAACGCAACGACCAATAACTCCAGCACTATCCGTCACCACATCTACAACCAGGCGACCAACTACAACCACAACTACTACAACCAGGCGACCCACGACAACGACAACTACTACAACCAGGCGACCAACTACAACCACGACTCCTCGACCGACAACTACTACAACCAGAACAACGACAACTGGGAGCCCCAGCATCGAGCCCCAGGCGGCTCAGGACTCTCCATCTGTCGCCCTGCCACTACCTGCCAGGAAAAACGATCCGGAGGATCACCACCACCATCATCACCATGAGGGAAGAGATATCTGCAGCGATCCTTTCCACAGTTTCCTGTGTCAAAAGGTGGACGCCACCAAGAGGAGGCGCAACTACGGTAGACTTCCTCCTGCCAACCGCCTACCAGGCCCTAGACCTGGCGCTGCGTCCTTCGACGGGCAGGGTACTTTCCTCAGCCCACAGGCTGTGGCAGCTCCAACCACTACGCGGCCAACCACAACTACAAAACCTCCGCAAACAATCCGCAGTCGACCGGTCCCTACAGCTCCCCCAGCATTCGTTTACAGGGGAGACGGTTCCTTTGAGAGTCCAACTGCCTTGAGATACCAACCAATAACTACACCCAAACCTCACCCTACTCCGTGTGAATCTCCTTCGTCACACTTCCCATTCAGATTTGTTCCATCTACCAATAAACCTCAGAATCTGGCCGGATTGGAATCTTTTGGAGGGAGGTTTTCAGTTACAGCAAAGCCAAGTGTCACCCTGAGAACGGTGGCTAATACGGAGTCAAGTCCCATTAGCAGTACAACGACTTCAACGCCACCTCGTTTCTCATTTACCTACTCCTCACGGCTGTCATCTCCAGTTCCTTCAACAACATCAACCTTCAAGCCACCAAGCAGTGACCCCGCACTGCCATTCAGCGTAATATCTTTTGGAACGGGCACATTGCTCAGTGGTGAAAGTTCTTTCGAGAAACCAAAAAATGTTCTGCCACCACGGCAACAAACGATCACTGCTAGTTCTCCAAGAACCCCAGCAAACATCTTCGCAACAACCCCGTGTGCCTTCCCGGCATCTCACTTCCCCTTCAGATTCTCTCCGCCGCCACTGAGCCAACCACCACTGTCGGGAGCCAACTCCTTCGTGCAACCGGAGCGTGTCCTGCCACCCAGAACTACAACCACACAGCAGCCAACTACACAGAAAGTCAGAACTACTACAACCGTCCGTGATCCTGACGTTCAGCCACAAGCTGCCCAGAATCCAGAGACGCGCGTGGCGCAAGAGGATCACCACGATCACCACCACCATCATCACCATACTGGCAACATCTGCGACGATCCGTTCCACAGTTTCTTGTGCGAACCGACGAAGCCGAGGCGTCGATTCGATGGCAGGCCACAGGTGTCAGGCAGGAGGGATGAGAGGCCATCGTCAATCACTGGGGAGAGCAGCAATGTCAGATTGAGTGCCATCCAGAAACCCACTACTCCAGAACCTAAAAGGGTACAACTGAATGGCGAGAGCTCGTACGTAAGTGCAACCAACGTCATAGCACCAGTCCGAAACGAGGTTCTACCTGCTGCTACAGATTCCAAACAAGGTTACGCGTATCCTAGACCTGAAAGACCATTCGATTTTCCAGCCCCAACTACAACCCAAGAGAAGATCGACCAAGGTTATTCGTACCCAAAACCAGAAAATTCTCTCAGTTACCCTCAAAACGTACAATCCGGCAGTCTTGGTCTTTCAGGAGTAATCGGTGGCAGAAATAACCCATCACAACGACCGACAATCGAAGATTTTGGATCTGGATCACGGCTGGAAGGTCAGACAATCACTCGTGAACTGTTCGAGAATCCGGACGATCTGCAAGTTTTCTCCGCAGGAGGACAATCTCGGCGTCCTGGAAACTACGGTCAGAATCGTGACAGCAACTTCAAACGGGACATCGGGAAAGCTTCCTCAGACGGAGAAAATGATGAATCGGCGAGCGAGAAACTTCAGGATTCCACTGACAGCAAAGACTCTCGAAGTGTTAGGAGGCCAGACAGGTGGTCCTGGGCGTTTGAAGGAATTTAAAGGAAATAGAAAATAAAAGTCCCATCCACGACGTTTACGAGAGAAGGGACCTGTTCCTCGAAACAGCTGACACCCGGATAACTTAGCGTCTCTCCTACAGGAGAAAAGCCACTTGCGTGTTTACACTCTGCGTTTAAAGAAAAGGTGTAAAAGGACAAAGAGCTATCGAGATATATTGCACAGTACCGTAAAATTTACATCCGTGTTGGCGGTGCTATAGCAACTTCTTTTTTCCCGCAACAGTAATTTACGTTGTGTAGTTTTATTTGTCGCCCGGTGTGAAGACAATATTTACAGACTGCCAGCGCTCTGTGTTTGGCTATTATAAACGTGAAGGCTGAATTCTGAATGGAGATCTCGGCAGCGAGTCAAAAATCGTGTGTGGCTCGACACGACTGTAACAACAGAGAAAATACTGAAAATGAACTCCATCTCAGCATCTGCCCCACAACTTCCAGTTATTGAAAAACACTAAAACCATTAGACATCCGTAACGATTAACTGGTGCCATTAAGTGTTACAAGAATACCAGTCTATGATGTCATTACTATTGCTTTGGTATCTGTGCTATGTACGTATGACGCAATCATGGTGATTTACCAGGAAAGTCCTTTTCGAAATCTATGGGCAACTGATCATTTTCGCGTTTGGGGTGGAGATCATCTGAAGCCAATGGAATAATTCATACTGAATGATGAAGGTTTTAATGGTAAATTGAATTCACTGCCACCCAGGCTTAATCCATTATTTTTAAATCTATAGAAATTCAAAACTCTGTTAGCTGATGTTGCTTTGTATCACAATTCAATTAGCATTCACTGATCGTATAGCAATACGATAACTTATTTCGCTAAACTGTTACACCACACCATTACAACCAAATTGATTCTACCATTAGAAAATAGTTTTTTTTTTTAAATTTTAATAAACCTTTTTCTTCCCGGATTCTGAAAGTTAATATTTCATTTGAGGAAAGTGCTATATATTTCTTGACATTGTGATTTCATTATTTATTATTATTTCAGAAACCGTTCAGAAATGTCGCGGTCAGTTGTTAATACAACAAAAAAAGAGTATAATCTAAAACTGAAAAATAATAGTACTGATGTATATCGGGGAATGTAAATTTCTATTAGATCGCTTCCATTTTATTCAAATGAAATCTAGCAAGCCTCAACCCTCGAAAACAGTTTGGATTGGTTTTATTCTACACTTTTTTAATAAGATTTGGGTAAAAAAATTTAATAATTCCTCCCTTGTTTATTAAACTACTTAGTAATAAATTTACGGTGATATTTAATCTGCTAGTCATTACACCAATACTTCTGTGGTTTATGGTTTCCGCAAAATTACTAAAATAGTGATTTTAAGAAATTTTACTATCCAACAGATAATTTTTTAGCCAAAATTAATAAATTTATTTCGATGAAGAATTTTTTAAATCGAATGATAAATATGTCAGTGAAACGCTGTTTTAAAATTTACTCCTAAAAGGACATTAATTTTTTTAGATGAAAATTTTCTGTTTGTTTTAGATATACAATTTGAAAGACGATTACGCGAAACAAATAACGAATTCTATTTGGAAGGCACCTGTTACTGACTTTTTTTTACGAAAAGATGATGTGACAAAATAATATTTTAGTTGAATTCAATTTAATACATAACCTGGGTAAAAAATCTTATCACTTGAATGATTTGATTTTATTATTATTATTAATTTTTATTTCCATTTATTCGCTATACATCATGTCTACGTCGATCAAGGCACGGCTAAAATTAGTATATATATATATATATATATATATATATATATATCTATATCTTACCATCGGCGAATAATTTCAGTTCTATCCGTGTATTGACCCAGTAACAAATAATTGTGAAAGACATACTGGAATATCAATTCTCTGTGGGTTTGTTGTTTGCTGGATTTCAACTGTTCTGTACTAGTAAAATGATGCCAACGCTCATGTAGAAATTTTTATGTCCATATTCAAAGCTCCCGAATTATAATTAATGCTGCATAAACTATACACTACACATCTGATTTTGACTCAAAAGAACACGAAACTATTAGCATACTGAAGAGTTTAACTAACGACTGAGCGCTCTTCGATTCCTACTCGTAGTTACCATACATACAAGTTACCTTTCTGTCATAAAAAATTGTGTGAACGTATTTAATGAACTGAAATAAATAATTCCTGACATAAGTTACCAATAATATAGCTACCATCTATTTGCTGTATTGAAGATGAAAACGACTCATTTACTGTTTATACTACGTATAGTTTGTCTGTATGCAAGAGTGACAAAAAAGTATTATCTAAAAATTGAATGAATATCTCAGATTATGTTAAACTTCTAAACATTTTTTTTATATTTAGTGCTGGACTCATATCGCAAGCTTAGAAGCTACGCATCACAAGAATACCATGATTCTGCTGTAGTGGAGTCATTATTATTTTTTATTTTGTGCTTTACTTCGTATGGACAATTTTACAAATATAATACCTTGTTTGGTCTGTAAAATTATTTACGTGTACTTTATTTACTTAGTTTACTGTGTAAATATATACAAATTTCATATGTAACGAGTCATTTGTTAAGTCAAATAAAAAATGAACCAACCACAACCAAATCCTACCATATCAAGACGTTACCTGTACAATAATGTCACCTAATTATACAACGTTTTCTCTGTTACACTATATTATTCTACATATAATCATAGTGTATTCGGGATGAGTTTTACATCAGCATGTACTGTCTAGAAGGGTAGACAGGTATGAATTTTCTTGACGGCTATCTCTATACGGTATTGCCGTTATCTTTAATGATATGTATAAATTCAACACGACTGTCAAAAAAACAAAAATCCTCAAGTTAAAATTATCTCAGTTTGTAAAATAATGTTGAAACCTTGACTATGCAATGAGATACAACTTCTGCGGTTTCAAATAAAAGTTGTTGTTCTGTGTATTTCATACCCAACTGTAGCCCTTTGAAGCACGGTTTACCTGTAAAACTATGAAGATAACTTTCAAAAAATAAAACTTGGAAAAACGTCTGACGTGAAATGCTTGCAGAAGACAATGTCGGCGATCACAAGTTACAATACAATTAATTCATTTCTGGACTCCACGAAAAAGTCTCGATCATCTTTAATTACTTTAGCTATCAAGTTCATGTGCCAATCCTTTCACTACCAGTACAATCAACTCAAATGCTCGTCTCATTGAACGCTGAAATAAATAATAACGAAAGTCCAAGATAAAAGAGTTTCATAAATTAGTCCGACAACTTCCTTCAGTTTAGTTCAATTTAATTTTTAACTTTAATGTAAGGTACTAAAAAAAAAAAAATATCTGCAGTCGAAAGTTAACGGCATGCTGTGTGTATATGTTAAAATTTTTCGATATGTTGTAGCAAGTATGCTGTCACAAATCGCCAAAAAAAAATCAACTTTAATACAGCATATTGGTTCTAATGACTCGTAGTCTAATACCATTCGTCATAGAATGCAAAAATAATAAAATTTAAAAAAACATGTAAATAATTCAGATACTTGCCAATAGCCAATTCACAGTCATATCGCTCATATACAAGGGTTACAGTGTATTTAAATCATAAAAACTGCAACTGACTGAATTTAAAATTAAATTATGGTTTTAATATCACAGTTTATCCACATAAACATAAAAAAAATGTGTTAGTACAATTGCTACGACTAACAATTTCAAATATTGCTTACAGAGATGCTTTGTAAACAATACTGAAATATGCTTGAGGGTCATAAACTACACCTAACTATCTGCAGTTTCAAGGGGTGACAGAAGCAAATGCCATGCACAATCCTGCTTGAAAATTTGCATACAACTAAACTGTGAATGGAGTGAGAAGATCATAGAAAGTGGAAAAAACCGTGATGCTCCTCTGACTTTTCCTATCCACCCAATAATTCTTTCACAGTAGGTGCTGTGTCGTGGAAGTAGTAGCTTTCTCACCTGATGAAAGCAGCGGAGGTTGAAGCTGAAACGTTGTGGACAGAAGAACTTATCCAACCCGAGAAGAATTCATGTCGCTTCTTTTATAGTTATGAAGGAACTTACAAGACATATTTCAAATTACACGTGGACAAATTCGGGGGCGCAACTAGAATTCAATAAGGTTTCTGAGACTGAAAAATTTCAACGGAACGGAATTCTTCGAAATTCAGGTAAGAAGTTGGATTGAAATCGTTTTGCAATTAATCAAAAATGTTAATAACTGCCAAAGATTAATATACACGAGACACGAATAAAACATTTAAAGAAAGTATATTTTGCATTAGTGAAACAACACTGTGTACTTCATAACACAAAGTCTAAATCATATTCACATTAGTACTGAGTAATTAGAATGTAAATGGTGCATGGTCGTATGCAAGCTTGAGCAGGAAATTAGTTTAAACACAAAATAATAACCAAGGATCCCTGTAGTATGCGCACATAACAACACATTCTACAATGGCTTAAATTTAGTTTTTAGGGCTGCTACTTCGAATAAATCATCACATAACACACAGTATAAGCGCAGAGATGTTAACGCAACATTATAATAATCAGAGATGTTATCATTTCCGACTTCGCATCTTTCCACGTTTACGGTATAAAACTGAACTACCGAAATTGATATTTTGCTTATGGCTTTACGCCTCGTCGACGTCGATGTCTTTCGAGGCAGGAAGTGGCAGGAGGCAAGAAACGGGAAGGAATTTTGCTTTGTATTTGTGAAGGTTGTGGTGGTACAGGAATTATATGAAAGGGGAGGGGGGTTTATAAATGTTTAATTATTTATAATAATCAATTATTGGGTTGGCAAGAATCTTAACCTTGCCAGATCACAATGAAACTGACATAGATAATTTATTATATTCATTTGGCTACTACACCGCTAGGCATATTTAACGTTACCATTAATACAATAATCACTAAGATATCTATGCAAGCCTAGCGATTACAACTGGCCGATTTATTCAAGCAAACAATTATATGAATTTTACTTTAATTGAAAATCTTCTGACGAAGTTAAAGTTAGTAAGCGGGAACAAAGTTCACAATATGCTACAGAAAAAACAGTCAGCAATCAAAATGAATACATGAAATGAACATGTGTCTCGGGCGCAGTTAAATAACCAAGGAGAAAACAAGGAACTCGCGATATGCAACGGCTCCCACAATGTTCAACAAAATGTCGGCTAGCTCAGGGTCAAATTTGCTTAATGAACACAAGTCTCTTTCTCAAGTCGTTTACGGGTCAATTCGCAGTCTCATAAGAACACAACGATGCAAGACCTGGCGTTAACACTTTACCATAGCATATACAGCAGCACTGAAGTCCGTCGCACTATCAGCCAAGCGCGATAGAAAGATCACCAGCCAGTGATCATAGGCAGGTCACTGTACTGACCAAGCACAACCGTTCTGGACCGCAGCCCAGCCAGAAGTCAGATCGACTGTCCCAGACCGTGGTCTGGCGAGAAGTAAGTTCCTCCTCTTCGGAAGGCGATGGCGTCCCTCTCGGCGAAAGAACATGCCGGGCAGAAAAGAATAAACCCTGAATTAACTTGTGAAGACCCCTATCGATGATTTCATAGGCAGGTTGGAAATCACGTGGTATCGTTGCACACTCAGATTCGCGGCATTTTGCCAGCGTCCCCTCTGCGTCCATCCTTGGTGGGGCGGGGGAAGGCTGACCTTCACATGTTTGCTGTGCGAACCGTTGGGGTTAGTGACTGGCCTTGGGTGGCGACAGCGACGCGGCCCATTGTGACCGTTCACTATGACTAACTGTTTCACTTCCGTCCCTAGCCTGAGATGTGCGATCCTTCGCTTAAACAAAATCTTACGCTCGCACATTTTTCGCTGAGTCCTCTCAAATGAAATACCCTTGCATATTTATTTAATCATATACAATTTTGGGCTACCCGCGATCAATTTTAATTAATTTTAATCTGAATAAAAATTAAAATTAAAAACAAATTAACAAAAATATAAATTATAGCGTGGCGTGATAACGTCCCGTTACAAGGTGTCACCCCAGAATTCGACTGAAATGAATGGGGAAAGCATAGAAAACCAAAATGTGAAAGACGGAACGAGGATTCGAACCCGCATCCTCTCGAATGCAAGGCCAAAAATTGACGAAAAGGAAAATTAAAAACTATTCCAACCGAAAGAGTGTTCCGGGGAATGAGAGTACTAATAATAGTTACGATATAATAATAAACTAGTATAATAATAAAATTTTGTTACACAGCACAACTGGACCATGTGCGATACTAACTTATCTTGCATACTTACATCATCTAATATACCACGGAAGCGTAATACAAACAAATTTTTCTCATTAGTATTTAACATTGTTTCATAGAAAGATCTATAAAGATTGAAACCAGCAAATCACTCATACTTATTATTGAATAATCGAAACCTTCTTTGGTATTAACCAGAACAAGGATGTTCGTTCAGAAAGAATGAAAGAAAATGGAAAGACGCCGCAGCTATATCTAGAACTAGTCAGCATCAAATGTAGATAAGTCTGCCGGAGAGGATATAGTGCACTTGGAAGAAAGGATTTACGTAAATGCAGATGATGTGAAATGACTTTCGTTCTGCGTTATCTTTGCGAATAAAATATGGTGAAGCGTTAAAATGTAGTATCAATTTGAACTACATGTCACTTGTACCGTCAGATACATTTGGTTGCAAAAATGTATTACTCTCAAATTGTTGAATGTTTCTAACTGTTTTCTTATCTGTTTAACGTCTCTCTAACAGCGAGGTCTTTAGAGACGGGAAAGGATGGGGGCAAGGAATGGGAAAGAATTCGGCCATGGCCTTTTGAAGGAAGCATCCCGGCATTTGCCTGGAGTGATTTGGGAAACCATGGAAAACCCAAATCTGGATTCCCGGATTCGAACCGCCGTCCTCCCAAATGCGAAGCCAGAACGCTAGCCGTTACACCACCACGCTCGGTAATGTTTCTTACCTTTTTGAACATGTTTATTATAGTTATTTCAATTTATATGGTATTAATTAAAATATTGAATCAAGTAGCAGTTGAAAGGCTTCATGACAAGGGGGCCGTACTTTATAGACTATGCTTCGAATTCAATGTGAAACTCCATATTAACAATTGATTAGAATCGGAGACTTAATATTTAAAATGTTGTCTTATGTGGAGAAAAATCACCTTCTAGAAACAATCGACGAGATATGATTTTGGGTAGCAGCTAGCTGAGTCTACCTGCAGAGTGCATCTGCTGATGGGCAATTTTCGTTGTTGTTGTTGTTGTTGTTGTGGCTTTTGGGCGCGTCAACAACAAGGTCATTAGCGTCCTAACAATGACCAGCAAAGGCTCTGGTTAAAATTCATAATAAAAGTACTGTCTGCATGGTCGACTGTAAAGGGGTCGACCATACAGACAGCACATAAAATAAATCACAAAAATCAGATGTAGCCCTAAAGGGGCCACCTGGAATTGAGACCGCTGTACACCTGGGTGGCTGTAGAGGAGTCAAACAGGTTCACAGAAGGACAATTTTCGCGGCTCCACATAGCCAAGATCAGAAACTATTAGCTAACTTTAAATCAGAAACTTGGAATTATAAGTGAGCAATACAATTTGCAATTCCAAATCAACATTTCGTCAGAATCTGAGAACTTAATAGATAAAATGATACCGCATTTTTCGATTATAATTACGTATGAAGGGAGATAAATCGTTCGTGACGAAAAATGAAATAATATACAAGACAAATGCGGAATAGATTCATCGTATTGCGTGCACTGATAGATCAACAAAGATTTCACACTATTCCACTGTGAAGGAGGAGTGATTGGAGGCATTAAAGTATTTGCTGTATCACTTTCGATAAAACTCTGTTGGCCCGACGCTTTGGAGAGATGGAACGGAAAGGTTTCAGGGCTCTGAATCTACTAGAGAGGGTAATGAAGATATGTATGAAGGAATTCAGCGAAGAACTTGACCTATTGCGGGGTACAGTGAAATAATATGGAACTAAAAAATCTACTATATAATTTCCTAAGCTCGCTCACTCAATCACCTCGATAGCTATTGGCTGGAGAACGGTGTCACGTGTCAGCCTTCGCTCGCACAACAGCGACCAGAGATACCATTAGAAGGAATTCGTGGTTATATCCACAACTTAACAGCTAACTAACTGCAATCAAATTAATTGTCATAACACATTCATTAAGTTTGCTTTTCGTAGCATTTCATAGTTAAAAACTTTATGTCCGATTAAACGTGGATCTGCTTTTCAGTACCGTAACGTGATTCTAATGAAAGAAACTTAAAACAACCCTAAAAAATTTAATTACTCATGGTCTCTGTTCTACCCACGAGTGCCAATTGTCATTCCGACTTACGATAATTTTCAATTTAATTAAAATTTCACTAATGTTTTTGCTTAGACAAAGTAATTCATTACGGTTTATTTCCTTTTCTAGGTATTTAACTGACAACTTTCGTTAATGATGTTCCTTGCTTGTTGTACGTGAGTTATTAGGTTATTTTAAGTGGACATCAGTCCAAATATGTTACCGAATCAACTATTCTGGGAATTCATATTTTCAGAGTTGCTCAACTGTTTGGTAATATGGAATGTGTCTTAAGTTCTATGACCGTTACAAATTCTATGACCAGTGATAATATTATTGGTGTTTGTCCAGTCTAAATAAAGAACAACTTGATGCTTTCGAAACAAACAGGATTTTTTTTTTTTTTTAAAAAATTTTACACAATGAACTTCATGGGTCAAATACAAGTCAGGTTAGTATTTAAGCAATTATACGATTGCGCTATCGTCCCTGTTCGTGTTTAATACCTACAGTACCTCTATTAATGCTTCTGAGTTCTTCAATCTCAGAGATTTTATTCACACTGAAACACAGGTCATGTTCAGGTCAAATCAACCTGTCATAATCATTCATCCTAAAAACTGCAACTATTCTAGACCCGTGACGATACGCAAAAAACGGTCACGGGCTTGCACTAGTGTATATATATATATATAATCGCCAATGACCGCGTGTTCAGGCTCCACGATAAGCACTCTCCTCTTGGTGAAATGAAGTGTGGCCATTTGTTTGTGAAACACGCAACCTACTGAATTTTCTGTATAATGAGAGTATGTTTTGTTAATTAATCTTGTAACCTGTGCTGCAGAGCTCGAGGATTTAACGGGAAACCGTTTAAAAACTATAGTCATGACGGCTGGTACACCGAGTGTCGGATTTGAATCTGGACGCGTCGTACTCGCCAGTCTAATGGGATGTCGTTTTACCATACACTGCTGGCTGAGGTGTACATGAACGCGTGAAGAGACAGTTGGGGTATGTACGAAGAATAAGTAATCATTTGCAGGTAACAGTCAGTGACAATAAAACTGATCAAAGGAGGCTTTGGACAATTTAGCTGTAACGGATAAAGATTTAAAATAAAAATAAAAAAGGGTGTAATTGTCAACAAGGTGCGCAGTAAAATTTACAGGACAACGCAATAAATGTTATTACCTGAAAAACTTTAACACAAGGCAACTGTGCCACTTTAAATCTGTCACCGAGGCTGGTGGTGTAACGGCTACCGTTCTGGCCTCGCATTCGGGAGGACGGCGGTTTGAATCCCCGTCCGGGCATTCAGATTTGGGTTTTCCGTGGTTTCCCAAATCACTCCAAATCACTTCCTTCAAAAGCCATGGCCGAATTCTTTCCCATTCCTTGCCCCCCATCCTTTACCGTCTCTAAAGACCTCACTGTTATAGAGACGTTAAGCAGATTGAAAAAAAATCTGCCAACAGCCTCCTGCTAGACAATACAGACAGGCATTAGAACATAAAAGTACTCATGCTAACTCAATGCTGCCGATTCCATGGATTTATCCGTAGATCTACGGATTTTTATAAAGATTTAGGATTTTGTTAAAATATCTACGGATTTTTGATACTTTTTATTATTTGTTGATTTTTTCTTACATTGGTGTTTTGTTAAACTTTGAGCGTATAGAGTTAATGCGTTACAGAATGTATCTATATATTGAAGTATTCCCTATGTTAGGAAAGCGACTTCTCGACCTCACTGTGCCGTTTGCTATCAGTTGTTAATTTCCAAATAGTGTTAAGTATAAAAACAAATCAGGTGGGCGCCAGAGATTGGAGTGGACCATATTCTGAGGGATGCGACATCCAGATCTCAAAGTATTGTTACTTAAACATGAATTATTGAACAACTAGAATTATTAATAAAGTCAAATTACACATTACATGACTGGATGGGATCTATTGAAAACGAGGTTCACAATCTGACTTTACGATTTACTTATGTATTTTAATTGTTTACTTGACAAGATTTTACAAAGATTAACTTTTTCTGTGGAGCAAGAGAGTCTGTCTCGGGGCGATAACTAGAGTAAAACGACGTTGATGCAAAAGTTCCTTTTTCTGAATGGTGATTACCGCGCAGGCGAATCTAAGTTGTGCAGTCGGTGGATTGACTAGCTCTCCATCACGGCCGGCTGCCTCCTTCTGTCTCTCCCGTCGTCAGCTGCGCTGCCGATCTACCTCTCTCGGCCAGCGATCAACCAATTCCTCCTGTCTTCCGACTGCAGGACGAAACGTCGCTTTCCACCCCTTCTTGATGACGTCTGACAATGTCTGTCTTTGGAGGGAAGCTCTTCTTGCTGGTTGGCTCGGGACATGCAACAAAACCGACCTTTTTGAATAACAAAAATACAAATTTTTCCTATTGGCTGTACTCCCTGGCTTCCCCTCACCCTTCGTTCTTGGATATAGATTTACTTTTAATTTTATTTGTTTACTGAAACCGTCCAGGCACCCCACTCCACCTTGAGTCGTGGCCCTTGTCACGGGGCTGTTATGCCATAAGTCAGATTTAATGGACCCCACTCAGGGGCTGGCGTCCTCCAAACACAAGCGGAACATCCCCTGGGACCGACACACTCACGACGAGAAAAGAAACACGCACACATGTGTTTCATCCGGAACATTAAAGTATATAAAGATGAATGTATGTATGTATGTTTATTTGTACGTTTGTTTGTTTGTTCTTGATACAAATCCACAGTTTTCATCCTATCTCGATGAAACTTTGCACAATTATCCTTTGAAACAAGGAGAACAATACTGTTTACATTTGGTTGAAAAATTATCTGTATAAATAATACATGTTGTCTTATAATTTCGAAAAATTACTGAACGGTGATAGACAGACGCGTTGGATATGGAGGTCTGCGTACTGTTTCTCCGTGCAGCTGTCAAGTAGCGCTTGCTTACTAATGTTTGGGTAGTGGTCTCCCGTTAAAATATCCATGGAGGTTATGATTTTTAAAAATTGTTTTTGATCGTAAGAGTCACGTCTGGGCCGTCGGTTATTCGGATTGATTGTTCAACTGTAGATATCACAAAGTTATTGGTGCAATGCGAGGAAAATCGTAGGTAGTCTTGCAATGCCGTAGGTGTACACTTTTTTTCGTTATATTGATCCCTCAGGGGTGATTCGCAGTCAGTGTGTGTGTGATCTGCAGTAATAATGCTATAAATGCGAAAATAAGTCTCTATCTTTTGTTACGTTTTTACGACTAATGCCTATACCGATATTGACGGAATTTGACAAGAAAATCTGTAGGGAGGGCACAGGACATTTTTTCGGTATGATTAACAGTTGCAGTCTCGAAAATTTTGAGATATTATCGAATGGTGACAGAGTGACGGATGTGTGTGTTAGTCTGTAATGTTACATCGCTTGCTCAAGCTATGCTTCTCGCTCATTATGTTAGTGTATAATTTGTTAATAAATTTCTTTTAGAGAAAAAACGTATTATTTAGTATACATGCCGACTTTTCTCTGTTCTTTTACTTTTTGTCTGCTTAAATGTTTCTTGCACCAGTTTATTTTGGCTTCTTTTTTGACATGCCTTGCGGGCGTAAACTGGCCTAAGTTATAGCTCTAGCAGACCACGAGCAGATAAAGTTATTAGAACCCAAGAATCGGATGCTCATGCTGAAGAAAAGTCCAAGCTGAAATAAAGATTCCCTTAGTTTCCCCCCCCCCCCACCCCCTCCCCACATCCCATCACATTCGTTTGTTTTTCAGTTTTTAAATATGTTGGAAATTGATTCTCTTAAAGAGACAGGATCGATGGTAGAATGATATAGTGATGGCTTTCCCGGTCATATTATGCCAACTCGGTGTTGTTTTGGACCAATCCTTCGCTACCAACAACTTTCTATATTCAATTCTGGCAAAGAAATTCTTAATCCACGCGTACGAACGCTCGTGTGAACCAACGGTTGAAATGAAGCTCATATTTTGTTTGCTTATCGATTTGAATTAGACCTTAAAAGACCGTAATACAAAACTATCGGCGCTCTCTTTATGCACGGTGACACTCTTGTAGGAAACGCTTACAAAGCAGTGCCTACCGAGAAGGCCTAACCAACATCCGAGAATCAAAGGGGTCATAGTTTTTAACATTTCCTATTACAGATGATACGCTAAATTTACTAAATGTCAACAAGAAATGTATGGTTCCTCAAAAGAGAGAGAGAGAGAGTAGGCACAGCAGCAGCAGTGACGAAAGTGACCCTGTATGAAAGATGTTCAGAGATATTTCTTACTTTAATTGTAGAATATTATTTGTATTTCGAATTTTAAAGTTCTGGAAATAAAAATTATTCTTAATCTTGACTGTCCTCTTCAATAATTATTGTTTCAGTCTTCTATTTATTGAGTCTCAGGATTTTTGTACTCAATCGACGGAAATTTTAGTGGCATCTACGGATATTCAAAGCCAAGTAACTGGCACCACTGTCAGATAATCTTGCTAGTGTTCTGCTAAGATGATACCAAGGCATTTACATTACAGAAAATTAACTAGATTTTTACAGAGTAGGTTGTTGAAAAGCTGTATTAACTACATATAAACTACATATATGCAAGCTACATACCGACATTCAATCTCCTATCATCATTATGGTTAGGGAGATATGCAGTTTCCCGGGTGTGTTCCTTTGTTTTTGTCTTGGTGATAATAGGCGATCGTTTTCCACTGTCTCCTGTCCTAGAGATGTTTTATTGTCCATTATAGATTCTCAGTTCTAGCCTCTTCTCTCTATGTCCTCCTTCATTTAGTCTATCCATCTTCTCTTGGTCTTTCCACAGGTCTTTTGACCGTTACCTTTTGTTTCCGAATAAACTTTTGGTAGTCTTGTACTCATTCTTATAACATGCCAAATTCATTAAGTCTAGATGACTTAAGTCTCTCTTCCGTGAATTCCTTTAAGTCTAAGTTTATTCTAAACTCATCATTCTTTAAATAATCTTCTATGTTGCAGGTTAATGTGTAAATTAAAACCACGATCAATGTGCCTTACATGTAACCTCCATTTTAAGCACAGGTCACATTTCAAAAGTACATTAATGCAGAAGATTTATTAATAATGGAAAACAAAATTTTATATTTAGTCGTGCGGTTTTATAACTAAAACGCATTACTACATATCCAGTGATGGGTTGTCATTGATTCAGGAAACTTTTTATTTGGTTATTATGAACTTTTTTAAAAAAAAATTGGTGTAAGTAGCTATTTTTTTTTTTATTATTGGTAGGGCTTTTATTTAATCGCGAGGTCTTTATTTATTGCTTCATATTATGTTGGCTCTGGTTTTGGCCAAATCAATATGGTTTGAGATTGTCTCTGTATCCATTAAAATAAAAATTCTTTTCATACAAATGCATTAACGTCTACGGTTCCGAATTCGTAGTTAGATATTTCCTATTGTTTCATTAACACTATTAACCATAAATGATAAGCGAATTTCTATTCCGTTACCTTTTAACCTACAACTGTCCTCCTGTCAACATCACTGAACAAGAATCTACATACTTAATCCTTGTTTGTTAAAAAACTGATAATACTTTACTTGTCGAGGTTTTGGTCATATTGTTAAAACATGCCAGAGGGAGGATAGACTGCCTATTTGAAACATCGAAGAAGAAATAATTTATTGTATTGTCTGATAGCGACGCCTAGCCGTGCTCTCTTACCACATATGGTATTGATTTTTTATCACGCTAATTTCCGAGAAAAAAAAAATCAGTAGTTGACTTCTTTCGTACACTAAACAACTATCTCAGTTATTACTTCTAATGTAATTGCTGAGCCATCCCACCAAATGACTTGACGTGATTCTGTATTACGTTTTCCTTACTTCAAGCTCTAAAAGATGATGGATTCAGAAACCCTTCCATAAAATTTTCCCCAGATGACCTTATCGAATTTTATTCTCATAAATCCACGTATATTTCCCCACACCATATAATCACACACAATGCTCTCGTCTCTTTGCGTCAAAAATAAAAGCTGACAAAAAGTCTCCTATCTGAAAATGTTGTCCAGATGTCTTTAGTAAGAATCGACCTTAACGGGCCGTCATCGAATCTGTAACTTCTTTACTATCTCGTTTTTAACAAACGACACTAAACACAAATTGAAAATCATTCAGTAATGCTTACGAACCCTATCAGACTTAGGAAGGACACAGAAAATTATAACAATTATTCAATTACTTCTCTTAACGAAGACGCTTGAGGAAGTAACAACGCTTCATTGTTTTTACGTATGCTGATACGCCAACAACCGGAATAATTACTAGAAAAACGCCTTTAGCCTAAAGTGTCATAGGGATGGCTAATACCCTTTTTCGTAGGGGCCTTTAAATATTACAGACTATCAAATGCAACATACACATGTTTCAACACAAAAAAGTGGAAGTAGTTAGTGCTTTTCTGACAATACGTTTACTTAATTGTCAAAATAAATAAGGTAAATGCAATTGTTTTTATTTGTTTGATACTTTACAATAGGCATCTAAATAATCTTTACAAAGGCAGTGTAAATATTGGAAATCCCCAACAATATAAATAAAAGAGTTCCCAGGATCCAGAAATATAGAATAGAAGAACCGAAAAAAACAACAACAAAAATATTTGAAATGTATCAGAAGGAACTGGATGCCTTGGACTCCTATGAATGGAACAAAATAGCCCAGAGAAAACAGGAAGCAGTAAAACAAACGATTATCGATGTCAAGAAGAAGAAGCACCCATGGTAGAACGATGATTGTGAAGATGCTCTACAAAGGCGTTCTATAGCTTGTAACAGATGGAACTCTACAAAACTAAATTTTTAATGGTTTAAAGTCGAAAGGAAAAGAACCACTAAAATCATCAGAAAAGTGAAACTGAAATTTGAGAAGGAGAAACTAAAAGAACTAGAAGAAATTTAATAGAAACAACACCAGAGATTTCTGTCGAACCTTTAAGTCCAAAATTCAAGGTTACTCTCCGTATAACCTTAGCTTCGGGAACGATCAGGGTAAACTAATTCTAAACAATAAAGAGAATTGCGAACATCTGACCAAATACTTCAAGCAACTACGTAACTGCGAACCCCCCTCAGAACAAAATGACATTTTATGAAACAGGCACTAAACTTCCTGACTCAGTTCCGCCAGATAAGAAGAAAATAAGAGAAATTATAAAGAGCCTTAAGAACAACAAGACATCTGGAAAAGACTCTATTGTTGCCGAGCATATTAAGTTAGCTGGAGAGAAGGTAATAGACCAACTTGAGAAACTCTTCCAACAAATCTGGCTTAAAGAAACCAGAAGAGTGGAGGGACGCTGTCATCCATCCGTTACACAAAAAGGGAGACAAATCAAATGTGAATAATTACAGAGGTATGTCACCACTACCTGTGGCATTCAAGATACTCTCCAAAGCATTGCAGCGAAGAATAGAGAAACACATAGGTCGACAACTAGGAAAATATCAGGCTGGATTTAGGAAAGGATGATCATCTGCGGAACAGATCTTCACTATCAAGACCTTGATGAAAAGGAAGGCATTAGCAGGGGATAAAAAGTTAATAATGACTTTTGTGGAAAGCGTATGATTCTGTAGACCTGGATGTACTAATAAAAGTTTTGAAAGAATTCGGAATAGACAAAAAGACATCACTATTCAGCAAACTTTAAAGAACACTCGATTCCAACTTACCTTTTTAGGAAAACTGTCAGATCCCTTTGAGATCACAACTGGAGTAAGGCAAGATAACCGACAATCCCACTATTGTTCAAACTTCGTCTTGGAAAAGGTCATCAGGGAATGGCGGAAAGTGATGTGTCAGTCAAACATCCTAAACGGAATTAGACTAGGACACAAGAAGAATGGCTTGACATTTGAATGTCTCGCTTTTGCGGATGGCATTGTATTCATTGTAAAAGATCTGGAGACTGCAATCAAACAGATAGAAGTCTTGAAGGAAACAGCTGAGAAAGCAGGACTACAAATATCGTTAGAGAAAACGGAATATAAACATAGATCAAAAAGACCAGACATGGACAGTGAAAACTAAATATGGTGATATTGAAAGAACAACGAAGTTCAAATACCTTGGTGAAAATTGACTCCCAGTGTTAATGAAAAGGCTGAGTTGAAGATAGGGCGAGAAAGATGTAAACAGCTTTCAGGATTTGCCAAAAGACATACAAATCAAAATTACTCTCCCATCAGGCGAAATACAAGAGCTATAGTACGGTAGTGAAGCCAGAATGTTTATACGCAGCAGAAACACTAGCCAGAAAGGGATTGAAGGAAAGAGAAAAGAACATTTCTAAAGAAAATCTTGGAACCAAAAGCTGTGACAGGAAGCGAATTTAATTTCCGTTTGAGATCGAACCTAGAATTATACGACAAGTTTGAAAAGGTATCAAACACAATTAAGAAAAGGAGATTAGCGTTCTATGGACATATCAAGAGAATGGAATCAGAAAGAATGGCAAAGAAAATTCTCAACTTTCAGGAAGACTCAAGTTCCATGGGTGAAGGAGATCCATCAGGATCTGAAAAGATGTGGGTTCAGCATGGAAGACATTCAAGACAGGAAATTATCCAGAGGAAAAATTTCTGAGGTAATGGATCTGACTGACGAAAAAAAAAATCAGGAAAGGAGTAAAATTTCAGAGGAAGAAAAAGCAAGAGTGAGCCAGAGAATGAAAGAGTACTGGCAACGGAGGAAGGAAACTCAGAAGAGGAAATGAAGTTGCGTAATCGTAGTCTATAGATGACTGAAACGATAAAGGAAAACCTAGCGTGGTGGGTGAGCGGTTAGCGATCTGGCCTCGCATTCGGGAGGACGGCGGTTCGAATCCCGTCCGGGCATCCAGATTTGGGATTTTCATGGTTTCCCCAAATCACTCCAGCCGAATGTCGGGATGCTTCCTTCAAAAAGGCCACGATCGAATTCCTTCTCGTTCCTTGTTCCCAGTTCCATCTCGCCTCTAATGACCTTAATGTCGACGAGGCGTAAAGCCAAGAGTAAAAAAAAAAAAAAAAAAAAAAAAAAAAAAAAAAAATATATATATATTGGGAAAAAAAGGAAATAACGAAACAGAAATTTTATAATTCTAGGATGACGTTAACGTGTACGGCATTAGACATTTAAAATCAATTGTAGGGACATTATAATTTTGACAGTTATTAACTACTTAAAAATGGCCTACTACAACATTACGAAAATAATTTTATTTCTTTAAAAAATAGTGAAATATTGTTTTAATGAATTAAAAAGTGCAGTGCCATTGGTCACTAAGTGATCCCACGGTATGTGTGAATATTGCCGATGCGTCGTCTCAACGAACAGAAACGTGACGGAACTAAAGCGTCCGGATTTACACGCACCTTGGGGGGTGCTGACAACGTCCCACTCAACTTGGACATTAAGCGGATTTATAACCCCCATAAATAACTGAGACCCGCTTTCTATTTTCGCACGTTTCGGAAAGTTCCCGCCGAAAACTGGCGCAGACTAGCAAAAATAAACCTTAGTGACGTTTCCTAGTAAATGAGTGCTTTATGAGAGTAGGGGAAGACGATCCAGCCAATAGAGAAGCCGCCTCAATTTATTGCCGTGTTGGTGTTTTTTCTTGTCTGTTCTGGGGCCAATGTGACGCTGGTCCTTTGGCGCGGATTGCGGTGATTCGCCAAGAGCCCGACCCGACATCGCAGTACGAGAAGTACAGAGTCTTGCTCGGAGGAGAAGAACGGACGACGAGACATTCTGGTGCAGATCTTCAACTAGTACGGCCGAAGTGATTTTCGCTGAGTACGAGTCGGCAGCTGGGGACGCTGCCATCACGCGGTGCGTTCGAGGAAGCTGAAAGACCGCATGTGGCGCTGGTCTTACCTGGTCGCTGACCTGGGCTGTGAACAATGGTAAAAGCTACAACCCGGACGGAAACTCATGCAATCGTTCCACCCAGTAATGACCCTGAGATTTTGCAATGACCCTGAGATTTTGCTCTAACTGTTTGACATTCAATGATATGTAATTGTTAACCTCAGAATAAAAACAAACTTCGTGTTTGCCTAATTTCACAATAATAAATTGTACACCCAATTTTCAATTTTCCTATTCATTACAATAATATTTCATGTGATTAGCTGAAGATTAAGTATGATTTTTGATATTCCAAATTGATAATTTTGCTAATGATAAAACAGTATGACCCAAAAGTAAACGTCCCCAAGGTAGACGTTACAACATGGCACCCTAAACGTGGAGCTATCTCGAAATATGAATGATTGCAAGAGTTTCTATGAAGCATTGATATTAAATAAATGGTGAAATTTTATTTCAGTGGAAACCAGAGATCCAGCAGAAAATTTTATTTTATGTTATATGTGATATGTTAATGCTATGCCATTGAATTATTTTATTTTAGTCCTGCAACGGAGATGGATGCAGTTTGAAAATCATACTATATGATGTATTGTGTTGATACATGTTCAAATCGACGTTGAAAATTGTTTTGTTTGTCAATGGTGGAAATATGATGTGATGATTGTCTTTCATTCGATATGTTGTTGCGTTGTTGAAATATGATTTTGGTTTTCTTTCGATTGTGATGTGGTTTTGTCGAATTTTGGTAGTGAAATGGTAATGGATCTGTTGAGACGATTTCTCGAGACTGGTGTGTAATGGTAAGATTGTTTCGTCGATTCAGCGTTGAAAAATGGCATGTTTGATTTTTGAATGTCTTCTGTGGCAGGTGTTTTTTCTAAATTTTGTGTAATGAGCACTCAAGTTTTTGTTTTTCGTGTGTTGGTGATCCTAGAACTTGTCAAATGTGTTGTGTTCGTCTTGTTTGTTATTTGTGGGATAATCCGTCGTGAAGATATCGGGAATCAAAATATTATTGTTGTCGATCAGATTTAATGGGACGTTGATCTAAAAATTATCTTCCTTTTGAAGTTAAATAAACTCAGTCGGAACTTTGTCACTTTTGAGTCAGTCTGCAACCTTTGAAAAGAAAAATGGAGCGTTTTGTTTGTTTGTTTCTCGCACTTTTATTTATTTCCGGCATTCCAGATGATATACCCGTGAGACCGTATCGCATTTTGGTTGTAGGTATCATGACTGTTATCGGGTATATATACAAAAAAGGATTAAGTCTGAGTGTTGATTGCACAGCTTCGCACTTTATGCTAAAATTTAATTATGGGCTTGAAATTCCAAAATCGGTTGAAAATCAAACTGAAGCTATCTCAGTACATGGATCCAATGGTAATTGTGCAATCATGGCAAATAACAGAGTGGAATATTTGGAATTGCGAAACGATAGCACAGTGACGCTACCGAGTCAGTCAGACAATATAGACGCGGATGTTCCGGAATGTGACATTAAGCACAATAAACACCAACAGAACGTTGATAGTGATCAGTTCCTGCAAGAATCAGTACTTGTAATATTAAAAAAGGTATTAACAGAACAAATAGAACAGATTCACTCTAAAATTGGCGCTCAACAAGCTCAAATTCGCGAACAAAACACACAGATTCACAAAAATTTTAAAGCACTAAGTGGTCAGTTAGAAACCCAGTTTGATAGTTTTTGTACAGAAACTAACAATAAATTTGAAGACTTTCGAACAAACATACAACAAGAAATGTCTGTAGTTCAGTGCACATCGAATCAACTGATTAACAAGATGTGATAAACTGGAAGAAGATAATTCAAAACACGAAACACGTATTTTACACACTGAACAGGTAGTTTCAGAGTTGCTGACTAGCACTGATCAAAAATTTTCAACAGCCAATGAAAGAATGAGGGATTTTGATAGATCACTAAATTTACACAGACGGAAAAAAAAATCCCAACACCAAGAAAAATTATTGTAGAGTAATGAAATTTGGACAATGCATTTGTCAAGTTAACATGTTTAATTGATTAAATTTTCAAGATCACAGGTTAATTTAAGCTCAAGAAAATGCATTTCAAATGTGAAATACTGTTAAATTAATAGCCGGTGTAACCTCCAGAATTTTGAATGCAAGCCTGCAAACGTGAATGCATTGTGTCATACAGGTTTCGAATGTCACTTTGTGGTATGGAGTTCCATGCTTGTTGTACTTGTGCTGTCAATACTGGGACGGTCAGTGCTGGCTGTGGATGATGCTGGAGTTGTCGTCCAATGATATCCCATACGTGTTCAATTGGAGACAGATCTGGTGATCTCGCAGGCCAAGGTAACATGTCGACACTCTGTAGAGCACGTTGCGAGACAACAGCGGTATGAGGGCGAGCGTTATCCTGTTGAAAAACTCCCCTTGAATGCTGTTCATGAATGGCAGCACTACAGGTTGAATTACCAGACTGACGTACAAATTTGCAGTCAGTGTGTTTGGTATAACCACAAGAGTGCTCCTGCTGTCATAGGAAATTGCTCCCCAGACCATGACTCCAGGTGTAGGTCCAGTGTGTCTAGGCCGCAGACAGTTTGGTTGCAGGCGTTCCCCTGGCCTCCTTCTGACCAACACTCGGCCATCACTGGCACCAAGTATTGACAGCACAAGTACAACAAGCATGGAACTCCATACCACAAAGTGACATTCGAAACCTGTATGACACAATGCATTCACGTTTGCAGGCTTGCATTCAAAATTCTGGAGGTTACACCGGCTATTAATTTAACAGTATTTCACATTTGAAATGCATTTTCTTGAGCTTAAATTAACCTGTGATCTTGAAAATTTAATCAATTAAACATGTTAACTTGACAAATGCATTGTCCAAATTTCATTACTCTACAATAATTTTTTCTTGGTGTTGGGATTTTTTTTTCCGTCTGTGTATTACTAGAGCGATACAAGGAATCGCATCAAGTTCAGAAGACTTTTCGGGCTGACATTATCGCAAAATGTAAGGAAATGGAAGCGACAGTCGATGAGAGAAGGGTATCAATTGGTTCTGAAGCACTAACATACAATCAAGAGGAATTGGCGTTGCCAAAATTCGAAGTTCGACGGAAAATTAATCCACGGAGATTTATAAATGATTTAGAGTACTATTTTGATCTAAAGAATACCCCGGAAGCTCTAAAGACACATGTAGCCAGATTAGCTCTTGGTCCAGAGGAGAAAGACTGGTGTACAGTGTTCTGCCCACCAGAGTTTACGTACCCGCAATTTAAAAGTGTATTTTTAAGTACATTCTGGTCGAAAGACGAACAAATACAAATCCGAAGACGGATATGCCGGGGCCAAATTGATGCAAGCAAAGGTAATTCAATGTTTGGATATGCAATGAGATTATCAGTATTGTCAGGATATTTAGATGAGCCTTTGAGTGACATGGAACTAAATGCCGCGCTCATTACGCATTTCCCCCAGAAATGCAATTAAATTTGAACCCAGCCGTGATCGCCACGCGAAAGCAATTTCTGGACACATTAAGATACTTCGATCAGATGAAAAAAAGCCAATACCACGATGGTCTCGCAAGGGCTGATCGAAATCCTTATAGTCAAAACCGACACTTGAAACATAAACAAGGTCAAAGAAGAGATTTTAACAGGCAGTGGTATCCGAAGGAGAATAACCAGCGTCGGTACCAAAATAAACACATACATGAAAAACAATCAGACCGAAACGCCATGGTAAATTCGATTGCAGAGAACACAAAGGCAGGCTCATTCCAGAATCAGGAATATACCATGCCATGCCTGCAGTAAGATTGAAATAGGGAATTTTTCGTGAAGATTTAAGGAATATGCCTGAGGAGGTAGTAAATTAGATAAAAATAGTATTGTTTTTGTAGTTTGTGCAGTTTTTGTTGCAAGTATACTCATTAGTTTTACTGAAGACAAACAGTATTAACGGGCGTAATTGAAAGCGAATTAATTATGCGTCTACAGCATCGAACGAAGGGACAAGAGATTTGTAAATTATTGATGCCTGAGCTGCGAGAGTTTGTTGGACTCGTTTGAAGAAAGTTTAACAGAGGGTAGCGGAATTCTAGAATGTTACCTGCGTCCAGGGGCGTCTATTGTATTTCACTGGACGGGCAACCCTCGGTCAAAGAGACGTGCTTTGATGAATGTAACCTGTCCACCCTCAAAAGATGGTAGCAACGACTTGCTATTTGTATTGGTACATGTGTTTCGGGCGAGAAGTCTATTTTGAACAAGTAAAATTCTTGTTCTACTTAAGAATAAAGAAGAATTGCCGTCATAATTACGGTAACCCAACAGTGAGCGTTGTGGATTACTGTGAAAAAAATCCTGTAAAACTAGATAAATATTCGTTGCTTTGAAAAATAAGAAAATGAGTGGTTGCATCAAAGAAAATATACTTTATACATCATAAAAAGGGGGAGACCCACGAATAATCACTTCGTCAAAGTCATAGAAGTAAACATGCGGAAAAGTGTATAAATAATCCGTTATCTGTGGGACATGGTAAAAGAAGAAAAGTAATTTGGTCCGATAGAAAAATTCAAGATTTTAGAAGAAAATGAGAAGATCATAACATGAGGTGATTAACGATCGCTATGTGAAGTCGCATGAGTGTAAAAGTTAACAATTAGACACAGTTACGATTAATGGAATTCAATTAAGATTAAATAACATTGTGGATTCACAGAATAAGCAGATGGAGTTTGTTGGGTTGTTACAAATCAAGAAATGATTAAAGTAAAGATAATAGGAAAGCATCAATTTATATATTATCATGTAGACCTGTAAAGAAATAAAATGGAATAGTTTGAAGAAATATTTACGTGGTGAATCATTAATAAAAAGATGATATGATGAATTAAAAAAATGTTTCACGGAAAAGGAAAAATGCGGTTCTGAGTTGTCCTAGGAACTCAAAAAAAGAAGGGAACGCCCGAAGAAAGCCGTGTTAGATGCAATTGTTGAAAATTTCTCAAAGAAAAACGAAGGGTTCATGATTTCAGGAAGAAATCTATATTTAACCACGATTTAACGATTATAAAACGTACCAGGTCATGAAAGAAATGGAGATGCTTTTTAATACGAACACCCACATTCCCTTAGAAGAGGAGATAAATCGTATGAATTTACACAAACAGGAAAGATAAGTGTCGGTTAACAAGTAAATGCGCGCTGGTCTACGAAGAAATGAAAAGATAAAGATTAATGTAGAATGAAGGAGCAATTAATTAACGTCGATGACGATTGTGCATCGGACAATACCAAAATAAAGCACGTGAAAAATAATGGATTACTAAAGAAAAATATAAATGTTCCTTTTCCCTAAGCAGTCTAAAGTTCTGTCTGAGGTAGAAAATGATGTCCCGAGATAATCTGTTATCGAAATGAAGAATTAATCTAACGAATTAGTAAATGTTTAAGTCATTTTTCTGTTATCTAAGACCTAGTTCAGAAATGCAGTAAAAGTAAATTATATTTAGTTTGACGGAATGTAGCCGAAACTGAACTGTAAGCGGGTGTGAAGTAACAGTTAGCTCAACACACAATAGGCAGCTGGGTATTCTGTTGTGAGACCGAGTCTTATACCTGCCCCTTTGAAAGGGAAAGCGTTCGCGGAATCGCAGTGGGGTTTGTTTACTCGAATCAGCTGGCCTGTCGAATATGACCAGAGACGCTATTAATGCCTCTGATGTTATGGAAAACATTCAATAAAATCTGTATTTATATTAAATAATTGAAAAAAATAGATACCAGTCTGGGAAATGATTTCAACAGTGGTTGTTAAGAAAAAAGGAGGCTGTAATAAAATTTTGTAATTAATTACAAGCATTAGGATTTAAAATGCAAGTATTTAAAATGCTAGTTCATGTCATGTATTGATTTGACAAATATAACTGTTCGGATACTTTTGTGATGAAAAAGTGAATTAATAAGTAATTATAAGAATAATTGTTAAAAAAATTATAGATAATAAATAATTTTGCATATTATAATAATAAAATGATGTAATTTTATTTTAATTGAATATTTTTTAAAATAAAGGGCAATCTAAGAAAGATTTAAATTAGTTGTATAGAGAATGATATATGTCATATGCTACTCATAAGATATGTAATATGTAGTTATAAGACATGCTGGATTGTCTCGCGAGTTCACTGAGGAATCAAGTAGGGCACAAGAGTAATTCGTGAAGTACAAAGCTATCACATGTTGTATTAAAATAGAGAACTGAAGATGGGTATATCTTAAGAAGTTTGGTAATGTAACTATTAACAAAGATCACAAACAGTTAGAGAATATTAGAACGAACTAATCTCACTCACAAGGAACATTAACCCAATGACCAGAAATAAGTGAAGTTAAGGTGAAAAACTGAATTGAAAATTATCCCATAGAATAATTTTCAATTGTACGGGTGATGGAGTAGTTGTAATGAATTAAAAAGTGCAGTGCCATTGGTCACTAAGTGATCCCACGGTATGTGTGAATATTGCCGATGCGTCGTGTCAACGAACAGAAACGTGACGGAACTAAAGCGTCCGGATTTACACGCACCTTGGGGGGGTGCTGACAACGTCCCACTCAACTTGGACATTAAGCGGATTTATAACCCCCATAAATAACTGAGACCCGCTTTCTATTTTCGCAAGTTTCGGAAAGTTCCCGCCGAAAACTGGCGCAGACTAGCAAAAATAAACCTTAGTGACGTTTCCTAGTAAATGAGTGCTTTATGAGAGTAGGGGAAGACGATCCAGCCAATAGAGAAGCCGCCTCAATTTATTGCCGTGTTGGTGTTTTTTCTTGTCTGTTCTGGGGCCAATGTGACGCTGGTCCTTTGGCGCGGATTGCGGTGATTCGCTAAATATTTAATTTGGTTGAATAATGCGGCTGAATAATTTACACACTAAAAAATAACAGTATTTTAAGAGAAATTGGTTTCGTTGACTGGTAAAATTAAAAAGTGCTAGGAGAAAATTAAAAGGCGATGTCACATTTTCACACATTGGAGATTGCAGAGCTTATTCATGTTCTAAATGAAAATCAAACGTAACAGTTATCAGTTTACTTAAGAAAAACAAAACACTAGGTATCATTTATAAAACAAAACCGAATTTAACTTTCATGCATCTTTAGAATCAGATTAGTGCCATTCGCCTATACATTTGTTGTGAGGAAAAGCGGATGACAGTTTGTACTATTCAGTATGGTTTTATCATATTTTATTCGTTATTACCACTGTTTGCTTGTGTTTTTTTTTATGTAATGAAGTCTCATTCCTCAGAGTCTGTACGCAGGAGGTACTGCTGTGATATATGATCAGACCTTTCGTCTATGATTTTAGTTGGTTCAATGGGGAAATTACAATTTCTCTAAAAGTTTCATTTGCAATAACTCATTTAATTTTCTTAAAATTTAGGGCTGATACTAAATACAGCGTACGAAAATTCATTAAATTGCGTGAACATGAGATGAAATGAAGTTCTACCAAACAATTTGTCGTGAATTTTGCTTATCATACTTTCACTCAATATGACAGATTTCAGGCGAAAACGCAATTGCCTTAGAAATTAATGGTCCTAGTTTTTTAAGCTAGGGTTCAGTCAGGAATGTTTATTGACTGCATTCTCTCATGTATGGTATAACTGGACAGTCAATAGTTCAAAATCAACTTTTTTAAGTAGCATTTCGACTTGTTGCCTTATAAATTACTGCAGATGTATTTATGTATTATCAAAGATTTAGGTCACTAATTTTGTCACTAATGCCCCAGTACGGAAAACACGAACGCACAGAGCAGTTAAAATCACCCATGCCCTCGGCGTGATTCGAACCGGCCACCTTCGCAATGCGAGCCTAGCTCGTTAGCCGCTGTGCTACCTGGGCCGGCGAAGTTATACATTACACTACAGATCCCGCAGGAAAAGAACTGTTTATCATATCTGTGACATACAGGCTTAGTACAACCCAATCTGCAGAATTCCACTAAACTTCGATTTCTGAACCAGGTTAAGTTATTTTTATAGACGATACGGATTACGCTGTCGTGTGTGGAAAAAGCAAAAACTGAAATACTGATGATAATAATAATAACAGAATGAAGTACTGAAATAAGTCAAAGAAGAAAGTGAATTCAATAGATGATCCAACTATGAGGTGATTAATTAGACCGAAAAAATTAGAGACATATCCCGAA
>CM061914.1:42482007-42648488 GCA_031002005.1 Vandiemenella viatica
CTGTCATCTGGCATGTTCGCCGACGTGATCGTCGACTGCAGTGGCACAGAGCTGAAGGCACACCGTGCAATGCTGGCTGCCCGCTGCCCTGTGTTCTCTGCTATGTTCAGCCACGACACCCTGGAGAGACAGTCCGGTCGTATCGTGGTGACAGATATTGGATCATACGGGATGACAGGACTGCTAAAATTTATCTACACCGACCAAATGCCGTCACAGGTACCACAACTGGCCGAAACGATCGTGGCTGCAGACAAGTATCAACTACCCCGTTTGAAAGAGGCCTGTGAACGAGATCTCGTATCTAAAATCACGGTGCAGAACGCGATTCATGTTCTAGCAATAGCTGAGAAGCTTCGGCTAGCCTCCATCAAAAGCTTTCTAGTGAGATACATAAAAGAAAACAACGAGGAGGTTTTCCAGTCTGACGGATGGACGGGTTTCGTCTGTAACTGCACTGACTATTTGAGTGTAAAAAAGAACTGTTGAAAATAAAGGTAGATATGAACTTAATTTCAGGAATGTTTTCATATTTCAGCCCCAACCACAGCAGTGTGAATGCTACTGAATTCAATTTATTTAAAAGAAATACTATGGAACGTGAAGTATTCATTTTGAATAAAGTAGAATCCAAAGGACTCAATTGAATCGCTAAATGTAGAAAGGGAACATATCCAGTTTGACAAATTTTAGGGAAATGACACAATACTATTACGTCCGTGCGTTGGGATACTCAGTATCACATTTTGTGGTGATTTGCGATGAGAAGCATATTATATGAATATTTTCGCATGGATTTCTGCAGAGACAACTATTCCGGAAAAAAAGATTTTCGTTAAATACTGGTAATGTTCCTTTTCTCCATTTAGCGATTCAATTGAATAAGAGTAAATTTAAGATAAATTATACTTTTTTATTTAATATAATTTCTGTGTTGATCAATAATTTTTCTAAATTAAGGATTTAAGCAGCCATAAATTGAAAGTGAAGTGCGGAATTGATTTCACAGTAGAAATTGATGATATACCCAACAAATACGTGACATAATGGTTCTTATTTTGAAAAATCTATCTAAACGGCATTTGATATTCCAAGTCTTCTAATCTAACTTCGATTCTCCAAACGAATGGCTACTATTTATATAATATTTACCTGAGTTGTTTCCGTTATTTAGTGATATACAGTATTATTTTTATAGCGTGGAATGATGGTCTACTAATGCACAGAGATCTCTAACGTTTTCAGTGATTCCAATTACTAATTAATGCAAAAGATATGTTGTAACGGTGGGAAGAAAAAATATTATCGCTGTTAGGAAAATAATGCTGTTAAATAAATGTGAATTAATCTCCGTTGGATGATAGCGGCTACGTGACAATGATGTTTTAAAATAGCAACGTGGACGAATGATTTTTAAAACTGCAGCTGTCAAATACAGTTCAAGCTAACCCATAGCGATTAAGGTTGTTACAAGCATGTATGAGATTTGCGCATCAAACGTGAAACGGAAAAATATAAAAGAATACTAGGAAGTTCTGCTAGTTTTGTACCTGGTTCTCACAGCTTTATTTTCAATAAATATTGGCATGGAATTGTTCTGTGATGATAGGTATTTGAATGTTTCATATTAAATTGAAAATTTTTATACTGAAATGTTTTATATTATGCTGTGAAGTAATAGTTCTGGGGAGAACATAAAAGCTCATTTGTTACAGTTTACAAACAAAAGCTCAAGGCTTTATTTAATTTATTATTTCCTTTTTTGACAAATGTATATAATTAAAAGATCATTTTCCTCGGCTAGTCACAGATATGGGTAGAGCATGGGTAATTAGGGGGTGTTATGGTCCATTGTCCGTAGTGAACAGATTCCTGCAAGTGCTTTACCGCTTCATGCGTTGCTACGCGATGTGTTGGAGGCTGCGTCCTCGAGGGTGGCTGTTTAGACTCCATCTGACGTCTCCAACAAAAAAGGCCAGTCTGCCTGGTTGAGTGTCTGGCCCCGAATAACCTTCTTGTTCCTCTTCAAGTTGCTCTCAAATTTTTTTCGTCGTCCACAGAGAGGGGGTTGACGAACCAATCAAGGCCTGCTCCTCTCGCCTTGCTAGAAGGCAATAGAACAATAAAACATTACTTAGACGTTTAATTGAAGCCACGTATGATGTCTATTTGTGCGCCGCATTAAACATTAATTTCACTGCTAAAAAGCTTGGGGTTACATCACAATACCGTAGAACTAAACTAATGATCCAGTCGAAAAAATATCACAAAAGTAAAAATTATATTCAAGACCACTAAAACTCCATTTGTTCGCAGACCGATTACTGGATTTCTGTCTAAACTATTAGAGATAAATTCTTCTTCTCAAACCACAGATATACAGTACCTTTATTTACAAATTGAAGAGTATATATAATTTGATAAATACTGGTTACTTCCTTCTTATTCAGTGACATTAAGCGTCGATTTCTTCTTATAGCGTTGAATAATGGGTACGATAGCCAACGTAGTCATTGATTCTAATCACTAATTAAAACAAAAGATATGTTGTATCAAGTGAGGGAAAAAATTTTCTCTGTTAGGAAAATGCTAGTTGTCTTCGTGAGCAACAACAAAAATTGAACATGTGAAGGAGCTTTTACATTCAGAACAGCATAGACCCTTCAACTGATTCTACAAACGTGAAGTCACTGTCATAAATTCTGATTTTTAATTAAATAAACTTCAATCATTTAATCGGTGCGTGACAAAATGGATGAGGGTGGGCGGAAGGAAGAGGTTTTAAAATCCTTATTTATTGCAGAGACTAATGACGAATATATCACCGAAATGAGTGAACTAGGATAGAAAACCTTGATTGAGATGGATGGTGGGGTAGTATGGATCCTACGTTAGCGGTGTCAAATAATGCACTAAAACTGAGTGTGCAATGGAGGGTAGCTAAATTTGTTTCTGCGAATTACAGAAGAGCATCTGATTTAATAACGCAACTGGTTTGGAACTTTTAAAGATGATGGAAGGCGTGTGAAGAGAAATCCGGTAGTGTTTCGTGTGCATATTGATGGAAACCCCAATGGATTTCAGGAGTAGGAAAGTGGGAAAATTTTCGATCGTAGGTGAGAGAGTATAGAACTGAAATCTGGTAACAAAATAAATGATAAACAATCGGCTGTGGACTGATGCAACATGCCTTAAGATTTAACACATTTGAGAAATCATAATCAACACTCACATCCGTTTTACACAAAGTTTATTTCAAATGTTGTTACTCTACGAAAGTTTAATAAAATCGCCAGGCAAAAATTTTCCCTTTTGATGCTTAGTTTGACTTTTCTGTGACATTTCGTCATTTGTTTACTATCCAATGTGATGATCTGTTCTAAATTATTTTAATATTTTCTCGTATTAATTGCTGTGTTCTCTCATTTTGAACCAGCCGCGGATCACTGTAAAACACATTTTTCTAACAAGAAGTTAAATTCCCTTATCTAATTAATATATTTGTAAAAACCTGTAGACTAAATTGTCTTAATATTTTCAAAATCCTTAGTGCCCATTTGCATCAATCACGATTTACACTAAAAAAAATTTACAAAAAATATAAATTTTAACTTCAACAGTTTACCAAAATTTGAGTATATAGACACTCACTTAATGTTTTGCGTAGTTCTAAATTATATTTGGAAAGTATGAAAATATTCCGACCAAACGGTGCGTATCTATCAAGTCGTGATGGAAATATTTTTGTTGATAGCGGAACAAGTAAACAACAAAAGTTCTATTTCACAAGTGGGATGGCTCTGATCCAAACCAACAAATTTCTTAAAGCAAGTTACTTACTTACTTACTAACAGGGGAAAAAAGACTCATGAGCAACTCAAATGATAAAGTAGCAATAGGATCTGAAATTATGCACAGAACCTGAAATGTCACTGCATCTTTCAGAAAACAGGCATAAATCATTTTACAATGTTGTGATAGTTATGTTGCTGTAGTCAAAAATATTGATATAGATTTACTACTTTGTTTCAGCTGCCTCCTCCCACAACTCCACCACTATTCGTCACCACAGTAATCAGAATCACGACAACTAAGAGTCACAGCATCAAGCCCCTGGCGGTCTAAAGACTCTGCCTCTTGCCTCTCTTGCCCTGCCACTATGCAGAGGATCAACAGCATCACCACGAAGGAAGAGACATCTGCAGTGATCCATTTCAGTTTCCTGTGGATGCCACGAAGAAGAGGCACAACTTCGGCAAACTTCCTCCTTCCAATAGCCAACTAGAACTAATCTGTTAGACCTGACTCTGTGACTTTCGACGGGCAGGGTACCTATCTCAATCCAAGAGCTATGGCAGCTACAACCACCACTACAAAACCTCCGCAAACAATCAGTAGTGGGCCGCTCTCTACACCTCCCCCATCGTTCATTTAAAGGGGCGACAGTTCCTATGATAGTTCAACTGCTTTCACATACCAACCGATAGCTACGCCCCAACCTCGCTGTACTCCACGTGACTCTCCTTCGTCACATTTCCCATTCAGATTTCTTCCATCCTCCCATAAATCTGACTCTAAACTGATTTGTATCGTTCGGAGGGAGGTTATCAGTGACGGCAAGGACATGTGTTTCCCTGAGAACAGTGGCTAACACTGAGTCAACTTCCACCAACAGCTCCACATCAACGCCGTCTCGTTTCTCCTTTACCTACACCTCAGGGCTGTCACCTGCATTCTTTCAACGATATCAACCGTAAAACCACCAGTCAGTAACGCCGGAGACATTCCTCAGTGCTGAAAGTTCTTTCAAGAAACCAAAAAATGTTCTTACACAGAATTTTGTGTATCGGAAAACCAATATATCTAGAAAACGTCGTTCTCAAAACTTTCAGAATTATTCCTTATAAGTCACTTCAGAATTGTTCCTTATAAGTAACTTTTTTTCTATTGAACTGCCTGTGTTTCATTTCAATATAACATTTGAAAGACGATTTCCCGAAAGAAATAACAAATTAAGTCTGTAAGGCACCTGTTATTGTTTTAATTTTCTAAAAAATGTTGCAGAATATTTTTAAGCAATTAATTTTGACACACAATGTGAGGATGAACGCGTATCATTTTATTGATGTGGTTTTTTTATTCATTCTTATTTTCACTTTTTCACTATAGATCATGATCAAGTAGACACAGTCACCGAAAAAAACTTTGTGTATACCATATAGTCTTACCTGTGTCTACAGCAGCATTGGCGAATTTCAGTTCTGTTTGCACGGTAAATCAGAGATAAGTATTTGCAAAAGATATACAAGGATATTTCTCTTAGGTTTTGTTGATGATACAATTCAATATGGCTCTTCGGTTTCAACAGCATAGTGACAACGTTCTCTTTGAAATTTTTATTTCCATGCTCAAAGCTGTTGGATTGTGAAGTACGCTGGTTAAATTACACACCACATGATTTTGAAAAAAAGCGATCGTTAAAATCGTGAAAGATTTAGCAGAATGAAGAGTTTAGACTAACTACTATGTGCTCATCGTTTTATATCAATAATTACCATATGTACAATTATTTTCATAGAAAATGGTGTAAACCTCTTTAATGCACTGGAATCAATATTTCCTTACAAAAAGTACCAATAATATAGCTACCAACTCCCTATTTGCTACATTTAAGATGGTGCTAACCGAATCGTTCTGTTTCTACTATGTTTAGTTTGTCTATATGCAGGAGTGACTGTATATTTGATATTATTTTAAGCTAGTAAATAGTTTTATATTTGTAATCGTAGGCTTCCGCGGCCAGAGTCAGTTGATTCTTGGCTGTCCGGGTGGCGCCGCGTCATGTTTCTTGAAACCGACGTTTCCAGTTCTGCCCTGAAGAAGACCCCAGAATGAGGGTCGAAACGTCGGTTTCAAGAAACATGACGCGGCGCCACCCGGACAGCCAAGAATCAAAAGTTTTATATTTATTTCTATACTCATATCACAAGCTTAAAAGCATTGCATCGTAAGAAAAGTATATTTCTGCTGCTGTGAATTGATTGTACTTTAATTTATTGGTTTATTTCATATGAATACTTTTACATGAATAAATCCTGTTTGGTCTGTACAGTTTATTCACATGTACGTTATTAATAAGGTTACTGTGTAAATGTGTGTAAATTGTATGAGTAAAGTGTTATTTAATCAAGTCGAGTAGAAATAGAACCAACAACAACCAAATCCTACCATATCATCGAAATATTGAAAGTTTTTTTATACACAGCTATTCAACATATATTCCAGGATGAAATTTCCTACAAAATGATGGTGTATGTATAATTACCTGGAGGGGATTGGTGTATAAATTTTCTTTACAGAGCGATGCAGTTATCTAATGATGATATGAATTTATGTTTAACTCTCAAAATATACTTAATTAAAATTATCTGCTTGTAAAGTAGGCTGGAAACCTTGATCAAGCAATAAAACTTCTGATGTTTTAAATAAAATTCAAAAAATAAACTTCAAAACTTTTAGTGAGAAATGCTTGTATAAGAAAATTTGTGTCGGCAGTCTATTACACAATAAAATCCTTTCAGTATTCCACACAATAATTTCTAAGACGTCTTTAATTATAAAGATTCAGGGGTAATCCATCCACTACCACTTCAATCAACGTACTGGGAAAAAATAGCAAAAGCCCCCAGGTAAAAATGTTTTGGTTAGTAAAATTGGTATGCGTTCACGGGTATAAAATTGCGCTTTATTCTTTAACTTTAATGAAGGGTTCAATAAAAGTAAATTTTTGTTCGCAGTAGATAAATAGTGGTATTATTGGTACGTATAGTTGTAGTGAGTGTGTAGTCGCAGAGGAAATTAGTCATGCAGCAAAGTAAACCATAGTGGGCGTTTTGATTTTTGCACAGATGCTTAAATCTCATACATACCGAAACAGTTCTGTTACTTGCCAACAGAGGACCACATTAGCCTTTTACATGTGTTTAAATCATACAAACTAAAACAGATTGACATTGCAAAGACAAAGATGAATTACCGATTGGATACAACAAAAAAACTTGCTGGATCACTTGTCAATATACTCAGTTGCCCGGGATGCATTGGAGAGGTGCAAGGGGGAACAAAGGAAATCGGCGAAAAACTGGACCTGTTCTTAAGTATAATGAAATGATATGCCATTGAAAAAAAAAAAATAACCGAGAGTATTGGGTGAGCAGTAACACCATGGCCTCTAATTCTCTCTCACTCTCTGAATAATTTAAGGATTATTTAATTAAAAAGGTGTTCGAAATAATTCTGCAAATGTAAGTAAATCTAAAAAAGTCTCAAAACCTCACAATTTTATTGACAAACACACAACCAATTGTATTTATTTTTAAACATCTTAAAAATTAAAATTTGCTCATCACCACCCCTCATGTTATGAAAGCGAATATAAATATTTTAATTTACTAAAACACGATTTTACATGATTTTTAACAAAAAAAATTAAGAAAATGGCAAGGACACAATGGTTATACTGTTTGCTAAACTTCTTATTAAAATTGCAGCCCAATGATTTTGATTCAGTCAATGCACTTGACTAAACTCAGGTCATTATTGAGCAGAGATACTCTTATCAGGGTGGATTTCTTTACTCAGGGTGACAGTTGTGTTATTCGGGGAGCGAGCATCAGCGCGAACAGTTGGTTTAATGTCCGTAGTAATCTTTACCGCAATGATGTTCGTCGCAGTCTTCACAACACCTTGCACTATCAACTGTCCATAGACACGGCCAACGTCTGAAGTAGAGACGTTGGCGTGAAAGAAATATCAGTCTGGTAGTGACCACTTCAAAATCGGTCAGTCAGCTCCTCTCAAGCCACAACTTGCAATTCGACGAGTCTCCTCGTCCGTTCGAAACATAAGACCTTAATCACCTCCACAGAACTCTTGTTCCCCTTCTTTCCGGCCAATCCACCGTTCTTTTCCGCCAATCAAAGATCGATCCAGTTGACAGCTCAGAATAATTCCAGTTTTTAGCATGATAGATTACTACAGTTTGACCTGATTTGATCAAATATAAACTTCACCTGCGTTTCAGGGCGAATAAAGTCTTGAGCTTGAAGAACTCGGAAGCATTAACAGAGGTAGGTATTAAACACGAACAGGGAGGTTGGCGCAATCGTATGGAACTTGCTTAACTACAAACTTGGCTTGTATTTTACTCTTAAAGTACACTGCGCAAAATTTAAAAAATTCCTTTTTGCTTCGAAAGCATCACGTTTTTTTAAAAAAAATTGAAACTGGGCAAACCATGGAATATGGGGCAAGCACTCGTAATGTAATCATTGGTCATAGTATCTGTAACGGTCAGAGAACTTAACACACATTCCATATTTTTAAACAATTGAGCAACTCCGAAGAAATGAATTGCCACAATAGTTGATTCGGCAACATATTTAGTCTGATGACAACTTAAAATAACCTAATAACTCATGTACAGCGTACCATTAACGAATTGGACTAAAATACCTAAAAAGCAAATAAACCGTAAAGCATAAACTTTGGTCAAATAATAACATTAGTGAAATTTTAATTAAATTGAAATTTATCCTAAGCCGGAATGGCATTCGTGGTTACAACAGAGACCATGAGTAATTTAGTTTTTTCAAGTTGCTTTCATTAGCACCATATTACATAAAAGCAGAACCACGTTTTTTTTCAGCCGCAAAATTTATCAATTTTTTTAACTACGAAACGAACTTGACGAACGTATTATGGCAATTAATTTTGTAGCAGTCGCTTGGCTGTTAAATTGTGGATATAACCACGAATTTCTTCTAATGGTATTTCTGGTCGCTGTTTTGCAAGCGAAGGCTGTCACGTGACACCGTTCTCCAACCAATAGCTATCCAGATGACTGAGTGAGTGAATGAGTGAGCTTACGAAATTATATAGTAAACAGTAATTTATAATTTAAAGAAATTCCTTAAGAGCTAAATATCCACTCTCCTCAGAAATAGGAAACTTTGCGGGCTTTACAGGGCAGAGATTGGCTGGCTGCATCGTGGACTTTCGTTTATATCCGCCAGAACAAGTTTCTGTCTCCGTTTTTGACATCTTGTGGCGATATGGAAATTCCGTGCATCCTTTATAAATCACAGTGCGCATTTCGCAAGGAACTGGTGTGTCTGTCAGATACTAAATTGAGTCGCCAGACTGTCGTGAACGGAAATTGTTTACGGCGCTGAAAGCTTTCTGCGACTCCCTACTGTTCCTACCAGTGTCTCCCATTCACAGATATTGTGACAAGCGATCGGTCCGTCACATCACCCCATCACGTTCGAACAATGCTTGTCCGGGAATGAAATCCCGGAATTCTGCCTTCGTACGAACGGTTTTTTGCCCACTGGCTGTATATATCTCGCATCCCAATAACGAGTAACACTAACACACTGTTAATAAATTTGATTATTGTAGGTCATTTTCTTCTACAGTTGCTTTGTAAATTAGTATTTGTTGATTAATAATACGCCATTACAACTGTTGGATATTGTTTTAATTTTCCGGACGCGTTTCGCCTCTCGCCGAGGTATCTTCAGCGTATAGTTTTGCTGTAATATTTGATTTGTTATTGAGTTTTGAAAATAATGATTTTTAGATTTACAAAAATTATTCTTACATTACTTATATTCATATATCAGTTTGATTACTAATATTTATATATCCGTTCTGGATTATCATGCAAGACGTTTTGTTTACATAAGTATAGTAGGATAGTTTTTATACTTCATTTCACATTTGCATTTTCAGGTGTGGTCGTTCCTCACCTGCGACCTCAACAAGCATGTTGTTTTTTACACTATTGCACTTGGTATAGTTTGCTCTCGTGACTTGACTAGCAATCAATTTTGAGGCATAGTTTTCAATGCACGACATTGTCAAACATTATGTGTGCGCTTTTGCTGTTCTGCTGTTTTCTTGACGGTGCTCTATCGGTAGTGTAGCGAGCGGCAAGTTTGAATCCACCATCCACCACACATGCACATTTAGCTAAAACAAAGCAAAACACACACACAAATTCAATTACGAAATTCAAACTTGCTGCTCACTACACTACCGATAGAGCACCGTCAAGAAAACAGCAGAACAGCAAAAGCGCACACATAATGTTTGACAATGTCGTGCATTGAAAACTATGCCTCAAAATTGATTGCTAGTCAAGTCACGAGAGCAAACTATGCCAAGTGCAATAGTGTAAAATACAACATGCTGGTTGAGGTCGCAGGCGAGCAACGACCACACCTGAAAATGCAAATGTAAAATGTAAGTTACAATATAAAACCTATCCTAGTATACTTATGTAAACAAAACGTCTTGCATGATAATCCAGAACGGATATATAAATATTAGTAATCAAACTGATATATGAATATAAGTAATAGTATGTTTCCTATATCAGAATAATTTTTTGTAAATCTAAAAATCATTTTTTTCAAAACTCAATAACAAATCACATATTACAGCAAAACTATACGCTGAAGATACCTCGGCGAGAGGCGAAACGCGTCCGGAAAATAAAAGCAATATCCAACAGTTGTAATGGTGTATTATTAAACAACAAATACTAATGTTAATCAATTGTATGACAGTCTTAAGGCTTATCATTGCAATGTAGCGAATAGCTTATTTGACCGGGGGTTTATTCGACCACCTGGTGGCAGAATTTCCTTTGATCGCGGCTTCAGCTTTTACCATAAGCACTTTCTTCTTAGGTGAAATGAGGTGTCACCATTTGTTTGTAAAACACGTTACCTACCGTATGTTCTGTATAATGAGTGTATGGTTTGTTAATTAAACTTGTGACCTTAGTCCAGTAACGGGGTCGTAAAAAGGGAGTCTCACAAACATCACATCACGTAGAAGATTTTTTTTCTTATCTTGTATATATTGGTGAGAGTATGCAGAAACCAAGTTTTCGACCTCCAGCACCCTCGGCTCAATTTTCAGTGGCCAAAAAACATCAAAATTTGGGTACTTTTTTCAGTTTTTCGTCTATAACTCCTTCCTGATAAGTCCTATCAAGAAATATTCTAATTTCAATTTGAAAGAGGACAAAATTTCCTACAACTTTCGTATTACAAACTTTTTTCTAAACTCAAAATCAAGCGAGCTACAGTTCTTCGAAAATCAGCCAAATTTCACACTTTTCCTAAAAGTTGGGTTTTTACCTAATTTGCAGCTCAAAATGACCTGAAACCCCTGTATATATAACCGATATATATGTATTTCTGTATGACATAGTATATATATGTACTATACTTTGATTACTGATGGTCCATTCTATAATCATATAGCATTGTTGGCCGAGAGATCCCGAAGGATTATTCGCCCGTCAGGTGACAGTGTTATGGATAGGCCGCGCAGTGCGCTTCTTGTGGCTATCTAACCTGACCAAGTACTAGTACCGCATATAGGGAACCTACAGATTAAGGTGGAATTAAAACCACAGAATCGTTCTGGCTTTCTCTATATTACACAGCAAGCTGTGGCAGAGGTAAAGCTCGGGTTAATGGCCTTTGAAAATTACTGCTGAGAACGGGATTTCGATCTTCAGTCAGATACCTTAACCACTGAGCTACCATTTCGTTCTATTACCTGATGGTATTTGTACCAGTTTGAAAAACGGATTTGCAAAACTGAAAACATAATGTTATGGCACAAAGTTTATTTATGCAGTCAAAATTAAGTCATAATAAGTCAAAAATTAGTCATAAATCCATTTCTTTTCCGTTTTAATGGATTGAAACAATGTGTTCCATTTGAATTTGTTCCGTACAACAAAGGAAAAAAATTGTCGCTATATGAAGCATTTAAATCCCAACACAAAAATTTTTGCTATGCACGGATGATTCCTCCTGCATAAGGTTATGTGGCATAGTAGTAAATACCTTGGCTGCTTCTGTGGAAAATATGAAGCCTATTTGACAACGAACTATAGATCCAACATCACAGTTATATTTGACGGATACCGAAGTTATGCTGCGCAGAGAGGAATAAAGTCATCTGAAATGATTTGTAGTTTGAAAACATCAGATACTTCAGCAGGCATCATTTTCAGTGAGGAAACAAGTACTACAGTGACGCAGCAAATGAGAGCAGCAAGAACTGTGTAATGTTGATACTAATGCAAAAACTGAAAAATGAGGCATCCAAGATCAACAGGCAAAACAACTTGCGGCTGGATTGATCGTTGACGCAGGAATTTCCCAAGCAGCAAAATTCGACAGTGTGATGATTCTAAGTGAGTATATTGGCTTTCTCATTTTGCTAATGGGCTTTGGTACCACGAGTTTGAACCCACACACATCCTCTTCATCCATGCATTTGCTGGATGTGATACAATATCAGCATATTTCGGCTATGGGAAAGAAAACTTCTACTGCATGATTCAATACCAACCATATCTGAAAGTAACATGCATGCTAACTTCTCAGAACTCTAGCCTCCAGAGAACATTTGGAGAACACGCAGGGGAACAGATCATCTTGGAACGGTACGTAAAAATTGCTTGTGGAACATTGGAAGGCTCAGATATGAAATGATTAAGAAATCTGCCCAAAAAATGCATTCAGACTAGCACGGTTGCCACCAAAATCAGATGCGGCAACGTTTCACTCAATATGCACGTACCACCAAGTAAAGGTTGGTTGGGTCGAGAAACGTACCCATTGCCGTGAGGATGAAGGAAAGGCTTGTCCAGTCTTATTACAGTTACAATAATAAATGCATTCAGGAGGACGTCGGTTCGAATTCCCGTCCAAGCATCCAGATTTGGGTTTTCCATGGTTTCCTCAAATCACTCCAGCCGAATGCCGGGATGCTTCCTTCAAAAGGCCATGGCCGAAATCCTTCACGTTCCTTGTCCCCAGTCCCATCGTGCCACTAATGAACTCGACGTCGACGAGGCGTAAAGTCATAAAAAAAACAATAATAAAAGACGATGCACTTGAGTTTACTTCGAAGGTTGTATCATATTCCTTCCAGAAACCTTGTTCTCCTCCATGCAGCTGTCGCTAATCAGGACTGCATTGTTCAGCTGCTTGCAAAAATTGCTCTCGCCTGCCTCGTGAAAGCGTTCCTGGAATGTAGTAGATGAAGGAGAGGAAGATTTCTTCGACCTCGAGGAAGCTGTTGCTGATGCAATGGATGAAAGAGACACAATTCATTGATAAGCCGGGACAATCCAAACGGAAAAGAAATTTATTTATGACAATTTTTTAACTTATTTCGAAATTATTATGACTTTATAACTTTGCGTCATAACATTATGCATTGTTGTTCGCTCTATTATCTTCAGTAATAGAGCGATCTGGTAGGTCAAGGCGTCTGACTGGAGATCGAAATCCCGGTCTCAGCAATGATTTTCAGAGGCCATTAACCCGACCTTTACCTATGCCACAGCTTGCTGTGTAATATGAAGTAAGCCAGAACGATTCTATGGTTTGGATTCCACCTTAAGCTGTAGGTTCCTATATGCGGTACTAGTACTTGGTCAGGTTAGATAGCCACAAGAAGCGCACTGCGCAGCCTATCCATAACACTGTAACCTGGCGGCCGTACAATCCTTCGGGATCTCCCGGCCAACAATCCTATATGATTATTGAATGGACCATCAGTAATCAAAGTATAGTACATATATATACTATGTCATACAGAAATACATATATATCGGTTAAATATACAGGGGTTTCAGGTCATTTTGAGCTGCAAAGTAGGTAAAAACCCAACTTTTAGGAAAAGTGTGAAATTTGGCTGATTTTAAAAGAACTGTAGCTCGCTTAATTTTGAGTTTAGAAAAAAGTTTGTAATACGAAAGTTGTAGGAAATTTTGTCCTCTTTCAAATTGAAAATAGAATATTCTTGATAGGACTTATCAGGAAGGAGTTATAGACGAAAAACTGAAAAAAGTACCCAAATTTTGATGTTTTTTGGCCACTGAAAATTGTGCCGAGGGTGCTGGAGGTCGAAAACTTGGTTTCTGCATACTCTCACCAATATATACAAGATAAGAAAAAAAAAAATCTTCTACGTGATGTGATGCAAGTGAGAACTACCCCGTTACTGGACTACCTGTGCTGCGAGTATTACAGGAAACTACAGCTGGTAAGCCGAGAGTGTGATTTGAATCTGGACGCGTCATAGCTCCATATTCTAATGTGATGTTTCAACACGCACGGCCAGAAAGCGCTAAGAAAGCGTTTGGTATGTACAAAGTATTAACAATCATTTGTAGGTAGCAGTCGGTGCTCGGTAACAGATCGAAGGAAGCTCTTGGCAATTTAACTGTAACAAAGAAATATATATATATATTAAAAAAATTTATTAGGTGTGTAATCGTTTGGGAGTGCAATAAAATTTACAGGAGAACATTAGTAAAACGAAATTAATGTTATTACCTGAAAAACTCTGACACAACGCAACTGTGCCATTTTTAATCCGTCAAACATACACTATTCAAACATTCACCCACTAGACAATATAAACAAGCATTAGATCATAAAAGTCTTCAAGCTAATCTTGCTAGTGTTCTGCTGAAATGATATCACGGCATTTACATTTCAGTAATAAACTAGAATTTTGCGCAGTAGTTTTTTTGATGAGTTTTAGTAACTCTATGTAGGTAAATATGTACAAAACTCACACAGCAACAATTAATCTTCTGTCGTGCGCGTTAGTGTGGAAATTAAAACGATGTTTTACTTGCTGCTCGTAGTTAATTGCTTTATATGAAAACTCCATTTTAAGCACTGAAAATGTTTTAAAAATACATTAATGCCATGCGAAAATAATGCACTGTCAGCAGAAGGTTTAGTAATAAAGGGAAGCAAAATATTTCATATTTAGTCGTGCGGTTTTATAACAAATGGGTGAATATGTATGCACTATTACTACAGATCCAGTATTGGTATGGTGTTAATTCGGACGCTTTTTATTTTCGTACCTACTGTTGACTGTTTTAAAACTGTTACTGTAATCAGGTACTTTTTTTATTACAGACAGGGCTTTTATTTTATCACACGGTATCTATCCGCACTAAGTAATCCAGAAAGCCGCATTTATTGTTTGATAAAATGTCATTTGTTTTAAGCCAAATCTATTACCCCATACTGCTTGTTACTACTTGAGATTGATTCTGTATCCATTAAAATTAAAAACCGTTTTCAAGACACCGTCGTTACAACTATAACAGACGATGTGGAAAATTACCGCGAGATACACCTTACAATACGTATTTCCGTTCCGAAACCATTAAATCTAAAACAATCCTTCTGTCAACATAACTATTTGTGTTCTTTTTATTGTAAAATAATGTAGTCTGTTTCGTCACTGTATTCGCATTTGTATTGCTGTGTTACATAAACCGAACTTTCAGATATGATATTAACTGGTCCACTTGTGAAGTTCTGGTTTCATTTTAATAATTCATTTTTTTAACTTTTAAGTCTAATACTAAATATAGATTCTAAAGTTATTATTAGATTGTAGGAATACTCCGACAAATGCAAAATAATTTCACCAGACTGGCTGACATGAATTTTATGTATCAAACTTCAGTACAGTATGGCAGAGTTCAATGAATAAAGGCTTTTGCCTTAATAATTAATGTTTCTGGGTCTCAATCCCTTGTGCAGTCAGAAATGTTTACAGAATGCCTTTTTGACATGTGTGGTATGGTCGGACATTCCGTAGTTGATATTCCACATTATTTTTTTAATCGCATTGGCCATGTTAACCATACAACCATCTGCAAGACTGTTTCTGTTTTTACAAACGTGTACGTATTCTGTTATTATTTTTACCTTTTTCTCATCCAGTATGAACAACGCAAGACGGTCACAACGCTTGAAACCATCCCTGATCTAGACTGGACTCGAACCGGTGGCCCTTACAACACGAGACCAGATCGCTAGCCGCTACGCTTCCAGAGCCAGTGAGATTACACATTACACTATAAATCCTGCACTAGAGGAACTGACCATCCTACCTGTGGCATATTGGCATAATACGACTCGTTCGGGATGATCCAAACCAACGATTTCTGAATCGGATTCAGTTCTTTTCACATGTAAAAAGGATTAAGTCACTTTCCCGATATTATAGTGCGCGCAAAAGAGTAAAAATTGAAATACCGTAATAATAATAATAATAATAATGACACTAATTCCCGCCAGTGTCACTCAGTGCGCTGATTCGCTGCACATTGGACCTGGGAGTTACAACGAGACCGGGTACGAGCTCAGAACCCCGATTACCGGATGTTTCGATTGCGGTCTTTAGGTGGTTTCCCACAATTATCTAAGCGAATGCTCAGGCGATTCACAATCTCTACCTCAGAAACAACACATTTCACAAAGGAAAAAAAAGTACACTTATCATACAGAACACATAAAGTTCCAAGTTTCGCAGACAGATGGCAACACAAGACATAAATTAGGAATTCAGTTCTTCCCCCACCACCACTGGCCACCTGCGGTTGCCAATGTCCACGTGGTCTTTGGTGTCAGATTTGGCGGGAAAAAATAACACTTATTACGAAACATTAGTCTCTATAAATGCCAAAATCACACATTATCACATAACTACCTGTAAAATAGAACTATATGTCATTAATAGTAAGCGATTAGCACAGAACAGGAGATGACGGCTATAAAATAGAGAATCATAGCGAGAAAGGTATTGGAACAGTTTAAAGAAGTGGGTGACTTCAGAAGATGAACCAACCACGACATGATCAATTAAACAAAATAAACCTAGGAATAGACTACTAGCCCTTTCGACTTACCTGGAGTATTTACTCAGTCCTACTGACCAACCAACCCACTGCAAGAGTGAAGATATCAAGGCACCGAAGCTGAAAGAAGTAATAAAACATATCGCTCATTTGCTGCAACTTTGACATAACTCAAAAACTTCAATTTTACAGGAGGATCAGTTCAAATGTTTCATGTCTAATAACTTTATGCATTCACTAGAAAAAAACTTATATCTATGTTTCAGAGAAAGAACACAATGTAATAGAACGGAAAATGTACAATATCAGCTGCAGGTCACAGGGAGATTTCTTTTATATCCTTACAATCATCCACATTTTGAATTATGACATTCTTGCTGCAATTACTGTTGTTATATCATGGCATAAGATAAAATGTGTCGTTTTTGGAATAGAAATTAGTGCAAGACAGTAAATGTTTTTTTTTCAATTTGTAGTTATGTCACAAATTCAAAATACCTGAAAGTAATGGGAATTTTGGTTTGGTAAACAACAATTTCATCAAAAGATTCTTTATTTAATTTTCTAAATTTCTCAAGAAGAAAATACAAATTTTAAAGAAAATATTTAAAAAAAAAGAAACTATAATTAGAGCTTGTATAAGAAAAAACAATAATTTTATGGAAAAAAATCAACAAAATTATTTTCCAAACAAGGAACATTGTGTAAAAAAAGTAATGACTTAATATTTTAATTCAGTCAGATTATAAAAATATTTTAATCATCATGAGAACTGAAGCTATTATGGTAATTATTAGCATCAGAAAATATTAGTTCAGTCTCAAACGTTATCACATATAGGTAATTTTGGTTCAGTCTTGTTACATTTAGTTAATTAGCTTCACAAACCTTACAACATTTCATAGAAAGATTTATAAAAGCTTGGTATAGCATTCTTACGAAATAAGCCTAGGAGATCTTCCTTCTTCTTTTGAGAAATACCCGGTCTTGAATTAAATGCTGGGTTTAATGTGATATCTGAGTCACAACTTTTCTTCTTCCTTTTGATTATTATTGCCTCTTTAAAGTCTTCTGCATACGAGTATTTATAAAAAAACAGAATTTGGAGAATCCCTTACGACTTTAAGCACCTTTACTTCTGATAATTTGAATGCTGTCATGTTCAGAGGACCTATGTCTCAGGTCAGAGCTTTAATGTCATAGAAATCCTTGTAACATAATTCTTTGACATGGAAAGGTTCTCCGGTTTTTTTTGCTGATCGAATTGCGGAGATGAAAGAATCAGGAGTATACAACGGTCCACTTCTGATAATGCGCTTTACCATTCTCTCTATCAATGAGTGAACAGAATCACCTTCATTCTGAGAGTGGCCTTTAACAAAGAATTTGTGTGTAATTGATTTCAGGCCTAAATAACGTGTGGCGTATAAGTAAAGAGCAAGCATAAATTTATTTTTCTGCTGCCCTGCACAGTTGTCTGAGTAAAATATAACATCTGCATCTTGTTTTGGGGCAGCAATCTTTTTCAGATAAAGAAGGACACATGTACTTAATTCATTTGCACCACGGTGGCCGTTTGCTTCATCCCACACAAAACAATCACATGTATTGCTCTTCAAGTCATACATAGTGAAATTGAAAACATTTAATTTGGATGTATAGTAGAATAGAGAAGCATCCCCTTTAGGAAGCTGCATTACAGCCTGTAGATCATAAACAACCACCATAGCATTTGAATTTTCTTTGTCTGTTTTTTCTCCTCTCTTGACAATTGTTTTTCGATAAGATGTTGGTTAAATTTTTCTTGTAACGTCTGTTTCTCTTTACTGTCTGCATTTTCAAAAGCTACGCAAGTTTCACATAAATCTTTCTTCGGAACGAAAAATGAAATATTGTATTCTTTTTTAAATATTGTATAAAATGAAGTATAGTTGGCAAAAGGTAACTTCTTTTCTTTGCAGACAGCCACATAGTCCTTGTGGATGTCTGCAATTGATTTTACTTCCATCAATGAAGAGCCTCGTTGTATTTGCCCTTAGGTAATGGCTTTCAATTTTCGGTATCGAATCTATGTGCTGCCTCACGCCTTCCCTTATCATTGGATCTAAAGATTTCTGGTTACCATGTTTACCTCTTCTATCAGGTTCCAATAGAACATTAGAAAGTTTATTTTGTTTTTTCAACACGGTAAGAATTGGGCGGTCATTTATATCTAGTGTTGTTTTGAAGAACAGCTTACACACTCGAATCCTTTGGTTGTTTTGATTAAAATAAAAAGCATTATTGTTTTTACGTTGACTTCTCATTCCTCCCACGCGAATATATCGGTATCTGGGATTAACTGTTTGCATCGAATTCGCTATAAATTGCCTCTGCTTCTCAATGTCACCTAAATTCCAATAGGAAGAAAACAGTCTCTTTCTTTCATCTTCACAGAATTTTAGCGAACACTGTAACTTGCATATTTTTCCACATGGAGGTTTTACCATTCGTTCTTCTCGAATTCTCTTATCTTTAGTATGCATATTGTAGGCCTTTCCACTATTCCAACATGCTTTCAGTATATTTCTTTTCCATTTATCTTCTTCCCTTTTGCGTTTCGTACCTTTTTTTAGTGGACTTGTCATAACTGAAGCATCCTGGGTTCCTGAAAGTGATTTGTCTACAGCCAACTCCGTATTAATGCTCGATCGTGGAACCAGGTTTGCATTCTCAAATTTCTCGTATGAATTTTGATATCCATCTCCACTATGTTTGTTGGTATGTATGTGTTGTCGTTTACCTCGTCGTCACAATCTTCTGAAGAATCTTCATCTGACGATTCGCTGGATGAAGAACTGCTCGAGGAGTCATCACTCAAGGAACTACAGCTTGACGGGTCATCTTTTCCACCACTCTCTGTAATAATACATTGAGTAATTGAAAGCCTATGAAATAAACATTTGGTAATACCTATTGGCTAAGTATAAGTATACGTTTTTTTTAAATAGGTATTAATTACTTTATTTGCTTTTATCTTGAAATTTATTTAACAATGAAGCTCATCAATATTCGGTAATAAAATTGCAACAATAATAAGCCTGTAAATATTTTTCTAAGGCAGAAATTTACCATTTTGGTCTCCGTAATGACTCCCAGAAGTGTGAAGAGGGGAAGGCACATTGTTGGATACGGCATTTTGACACAGTTTGCTTTTTTCTACAATGTCTGAAAATAAATTTAAAACCCGGAGTTTAGATAAAATTTTAAAGAAAATTTTAATAAAATAGTATAAATTTAACATTTACCGTTCTTTTGAGAAGGTGAACATGAAAAGATATAACGAAGTTCAGGACCCATTGTTTCAATTGTAACATCATTATTTTCTTCTGTTTCTTTAATCAATGTTTCCGGACGTGGATCATTTGTAATAAGCCTCTGTTTCTGCACTAACTGCAGCATCCTTAAACTATGATTTGTCATGATGGATTAGCTAAAACAAAACTGTTTTAGTGAGTCAACATTCGAATGGTGTTTTATTGCATTATTTATATTAAAATAGACTTGCACTCGTCGCATAAATGTAGTGTAAGATATCAAGATGCCGCAAAGTTTTATTTTTAAATTTAATATCGATGTTTCAATTTTGTTGAGTCTTACTGTTTTCCAAAGCAAAAATTACTTTAAAGAAGAAAAATAAAGATAAAAACATAGTTATAAATTTGAAATGACAGGAATAAAATTGTCATGTCATTTCATCTTTATAGCAACATCTCCAACTTTCATAAAATATTGCTTCTTTCCTTCTCCTTTTATTTTGGTTTGATTTTAACTATTTCCTTAAAATAAAAGACTTAAAAAAAAGTAAAAACCTCGGCATTGAATTAGAAAACTCTTTTTAATTGTTAACCGCATATTATTATCCTAATGTTCATAATTAATTTAATGTGAGAATTCTTTCAATTTTTTTTAAGTAAGTGTCCCATTTAGCGTTAATAGTAAGATTTTAGTAACAAGAGTGACATAAGTGTGAATCATATAAGACGAAAATTATATTGGAGGAGAATATTCCATGCAAGAACGTCATATCGTCTCAAACCACAAAGTGTAGACTAAGTTTATGCAGTATGGTATTTTGTAATAACGTCATAACTCAAAATAATCCAACGACAAACAAGGTGGCTTGCATCAAGAACGACACATTAAGGAATAAAACTAAAGGCATTTAAGCAGATTATTTGAAAAAGAATGTCACAATTTGATATAATACATTATTGAACAAATGTAAATATAACGTGAATAACCTTACCATTTACACAATATCGTCATAAACAAAAATACGCCGCTCTTGAAGAAACTTGTCACTATGTTACTTGACAATAGCCAAAACTCAACTGATATATGACAGTGTTGTGAGTAAACTAGAGGGCGGTCTGTTGAGAAACAATAGTGACATAAACTGCTCTCTCTCGGCGAATAGTTGAAGCTGAAATGTGTCGTTCTACAAACTAAAAGTATACACGAAAATGGATCATCCTTTGGTCATAACTCAATAAAGGTCATTTTTTAGTTATGTCACTGTTGCAGCAAATGAGCGATATGAGGGAACTGGTAACGAGAAAATTACAGCAGAGACCTAGCACGTACCTGAACGATTCTGAAACAACTGGGTTCCACAAGAAATCACAGTGCAAAACAGAAACTATCTGGATGAATGAGATAAATGTAATTACGGGGTGAATATCAAGACTTCACGAAAGTTTCAGATATCGTGGCCATATGTTGGATCATTAGATAGAATAATAATAGTAATTCTATGGATCTGACGTACATTATAGTTTTATCTGTGCTTTGTTATGTAGTTTTACTAATTTCTTTTTTAGGGCTTGTAGGGCTTTGCGTAGTCTACATATTGTAGTATGTAATTTACTTAATGCATTAAAAAGCTCTCCTTTCTCAAGCAAGGATCTTGACATGAGATAGATGAGAGGGACTGGTGGTTCCTCGCTGCCCTAAAGTCTCGTTCCCACGACGCTTTCCTCGGCGCGTGCTAGGGAACGCCTGTCATCTTTGCCGCATATGTTAACAGGGACGGCGCTCCTCGACCCACCGCCAGGCGGTAAAAGATGAAAGGCGCGTACTGCCTACCACGCGCCGTGTGAACGCGCCTTTAGAAGTGAGCCGACTCGGCGGCTGACCAAACGGGTGCGCTTGCCCACCCAAGGCTGCAGATGTTTCGTTTGTTCGGCAAGAACACCGGACGGCCACCTGTAACAACAAGGCTGACCCTCCTCAACACGTGTTTTCGTTCTATATGTCAATGCCAACCGCCGAAATAAATTTACTTGTGAAAGAGAGAGAAAATGATATATAAAGAGAAGACTGTGGCACATGACGTCACGAATGGTCTGCTTAATAAAAGGCAAGAGAGGTTCTGTGGGCGTGGTGAGTGTGAAGAGATCCTCCCATAGCAGAATGGTTTAAGTAAAAATGTTGCTAATATTTAGAAGTGTTCGTTCTCATGTCGGGACATCTTGATAAAACGGGGGACGATGTTGTTTACTGAGACACCGGGTCGTTTCCTTTAAAGACGGAGCCGAGGTGTCTTGGGACCTGGCTTGGAGAAGAAGAGGCATTCGCGGTAACCTCGCCATACGGCAGGGAGTAAGCGCGAAGGACCACAGCACGCAGTGTGAACTTAGTATAACTATATGGTGATCGGAGTCTTAGGCCGCGTTTACACGATGCGAGTTGACTGGAACGACAGTTGGAGGTGGTGGGGGTAAGAGAGTGGACTAGCATGCTAGTAATAATTAGAAGACAGTGCACTGTCCACTCTGAGGACAGTTCTCTACTCCTACATTGTGATCTTATATTACAGAAAGGAATTAACATCGTAGCTAATTTGTTGATTATAATGTTGAATGATATGAATAATAATAAAATAAAAAGTAGAAAAACATTAAAAGAGCGGATATTTAAAAGAAATGCTTTAAATGCCTCAGCGCCTTTTTTAAAAATAAATAAATAAATAAAGTTGTAAGTTGAAATATAGAGTTGCATCATTTAAGACTAACTGTATCTCAATTTGAAGAGCTATTGTGACAATATTTTTTCCGATACATAAGAAAATGACACCGCTATGAAGTAATTTATTGATAGCAGAGTCTCTGAAATCCATGTTCAAATAATTTTGATTCTTAAAATTCCACGGAATTTCCTCACTTTCATGCAGTTATAAAGATTTTAATGCCTCTGCTTCACTCCGCTCACGCGACTTGATTGTTGAACTCGCACGCCAAAAGTTGGTCGTGAACCGAGTCCACTATCCTCAGTACCTGCTTACACGACCAGAGTGGACTAACAAGTGCTGCGCGCGCAGCAAGACAGTACACTCGTTCCTGTCAACTCGCATCGTGTAAACGCGGCATTAGGTCTCGCAGTAAATGGTGCTACCTGTTAGACTGCAGATCACCGTAAAGACGCCCTACCTCTGATCATTTTCTACGTTTGTTCGCCTATACTCACTAAATACCCTACAACGCCCTGGACAAAGAAATTTGTCTGATAAGAAACTAATTTTCTACCGAACCATGGAAGTAGATGTAGAAGGATGGAGCTAGCCTGATAAGCTCTTTGGAAAACAGTAAAGAGACTCCACTCGTCCGCATGACGTCACAGTTTTAAGTTCTTTGCATGGCGGGAAATTCAAATGGACCAATCAGCGTTCAGGGTCATATGACGTCACAAGATGACGGATCGTTAGTTCCTTGACCAGCCGCTTTAGATGGTAGCATCTCCCAAGGGCTTAATTTCTTTGGGCGCAGATATTCCACTCCCTTACGAGAGTGAAAGCTAGCGGGGAAATTCCACCGCCCGGGGCGTGTTTACACAGGTGCGCTCGCCTGCAACTATTTCCTCAACCAAGGAATATTTCTGTTCTGGAATGCGGACGTCAGACATGTTTCTACACGCCTTAGGCTGTCGTGTATCGTGGCGACAAAACTATGGATTCGTGTGCCTGTTTAATCACCAACACAAGAAGACGTTTAATGCGGGTACCATATGCACCTATACCGAGCACCTTTAATATTGTTAAAGTTCTATCTTCACGCGTTTTGACGAACCCATTGGTGCAGGTAGAAAATGGAAGATAATATAATCTATTAATCGGTAAATCGAGTATGATGGTCTCCATTATGTGCTAAACCCTCTTCCTATTAGAAGTGCACGTGTTTGATGTGTTCATAGCTAAAAGAAGATGGCGGACGAGGTATAAAGGGAATCCCCATCCAGGCATCCATTGTTTCCCCAAATCACTCCAGGTGAATGCCGGGATGCTACCTTCAAAAGGCCATGACCGAATTCATTCCCATTCCTTGCCAACCATCCTTTCCCCGTCTCTAAAGACCACGTTGTTAGAGAGACGTTAAGCAGTTAAAAAAAATCGACTGCCTAGGTGAAAAGTAGCCCGGTTTCCGATAGATGGCGCGGCATGCAGGGCGACTGCCGCGTTCTTGCCTCGCATTTGGGAGGACGGAGGTTCGAATCCCCATCCAGGCATCCATGGTTTCCCCAAATCACACCAAGTGAATGCCGGGGATGCTACCTTCAAAAGGCCATGACTGAATTCATTCCGATTCGTTGCCACCCATCCTTTCCCCGTCTCTGAAGACCACGTTGTTAGAGAGACGTTAAACATTTTAAAAAAATCGACTGCAGAGGTGAAAAGTATCCCGGTTTCCGATAGATGGCGCGGCATGCATCATTTCTCAACGCGATAGGTATTTACCAAGCTTTTAAGAGAAATATTTCAGGCATTCCTGTCTGCTGTCTGTCTGCTATTATCGGCATATCAATGTGACACTAGTATTTCGAAACTATGGAGTTATTCTCGGCGTGCAGTAACATTATTTCCGTTTGCCCAGCGGCAAGCAGAGTCCATTATCTCTTACGAAAGCTCTGTACACATCAAGGTGCAAATATTTCAGCAGAGTAAAATATTTTCTTCGGTTCTGTGTCGTGAAATATACTTGCATTTGATTAAGCGTAAATCATTTCAATTTTACTAAAAACAAAAAAAGTCCACATTAAAACGACCTCGGTAGTGTCCGAAGGTCGCCGGTTTAGTCCGGCTGCGGTGTTTAAGTGTTTTGTGATATTATTGAAAAAGCCGATCCAACTCCTCAAAGTTACGTAATTTCCACGCCTAGGGAGTATGGCACCAGCTTGACTTATTATAATTGAATAAAAAATAAGTTGAAAAGCATACATTTTTCCTTTAAAATACGTTAACGTTCGATATGGAAAAAAAACGTCATAAACTCAGCAAATTGGAGAGATGTAAAATCTATGTGTACATGTTTTCATGAAATTATTTAACGTTCTCGCCTTGCATTCGGGAGGACGGCGGTTCGAATCCTCCGTCCGGGCATCCAGATTTGGGGTTTCCATGGTTTCCCCCAGGTGAATGACGGGATGCTTCCTTCAAAAGAACATGGCCGAATTCCTTCCCATTCCTTGCCCCCCTCCCCATCCTTTCCCCGTCAGTAAAGACCACGTTGTTAGAGAGACGTTAAAAAGTATAAAAAAATGAAATTATTGTGATTAAGTATAGCAATACCACCCTACAGCCATCTCTGAAGTGAATACATGTTAATCTCTCCACTGATATCAAACCAATCAGCATGTAATTTTTTCAAGTCTATTTCTCAACCCTCCAGACTCAGTCTTTGGACAAGAGCCCACTTGAAAATACTTGTGACAAAGCCATTTCCACACCAAGGCTAGAAAAATCAAAGTTTTCAGTTTGACCATGACAAAACTCATGGAATGAACGAGGGAAGAAAGAATTCATATAAGGATCAGTACGACGCCTTATTTCTCTAATCTTAACTCTGCTGCCATTGGTATAAAATATACCAATCTATGTATCAATTCTGTTATGCAAATAATGTTCTCGGGTGACTAGCCGAGTTATAGAAGTGTTATAGTAATCACACGATAATTCGGCACTCTGAATCATCGGCGCCATCTTCCGGTGAAGTGAGGACAGGAACGTGCGAAGTTGCTGAGCTAGACCAGATTACCGCTGCTAACCTCTGATTGGTCGGCTGTAGAACCAGTCGTAGCAGGGGTCAAATCTCGTTGCGGCTTGAATCGATTTAACAGAGAAGCGAAGGACTTGGGAACAAACCCACAGTCAGATCATTGCTTGTGTGGTGTAGTATGGATTCCACATTTTTTGTATGTCAAATGCAAGGTGCAAAGGAGGGCAGCTAGATTTATCTGTGGAATATATTCAGTAAGTGACATAATAAAGGAGCTGGGCTGGATGTCATTGGAAGATAGGATTAGTGTCAGGGATTGTATGTGACGTATAATGCTGTTAGAATGGATATTGGTGGAATAATTCTGAGTGGTGTATGGAGCCTAAGTTGGCCATGACCACAATCTGGCACTAGACTTTAGGTGATGAGGTCTGAGTGGGTAAAATATTCAAACACCCACTTTGACCTAACAATTTATGACAGTTCAAGTATGAGCGCTATCTTCGGCGTAATAGAACTAGTGTCTGCACCTATGGTGACGTTTTGGATACTTGTTGATGTGTGGGGATCTTCTATGAAAATGTGGGTTATTATGTCTGTTTGATGACCAAGTTAGCTAAGAGCATTATGGTAACTTTATCGTGGTTACTTGAAAAAAGCAAGCAAAAGCATTACAAACAAAAGTCACACTTGGTCCTGAATCCGAAGTTTGGCGTCAGATGGGAACATTTAAACCGAATGGAGTACTCTCCTGGGTCCAGAATGGTTAAAAAATAGTAGAAATTTCCTGGAAAAAGGAAGAATTTTCCTGGAAAACTGCAGTAGAACCACCATAAGTGAACTTGGGATCCCTGTTAATGATCAGGAGAAGACTGCGAATTTTGAATTTTTGGTTACTTTAACGCACGAACAAAAGGTAACCCTGTCAGTAACTGATGTAAATCAGGGGTTGGATTTGGAATAATTGTGAAACAGAAGGAGGTTTGAGAAAGTGTGTGGGTACGTTGGTGATGAGGCTAGGGATGGATCTTGGTGAAAGAATTAGGAATAGTGCGTAAAAGACTATAAGTATGAGCCGGCAATCGATTTCTTCCATAAGGGAGTGGGTAAATTTTCTATATCTCCAACTTGGCCACAGGCATTCTATGACGAATCAGCATGTTCTGTGCTTGAACTGCCTTACACTGACTCGATTTTTATCATCTAGGACTGGCGTACTTCGATTCCACAGGGGTGAAATTAGTAAGATTAACAGAGGGTGTTTCGTTCCTGGAACATACGTGCTGTGCTGTAAAATACAGGTAAAGGTGGGTAAGTACATGTCACAGCGTATATCTCTCTGTTTTTATTCAATCACTGATGTGTCACAAGGGATTGATTGGAATTTTAGACAAAGTACAGATAAGCGCCCTCAATTTGTGTTTGCTTACGAAAGCATAACAGAATTGATACATAGATTGGTATATTTTATACCAATGGCAGCAGAGATAAGATTAGAGAAATAAGGCGTCGTACTGATGAGTCTGGGGGGTTGAGAAATAGACTTGAAAAAATTACATGCTGAATGGTTAGAAATTGGAGAGATTAACATGTATTCACTTCAGAGATGTCTGTAGGGAAAGAAACTGGTTTTCAAATCGACAACTTTGCTTTAGTTTAGGAGCTCTTAATTCATCGAGGCTATACACATATACATCAGGAAATTACTCCAATGCCTCTTTGAGTTTTAAAAGTGTCTGTGTTCTCGGTTTGTTTCATTACCCCTAATTTAATACATCCTTTAAAATACACGAAATGTAGGTGGCACTCGTGGGCTATATTATATTGTTCATAATGAATCCAACATGATGTGCAAAACTGAGTTTGTTTCCAGTCTCTTCGTCGGTGAATTAATTTTTAATGTCTGCCTGCTTCGATGAACGGAATCTATGGTTTTCCCTATCTTCGTCGGTGAATGTCTGTCGGTTTTAATGAAAGGATTTCACCCATTGATGGGCTACGAATTTTGAAAGGAATAACGTATTTGTGGTATTGCTATACTTTATCACAATAATTTCATTTTTTTATACTTTTTAACGTCTCTCTAACAACGTGGTCTTTACAGACGGGGAAAGGATGGGGGGGGGCAAGGAATGGAAAGGAATACGGCCATGTCCTTTTGAAGGAAGCATCCCGGCATTCACCTGGGGGAAACCATGGAAAACCCAAATCTGGATGCCCGGACGAAGGATTCGAACCGCCGTCCTCCCGAATGCAAGGCCAGAACGCTAAATAATTTCATGAAAACATGTACACATAGATTTTACATCTTTCCAATTTGCTGAGTTTATGACAGTTTTTTTCCATATCGAACGATAACGTATTTTAAAGGAAAAATGTATGCTTTTCAACTTATTTTTTATTCAATTATAGCAAGTCAAGCTGGTGCCATACTCTCTAGGCGTGGAAATTACGTAACTTTGAGGAGTTGGATCGGCTTTTTTCAATAATATCACAAAACACTTAAACACCACAGCCGGACTAAACCGGCGACCTTCGGACACTACCGAGGTCGTTTTAATGTGGACTTTTTTTGCCTGAAATATTTCTCTTAAAAGCTTGGTAAATACCTATCGCGTTGAGAAATGATGCATGCCGGGCCATCTATCGGAAACCGGGATACTTTGCACCTCTGCAGTCGATTTTTTTAAACTGTTTAACGTCTCTCTAACAACGTGGTCTTCAGAGACGGGGAAAGGATGGGTGGCAACGAATGGGAATGAATTCAGTCATGGACTTTTGAAGGTAGCATCCCGGCATTCACCTGGAGTGATTTGGGGAAACAATGGATGCCTGGATGGGGATTCCCTTTATACCTCGTCCGCCATCTTCTTTTAGCTATGCAACACATCAAACACGTGCACTTCTAATAGGAAGAGGGTTTAGCACATAATGGAGACCATCATACTCGATTTACCGATTAATAGATTATATTATCTTCCATTTTCTACCTGCACCAATGGGTTCGTTCAAAACGCGTGAAGATAGAACTTTAACAATATTAAAGGTGCTCGGTAAAGGTGCATATGGTACCCGCATTAAACGTCTTCTTGTGTTGGTGATTAAACAGGCACACGAATCCATAGTTTTGTCGCCACGATACACGACAGCCTAAGGCGTGTAGAAACATGTCTGACGTCCGCATTCCAGAACAGAAATATTCCTTGGTTGAGGAAATAGTTGCAGGCGAGCGCACCTGTGTAAACACGCCCCGGGCGGTGGAATTTCCCCGCTAGCTTTCTCTCGTAAGGGAGTGGAATATCTGCTCCCAAAGAAATTAAGGAGATGCTGCCATCAAGCGGCCGGTCAAGGAACTAACGATCCGCCATCTTGTGACGTCATACGACCCTGAACGCTATTGGTCCATTAGGATTTCCCGCCTTGCAACTGTGACGTCATGCGGACGAGTGGAGGTTCTCTTTACGGTTGTCCAAAGAGCTTATCAGGCTTGCTCCATCCTTGTACATCTACTCATGGAACCTGCGTTAAAATTCGTGTAAATATGCTTAACAAAACTTTTTATTAATTAGACTGAGTCAATGGCGCCCTGAGATTTAAGTAAAACAGTAAAATGAAATTTACTTTTACAATTTGTTTTGTCTGAGTAATTGCTTAATAATTTTGTCGATTAAATAACTTGATGATACTTTTTGTTACGCATTCGATAGATAATAGTAGGTGGTACAAGCCCTCGACAAATTAGTGTAGGGCGTTGGTGTTTTTTTGGACAACTAATTTTGATCTTTTAATTCCACAAACGATAAATATACCACGTCCACGGTCATTTGTATATTAATTTGTGAAAAAAAATTTAACTAATCTAAATATCTTGTTAAATCACCCTACTCATCAAGATATAAATATAATTAAAATTATGATTTTAAATTGGCAAGAATAATTAAAGCTATTTAAACCTGAATAAAGAAGGTTCACATCTCATTTATGTAGTTTTAGTAATTTCTTTTTAGGGTTTTACGGCTCGTCTGTGTCGTCGTCATTACAGCCAAGAGGATCTGGAGGAAACAAGGGAAGGAATTCGCGATTGGCCTCTTGCGTGAACTGTGCAAGCATTTCGTATGGAACAAGGATAGAAATATATAAATTATATTTAATTATCATTAATACATGAAGACACATATGTTTCTAAAAATTGATATTAAGAGATAGCAGCCATTCAGTTGTCTTTCTAGTTGTTTCATAAGCTGCTGGATCGTTCCATTGAATTTCCAGAGAGGGAATTCCGTGGTGGACAGTTTGCTGATGGAGTCCACACTCACAAGAAGGATTCACTATTATTCCCCGCTTCTACATTCAGTAGTTGCGTCTACCGTGGCCTGTTCTCACACGATTCAGAGTCGTTCAGGTTTTCCCAGGTAGGTTGAATTCAGGGGACCCTCTTGCAGGATCTCGGATTAGTGGTTGTTTGTCAGGATTGGAACTGATCTACTCAGCGCGCCATGCTTCCTATATGTTGAAGCAATTTTGGCACAACATGTCACTAAACGTCCAAGATGAATACCTTGATTTTAATTTGTTTTGAGTTTGACATGTGACTTATTTCATCTCAGACAGCTTGTAACTAAATGTTTCTGTCGACCAACTGCAATGTTTCCGAAAGTTTACAATAGATAATCAACTGGAGTTACGAAATATCCCCAAAAAATTTAACAAACAAAAAAAACAAAATGGCTGATTTATGGTCCAAAAATCCATACATTTTGAAAATCGTCGAATACTTTGTATGTTTAATTATATATAGCTCAAATTCTATAACAGGTAAACAGTTGGAATTACTTCTGTTTTGAAGCTTCGGAAATATACTTTAAGATAACATCAAAGAATTAGGCATACATTGATTAAAAATTAGCCAAACATGGGAAGAATGAAGCTCTTTTGTAAGTTTTTTCTCAAATAAAAGAAGTTGGATCATTTTATTAACTATGGCAATTCATACCCCTCATAGGGTAGGACAACTCGTAAATTTATTTCTATCCTATTTCGACATTGGTTCATACAGCAGCTGGTTAAAATATTCCAAAACACCAAAATTTAATATTTTACAGGAACCATAACTAAAAAAAATAATTTAAAAAACCTGAAAATATGACCAAATAATTGGCCTAACAGCATGTAGTTGAGTCATGGAGTCAGACTGGTGGATTTTTGCTTTGTATAGCTAATACATTTTTTAAAAAATTGCAAAAGTTTTATTAGATTAAAGATGACGTGGAACAAGTAATTGCCTTTTTCGTTCTTTCAATTGCATACGTGTAGCATTACTTGTTTGTTAGGTTAGTATGAAGAATGTAGAAGCACGTTATTACAAAAATTTCATGTAAAAGAAAGCAAACCAACAACGATCGATAATTTCTTGTTTTGTGTTACTTCTTGTATAAATAATATTCGAATTACATTATATTTCAATCTAGCCGCTTAACACCGTAAATATGTAAGTCAAAGGACCAACATTTCAGATTTGTCGATAACCTAAAATTGTCACCAAAGTAACGGTAGTACATATTATGATTTACAACAGCATCCCAATAGGGTATCCATTCTGTTACAACATTTTCAGTATTATGAAAACCATTCAAATAACTGAATCGTTATATGGCGACGACATTACGACTGATCAATCATTCTGAAAGCAGTAGGTGTGACTACAGTTATTATGCTTTCTCTATTTATTGTTTTAATTAATTATGCTTGATGATGCACTCAGGAAAATGCGAATAAGCTGATTGGCTAATTGTTCAAACAGAAGGCATAAAATTACTTGAACTCTCTTTCACATGGTAATTTGGTGCTGATAACAGTACTTTATTTTGTTAATATTTAATTAAAACCTTAATATCGATATTTTGTGATTTTATGAGGCACATACATAAAGCTGTGTTAAATACAGGTGTCTAAATTTTCATTTTCCGAGGTTTTTTGTGTATATTTTAAGCTCAGTATGCCAGACATCTTTTTTCGTCTGATGTCGTAGTGTTGGTAATTTCTCTTTTTTTATGCGAAATGTGTAGGTAGCACTGAAATAAAGTTTTGTTGGTGATAATAACCTGTGGCACGTAAAGGCTTACAGCGCTTTAGATGTCCTCACGTCAACTCTTTGGCTTTATCCTTTGGTTTAATGCATATATAGATATGTGGTATTTATTATATTAGCGTTGAACGCAAAATTATCTCATACACGAAGTTAATCAAGATAGAAACATCACAATTTTTGTCGTTAAAATTAAACTTACTGCAATAATTCACTTTCATCTCCGAAATTTAGTTGGAAACAACTAAATGGATGTTTAAAAGCAGTTAACTTTGACACCTGATATCAAAAACCGTAAATTATTTTGACAGATATAAGTGAGTTCCAAATTACTTTATGGGACCATAAAGTTGTATTTGTTTTGAACAATTTATATACTTTTTGATACTGTCGTACCTGCAGAATGTAAAACGAATATTATAATATGATGTTTTGATTCTTCGACGTCGAAAATGTCAGATAAACATTTTAGGGTAAATAGATAGTTAAAAGGTTTATTCAGCACTGATAGGTCACCGGTTGAATCCTGGATCCTCGGAATTTTTCGATGGCCTTATCCTACATCATACCTCTAGCTAAGCTTAATTTGTCTGTTGAAAGTAACATTCTAAGACTACGTGGTTCTAATTTCATCTGAAACCATAGATCCGGAACTGGTTGTCCTACCTCCGACACACGTGCTTAATTTATGCCTCCAGTGCAAACATCCAGCGATATTTCGAGTTGCCATTCCTAACAGAGGAGTGTAAAATCTAATGCCACTAATATCTATGCCTCCCCAATCAGCCTCTCTTGTGCGAGTACGTAGATGGTTAGAGTAGGTTATCAGGATATTTGTAAAAGATGGATTAATATTCACCTGGCGTATAAGAGGCTTCATTAAGGTTTACTTGTGATCGCACGCTATTCGAATCAAATAGAAAAGACAATAGTAACTGCACAATATTTTGGGATGTGTAACAGGTTTTACTATCGGTAAAATCGTCTACCGTTGGAAAAATTCAGTTTCTACCAGAAATTATTAATTACGTTATTTTGTAAATACTAATAATCACAACAAAAATTAAAACCTAGTAGTAATTTTGATGCGCACCAACGTATGTGGTACACGGAAATGAATATTTACTTTAAATGATTTCATTGTTGTGGCTAATTGTTCAGTGCCTTCCTTACTAAATAATCCCAGTTCCACACACCATTATTTAAAAATAAAAGCTTTTCAAGTCCATTATTCGTGAAATAAAATGCCATACTGAGAAAATTTTGGTAACAGAACAGAAAGGAATCTGAGTCCACTGTTTTAAGTGCTTCCAAATCGTCATCACTTAAAATCCAGTATGGAAAATTATGGAAAGTGTTTACTAATGCTTAAGTACGAAATTAATTCTAGAGAGCAAAAAGCATTATTGCAATCTTATAATATAATTTAATTTAACTGAGATCGAGGGCAATGTTCCAGTGACTTTCCTTAAACACCCAGTTTCGACTTTTTTGAACTCGCCTACTTTCGCCTCCACGAATTTTAAGTTTAAATTCTTTCATCGTTTCTGGAAAATTATTCACCTCTTCCATTGGTAATTTTTGTTATTTATTTCAATCCCTGACTAAAATACCTACGAAAAAAATTTTTCTCGCATCACCTCCCTGGTTCAACGGCTTCGACCAAAAAATAAATTTCCGTTTTTTTCCCTTCAAATGACTCATCCCATCTCCTTATTCACATCAGTTCTCGCATGTGATAGATAGTAACGTTCTAACATAAATCTACTCGCATGCTGCAGAACTATTATTGAATATTGGTTACATTAGATTTACTCTCAACCACATCAGAAATGTCTCAGTAATGAAAGTGGTTTTCAAATTGACAACATGGATTTAGGTAATGATCATCCATGCAAATTTCAGTAACTCAATAGCTTAAAGCAAATATTTCGGATGGAATGGACAAAGGAGGCCAAATTGAGTGCAGCATTAGATTCTCCTAAGGCGTTTGACAGAGTGAACCATAAATTGGTGGTATATTGAATAAAAACCATTTGAGTGGGTGAAAAATTAATTTGCTGAGTAGGAAAATCTAAAAAAGTTAGGCTCTGAAATTCAGTATCAATAGAAGTGAAGTGAAGAATGGGGTGGCACAGTGTAGTGAATTAGAACCATTGCTATTGGTTGTTGTAATGAATGATTGTGTTGATCGTTTACTGTCAGATGTCAGGGTGTTTGTATGTAATGTTATGTAATAGGTTAAAATCTGTAGAATTTTGTGAATAGCTACAGGGTGATCTAGACAGGATATCAGTTGCGTAGGTTAACAAGGGATGAAGAGAAATTCAAAGAACAGTCAACTAATTAGGTATACAGATAAAAAAAAAACAAAGGTTGATAGTAAGTAGAAGGTGGTGAAGGAATTGCTTGTTGAAGACTTGAAAAGTAAATACCTTGGCATAATATTTGATAATAAACTGAAATGGGCAAGTCACATTGGCCAGGTACTAGCAAAATGTTTCAAAACACTTCGCTCATTTGAGAGAATGATGAGGGCAAGTACCAGAGAAGTGAGAAAATTTGATTACAAAACTTTTGTTACACCATTGCTTGATTATGGTAGTGTAGTATGGGATTTACATTTATGGGAATGGGATTCACTGGCAGACAGGAGGAGGATGAAGAGAGAGGTGGGAGTGTTCAAGGCTTATATTGGTGATGGTATTGGAAAGATATTGGTGGAAGAATTAAGAATGACTAGACAACCCGTGCGAAAATTTCGCGAATAAAATACAACGAATAGTGAGGTTGAATGCTTGTAATATAATGAAAAGTAGAACCGTAGTTTTGTAGCAAATAATTTTTTTAGTCTAAGAGGTACACAGCAAAATACTCACAACATATTATGAAACAGTTAGGAAAATTTAAAACACACTTTATTTATGACAAACTGTCACTGACCTTGGTAGAATAAAACCAACCTTAACAAACTGCACACAACATATCAACATCTCTGTGATATTTGTTGCTGAGCGAATTACGTTGGAATTGTATAGCAAAACGACAGTGTTTCCGTAAAAGAAAAAATATATACGAAAAACTACTTATTGAATAAAAAAAACTTTATTGACTTCTCTGTGATATCCGCTGCTGAAATCTGGGGACTTGGCTCTGAACAGTCTCATACGCGCTACCACTTTTAGCACCAAATTCTGAATATTTTTTTCTTAATTTATGATTTTACCTAGCTGGAGACCTTAATTTTTAAACCGATATGTCATTTATCGATTTCATCTTGGTATCGAAGAAGATAAATGGCATATAATAAGAAAAAAAAATTTAAAAAAATCAACACGTTCTATAACTGATGTTAATACTTTTCCCCTTTAAGGGTCGAATTACAAAAAAATTTCTTTTATAAAATATAGTGTGACCGAAGCAGCCACCTTGGTCTTTAAAATGATACCTCATTTATCGATTTCGGTTAGTTATCAAGCAAGGTAAAAAAAAAATTGAGAAATTATGTTATTTTTGCCCCTTAAGGGTGTAATTTGGAGAAAGTTTTTTCTTAAAATATAATGTGACGATAGTGGATAATTTAATATTTAAATCGATACGTCATTTATTGATTTCGATTAGGTATCAAGGGAAATAAATAGCTCATGACAGAAAAATGCGTTGTAAAATTATTAATACTTTTGCCCTCTAAGGTTAGAATTTTTAAAAATTTCTTTATTAAAGTGTGGTAACGGAACCGAAGACATTACGAAGACCTTAATCTTTTAAATGATACCTCGTTTATCAATCATATATATTATTTCTATAAGGTATTTTTTTGTCACAAGCCTATATCTTCCTTCATACTTAACCGAAATCAATGAATCAGGTGTCATTTTAAAGCTAATGGTCTCCACTTTGGTTAAATCGTATTTTAAGCAAGAAAGTTTTCGGAATTGGACCCTTAATGGGCAAAAATGTAAATTTTTCTAAAATGCTGTTTTATGTGTTACGAGTCAGTTATCTCTCTGGATACCTATCTGAAACCGTTTTATGAAGAATCGTTTAAAGATTAAGATCTCCGCTTTAGTGACGTCATATATTAAGCCAGAAAGTTTTCGGAATTCGACCCTTAAAGGTCAAAAGTATCAATATTTTTGCAATGCGTTTTTGTGTCACGAGTGATTTATCTCCCTTAATATCTAACCGATATAGATAAATGAGGTATCATATTAAAGAATAAGGTCTCCGCCATGGTAACATTATATTTTAAGAAAGGAATTTTTCGTAATTCGACCCTTATAGGGCAAAAATGTCACTTTTTCTAAAATGCGTTTTTTGTATCTCGAGCTATTTATCTCCCTGGATATCTAACCAAAATTGATAAATGAGGTAGGATTATGAGGAGTAATGTCTCAGCTTTGTGATATCATGTTTTAAGAAAGAATGTTTTTGTATTTCAACCCTTAAAGGGATAAAGTATAAATTTTTCTATAACGCATTTTTGTGTCACGAGCGATTTATCTCCCTTAATATCTAACTGATATAGATAAATGAGGTATCATATTAAAGAATAAGGTTTTCGCCGTGGTAACATTATATTCTAAGAAAGGAATTTTTCGTAATTCGACCCATAAAGCGCAAAAATGTCAATATTTCTAAAATACGTTTTTTGTGTTTCGAGCCATTTATCTCCCTGGATTTCTAACCAAAATCCATAAATGAAGTAGGAGTATGAAAAGTAATGACTGAACTTGGTGACATTATATTCAACCTCACTATTCATCGGACTTTATTCGCGAAATTTTCACACGGGTCGTCTCGTTTTGTTTAATTGTCAACGGAGGTAAATGACTTGAGACACAAAAAACGCAGTTTAGAAATACTGATATTTATGCCCTTTAAAGGTTGAATAACGAAAAATTCCTTTCTTAGAATATAATGTTACCATGGCGGAGACCTTAATCTTTACTATCATACCTCAATTATCTATATCGGTTTTATATCAAGGGAGATAAATGGCTCGTGATACAAAAATGAATTATAGGAAAATGTATACTTTTCCCTTTAAAGGTTGAATTCCAAAAAACATTCTGTCTTAAAATATTATGTCACAAAGCTGAGACATTACTCCTCATAATCCTACTTCATTTATCGATTTTGGTTAGATATCCAGGGAGATAAATAGCTCGAGATACAAAAAACGAATTTTAGAAAAATCGCCATTTATGCCCTTTAAGGGTCGAAAAACGAATAATTCCTTTCTTAGAATATAATTTTACCACGGCGGAGACCTTATTCTTTAATATGATATATCATTTATCTATATCGGTTTGATATTAAGGGAGATAAATCACTCGTGACACAAAAATGCGTTATTGAAAAATTTAAACTTTTTCCCTTTAAGGGTTGAATTCCAAAAACATACTTTCTTAAAATATTATGTCACAAAGCTGAGACATTAATCCTCATAACCCGACTTGATTTATGGATTTTGGTTAGATATCCATGGAAATAAATAGCTCAAGACATAAAAAACGAATTTTAGAAAAATTGAAATTTTTGCCCTTGAAGGGTCCAATTACGAACAATTTCTTTCTTAAAATATAATGTTACCACGGCGTAAATCTTATTCGTTAATACGATACCTCATTTATCTATATCGGTTAGATATTAAGGGAGATAAATCGCTCGTGACACAAAAATACGTTATTGAAAAATTTAAACTTTTTCCCTTTAAGGGTTGAATTCCAAAAACATTCTTTCTTAAAATATTATGTCACAAAGCTGAGACATTACTCCTAATAATCCTACTTCATTTATCGATTTTGGTTAGATATTCATGGAGATAAATGGCTCGAGATACAAAAAACGAATTTTAGAAAAATCGCAATTTTTGCCCTTTAAGGGTCGGAAAACGAAAAATTCTTTTCTTGAAATATAATGTTACCACGGCGGAGACCTCGATCTTTAATATGATACCTCATTTATCTATATTGGTTAGATATTAAGAGAGATAAATCACTCGTGACACAATTACGTATTGCAAAAATATTGATACTTTTGCCCTTTAAGGGTCGAATTACGAAAAATATCTGTCTTAATATATGACGTCACTAAAGCGGAGATCTTAATCTTTAAAATGATACTACATTAAACGATTTCATATACGTATCCAGGGAGATAAATGACTCGTAACACAGAAAACAGCATTTTAGAAAGATTGACATTTTTGCCCTTTAAGGGTCGAATACCGAAAACTTCATTTCTTAAAATATGATGTGACCAAAGTGGAGACCATAAGTTTTAAAATGACACCTCATTCATTGATTTCGGTTAAGTATGAAAGAAGATACAGGCTTGTGACAAAAAAATACCTTATAGAAATAATATATATGATGGATGAAAGGGAAAAGATGACCATGACTACAATATGTTCCTTTACGCCTCGTCTTGACTGTGGGCAAAGGGATGGAGTTCGGCCATAGCCTGTTTAAAGAACCATAGCAACATTTTCATAGAGTGAGTTTGTGAAACCATGAAAAACCCAAATCTGGATGGCCGGATGAGGATTTGAACCGAGCGGGGCGGTGTAACGGTTAGCGTTCTCGCCTCGCATTCGGGAGGACGGCGGTTCAAATCCCCGTCCGGGCATCCAGATTTGGGTTTTCCATGGTTTCCCCAAATCACTCCAGGCAAATGCCGGGATGCTTCCTTTAAAAAAAGGCCATGGCCGAATTCCTTCCCATTCCTTGCCCCCATCCTTGCACCCCATCCTTGCACCCCATCCTTGCCCCCCATCCTTTCCCGTCTCTAAAGACCTCGATGTTAAAAAGAGACGTAAAGCAGTTACAAAAAAAAAAAAAAAAAGAGGATTCGAACCCGCGTCTTCCCAAATGAACATGACCACAAGATGGCACACGATTTCAGGCTTAACGGTGCGGGAAAATTTTCTTTCGTAGGTGAGGCAGTCAGTAATTCGAATAGATCATAAATGGAAATGTTGAATAATTTATCCAAAATATTGATGCAATGTAAAATTTACTTTCGTAGAGGAAACAAGTAGCGGGAATAAGAAAGGAGGGAAATCGATGTCTGGATCAAAATTGTTTGTCCAAAGGTTTCATTTCCAGCTTTCATTACTTTTCTAGCGAGCGTGGTGGGTGAGCGGTTAACGCTCTGGTCTATCATTCGGCAGGACGTCGGTTCAAATCCCCGTCCGGGCTTCAAGATTTGTTTTTTTTTTTGTGGTTTCTCCAAATTACTCCAAGTGAATCCCGGATTGCTTCCTTCAAAAGGCCATGGCCTAATTCCTTCCCGTTCCCGGTCCCCAGTCCTTTCCCGCCTCTAATGACCTCGACGTCTATGAGGCGGAAATCCATAAGTTATTTTTTTTAAAAAAGCAGTACTTTCTTGGTACAACTGATGTTTTTGATTATTACAGGGCTAGGAAACCATTCGTGAACAACTTTCCAGCGGTTATTGCGCGACTAAGCTTCTTACGGAATGATCGTGAAGATTACGAAATGATATGAAAGGAGATATACGCTTTATGCCTTTATCCAACAATTATATGTCCACGTCCTGTATATTAAAAGTATTGTCTCTGGCTGTATTAAAACTTTTTAGTTTAGCCTTAAATATAATTTCTAAAAAAATTCTGCACAGTAAGCATAAATATCCATTTAAAAATAATGCAAATCACTGGTTACAAAAGGCACAACAATAGGCATAAATTCTGGGAACAACTTATGGACCTTTTGTTTAATTTTCTAACTACCGAGTGCTAGAAAGCAACGGTAGCTCTTTAGACGAAGAAGGTATTCTTCCATTAATGATTTTTACTAACAGGAGTCAACAGCTTCCTTACAAAGTTCCGTATGAAAAATGTTTTCGGTTTGCTGCAAAAATATGCTCACAACGCGACTGTTTTCTCACTCCCTTCATTAAGCTAAAAATAAACTCGCATGCAGATTCTGTTTTGTCAGTTACGTATCATTGATTAAAATTGAAGTAGTTTTCCTGTCTTGATTTCTTTAGATGGCAAAGGCTGAAAGTCTTTCTGTTCCTTTTATCAATCCTCATCCTTCAGAGTAGCGATGGACAGACCGATTCTTTCTGATGATTTGTTTGGAATCAATTCACTCCTTTCAGGAAACCGATGCTTTTCGCATGGTATTTTGGACGTCGAACACTTATAACGAGTTTATTAACTGGTGGGGAGGTTTTTATAAACTAACAATAAGTAAAATAATAAAATTTGTATTCAGTTATTAATTTTTAGGTTATTTCTTTATTTAAATAAATCAAACGTTAGAAGAAAAGATGCTGGTTACAGAAGAAAATTACACCAGTTTATTATTACTATTTACCAAAAACATTTGAGTTAATTTTTGTGACTTCAAGTTGCAGATGCTACGACTCAAGTTATTATAGAGGTTGATAAATATTTAGCCAAACCTCTTATAGTAAGAAACTTGGACCCTCTTGTGTAGTGGGATGAAAGTAAGAGAATACTTCCAAATTTGTACAAATTAGTGCTAAAAAGAACTACTCATTCTAGCAATATCTGTACGGTGTGAACTTTTTTTTCGAAATTAATGACTGATAAAAAGTAGGTTCATTTTACAAAAATTAACTCAAATGGGAATGGCACGAGTCTCCGAATTTAACCTCCAACAACTTGAGATTTGTCCCGCCACCCGCCTGGGAACAAGGCTTAAGAATCGAAAAAACTCCCGAGTCACGGAGTCGAAAAAGGAGTGCCAAAAAGCCAGAAGTGAGAGGAGAGTAAGTGAATAGGGAGTCGTAAACCTTGACGAGCTGATGACTCAAAGTCTGTGAATCAGTGAGTGATTCTCCCCAAGCAACGGTTCAATCCCTATTTCCCAACTAATAAGTTCTTTTTTTTTACGTCTCTTAACAGCAAGGTCTTTAGAGACGGGAAAGGATTGGGGGGGGGGGGGGGCAAGGAATGGGAAGAAATTCGGCGATGGCCTTTTGTAGGAAGCATCCCGGCATTTGCCTGGAGTGATTTGGGAAACCATGGAAAACCCAAATCTGGATGCCCGGACGGGGATTCGAACCGGCGTCCTCCCGAATGCAAGGTGAGAAAGCTAACCGTTACACCACCACTGTCGGTCCCAACTCCTAAGTGAGCCATGGCTTCCTTAACTGAGTTGCTTCAGAAGACGTTTCTTTTACAGGAGCCGACTATTTGAATCGATTCTTTTGCCCATCTCTAGAGCAGAGCCTAAAGCACCCAGTGAACTCCCGGTTTTTAAAAAAGAAAACAAACTTGTTACCTAACGTCGTTTAGTTTTTGGCAAACGAAAGCAAATACTGGAGGCACTGGATTATCTCAAACTGCATACGCAGCAATACCAGCTTTTAGAGGACTGTCCGTTTGAGTAATTACATGATCAATAAAAGCAAACGGTATGCTCCAATCAACAAGATTCACGCTCCAACTAGCTTCTCACAACAGAGAAACTAAAAAACGCAGAGGACTTTGTGTCCAATACAGGAAGCGACTTCTTTTTACACAGCAAGCTTGTGCGTCTGACTTCGATAAAAGGGTACTCAAAGTAAAAAAGGAATTTAGATCATTTGAAATAAATTAATGGATAGTCTATTATCGAACGAAATTTACCGAAAGACTGTTTTCATATAGAACCGAGCACTCTACGTCTTCTTTATTCAACTCCTTCAGGCTATGTTTATATCTGATTAATAACAGCCATTTTGGTTTTTCCACCGACAGACATTAGTCAATTCATTACAAAAGGAAAAAAAACTGCTACAAAGTTCAGCTGCCATCTAGTTTTTCACTCGATCACGAGAAATCTACAAGTTTATCGAGACAGAAATATCTTTCTAGGAGTGACTTCTACACAAAGCTTTTGTCATTAAGAATACGAATAGAAGAAGAAAACGATGAAAGAAATCAAATTGTATTTGAACATGCAAGGCTACGCATTGTCATGAAAACGTAAACTATATCCACAAGCAAGGCTTGTAAAACAACAATTGGCGGAATGTTCAACTGCAGTTTTAAACGACAGGTCTGTAAATATTCTTAAAGTGCTGTTCAAGGCAGAAATGTGAAGATGCTCACTATATTTGTGAGTACAATATATGTACGTATAAAATTTTGTGTTGTTTATATGTCTAATAATAGTACTGATACACATCTAAAAACATACATTCAGTCAACGATGACGCCATAAAACATTAGAGCGACGCGCGCATGAGGAATAAAAAATAACATTCACCACAATAATTGTTCGTTGACGGCGCTTTGTTTATAAAATTTTCGTAGTACAATGCCATAAATTCAAGAATATAACGAGATACATAAAAGGAAACTCTGCTGACTGGAACTATTTTTTCCCGAGACGAAATTATTTGTTCCACCATATTCGTTCTCAACCATGATCGGATATAGAATATCACGAAACCACTACTAGACAAAACATTTAATAAAATTCAATCGCAAAATAGCAACATATAGGATAACCATAGTCTATGCCTAATGTATGCGCGAGAAGAAGCGTTTCCGTAATAGATTTTCAGGCTGTTGTCTCCAAAGTTTTGAACGAAAACTGATGTTCATTTCTCTTTACAGTATATTGAAGGCAGAAAGAAGTTTTAGAAATGTAAGAACGGAGACTTTCCCACCGTATGCTAAGAATAAAGTCTTCACGGGTGTACCGCCGGATTGTGTTCCCTCACTTGGTAGTACACAATCCGGCAGCACCCGTGAAGAGTTTATTACAACTTTTAGAAACTCCGCGTGAATTCTGCTTGCGCATTTTATTTGCAAAGCTTCACTTCTTATTATGATTTACGATCTCTTTTTACAAAGCAATTAGAGAACAGAAGGGTGTTACTTTCCGAGCAGCAATGTTTAAGACATTAAAAATGATGGAGTAGCTGTATATTTATAAGTAATTTTCTGCCGTCAGAATCTTTAACAAAAACATAATTGCTAGCTAACTTTGAAAAGATACAGTTCTTCATTCATTGTATCCAGCTAAATCACTTTTTGATATCCTTCGGTGTAATAAATCTTTTACTTAGTAAGAAGCTTTGAATTAGTTTTACATAGTTAAATATTATATTATTTCTTAAGCATGCAGTGTCTAGAAAAAAACAACAGTAATTGCTCCGGATATAAGCAATATCCCACGATGATGACATGGAACCTATATGATTCATCAATATTGAGTTCAAAGAAATTTATAGACTCCCATGCAAGTTATCGTGCGGTGTCCAGAGATTAATAACTCCACAATGAGATACTTCCTCGTAACTACGTTGAGGAAATTTCAGGCATAAGTCAATCGTTTCCAGCTATAAGGGTCTCAGAACCAGCCCTTTAATAAAATTGTATTTTAAGAATTATATATGGCAAGCTGTGAGTGAATTAATTATGATTTCGCATATTTTTCGTGTAGTTAATTGTGAATTTGTGTAAACGAACATTGTTTTATGGAAAGAAACTATGTAAATATAATTTAATATGATCAACGCATGAAACATTGATTAACATTTTGTAATTCCAAGTATTGAAGTGAGCTACTATGTTTAGAGGACAATTTGCAACGGTTTGGACTGTTTTGTGTGGATAATTTTGTTTGTAAATACCTGTAAATATCTTTAATTTTCATATTAGTATGTTTCATGATGATTGTGAGTGATGTATTAATTGTGATTGTTATAATGCGATTTTAATAGTTAGTTGCACTGTCGCCGTTCGAGAAACATCGGTCGCCTTTATCTGCATTATTCCAGAAATTTATGTAGCACCTGTTTAAAGCAAACGGAAGAGACGAGTTTTAGTTTTAAAGAGTTGTAAGCAGTGCTGCCATTTCTACGATTTATCCGTAGATCTAAGTATAGTTATGAAAAGTTATGATTTTCGGATTTCGTTAAAATATCTATGGATTTTTTAATATTTTTTACTATTTGTTGATATTTCCTTATACTGGTGTTTTGTTAAACTTTGGGCGTGTAGTGTTAATGCATTACAGAATTGTCAATAACTGTGAATTTTTTCCTTGCAACCACTCGTGTGAACCAACGATTGAAATAAAGCTCATATTTTGTTTGATAATCTATTAGTATAATAGACAAGATGTAGCGTGTAGCGCCTACGTCATGTCACGCGGTGACGTCAACCTATGACGTTGCGCTATGACGTCACGCTTTACGATATTATTTGTGGGAGTGCGCGTTATTTAATATCATTTCCAAGCAACAGTGAATAAATTAACTCAAATAACACTGAAATAAAAGTATGTATTGCGTTAAAATCTATATATCAATCATTAGATGCTTATATTTACGTAATATTCTTTTGATATGTTGAAGTATTCCTTAAATTCTTTGTCCATAGATATTGTAAGGTAAAAGCTTTGTATTTCGAGCATCAGTGCTGCTAAATGTTTGGTTAGAGTATAACTAGCATAGATTAGAATTAAAGTTTCATTGACGTTAACGCAGAGGGCATGAATAATTCAGTTTTTTTTTTTTTTTTTTAAAATTTAAACTGTGTCTTATTACTGAAATTATTTGCGTTTAAATTGGCATATTAATTATCAGTTTTTTTTGTACTGAAACATTACATGGTTCAAATGAAAGAAGTTGCAAATTGTTCGCGATATATACGGCCTAAACCACAATGAAATATTACATGGCATAGCTTAAGTTGTTTACTTTTAGCATCCTTCGTTCTTGCTGGAGTCATTCTTAGCCGTTAAAATATCGATCTTCATCATAGGTATTAAGAAAGAAATATGTCAGAACCTGTGAAGATTTGGGATCAAGTTTATATCGCGATGCATGGAATGTATTAAATTGCGCGTGATTGGAGCTTTGCTTTTCTATCAGAAATTTTAGCGGAAAGTATGGTTAAGCTGAAATGCAACCTGGATCAAGATGACAACTGAAGCTTTTTGCTACAGAACAATGAACGATAAATTACAATGAGCTTTATTTTGTAACAATTCTGATTAGTTAAGCAACTGCAGAGAAATACCCACGTTATTTAATAACATTTCTAGGCATCCACGAATAAATTAACTGACAGAACATACTTATTAGTTGCTTAGATTTATTTAATACTAGCAGTTACCCGCGACTTCGTCCGCGTTGAAAAGTATTGTAATATAAGATATTCTTGAGAGGTTTGGTTGCTCAGTGGTTAGGGCGTCCAACTGGAGATGGAAAAGTCCCCAGCATGAATTCCAGTCTTGGCGAGGATTTTCAAAGGTCCCTAGCTCGACCTTCACCTCTGGCATAGGTTAGTGTGTGATGTGAATTACGCCAGAATACTCACTTTGTTCTGATTCCGTGTTGAACTGTGGGTCCTCTATGTCCGGTAGGATTACTGGGTTACGTTAAGAGGCTACGATAGGGACTGATTCCGGAGACATAAAGAAGTCTTGTCACCAGGTCAATACGACCATACAGTTTATTTAAGAGCTATTTTTATTAGTAATAGTAGTAATAAATGTTGCAATAAAATAACAAAAATCTATTTATGTTCCACAACTACTTCACTGAATTGATAAAGCAGTAAAAATATTCAGTTTGTAAGGAGTATTTTCAGTTTAATATATCCGTATATACAATATTGAGGATTTGTCTCCTAGGTTTTGGCTATTTTCATAGCCCTAGTTTTCTTACATTTCTTTGAAAGATTTGAATTTCGTTTACCCAACATCTCTTAAAATTACTAATTTCATCACGCGAATAAAAATGAATATAGTTTTCATTAATGGAAGCTCAAAACGTCAAAATATTAGCAATACATTGATGGAATCGACTAAATATCAACAACAAAAAAATACTAACATCCAAACAGCAAATAAATACTTAAGTGGCCCAAGGACGTTCATTTCCATTACTAAAATTGCGATACTAAAAATGAATATTTTGATTTGCATTGAGTACTGAAAAAAATCTTTAAAAAAGAAGAACTTAATTTCCTCTTTAAATATTTTTTTTTAGGATATATTGGTTCCATCAACAGAAATTTACATATTATAGTAGTAAGTATAGTAGTAATTGATTCTTTTATCCATAATAATCAGAGGTATTGCGGTAATGGTTTCTCTATCTCTGGAAACAACTGAATTGCCTATAGAGCAGTTTACTATAGTTCATTCGTTTCGATCCATTAATTCTGCGCTAAAATATAAATTTCAATATTAAAGTAGTAATAGATTGTTTCTTCATATTCGGTTTCTTATTCTGCGTACAGAATTGAATGACTACCGGCGAATTACCACTCCGCTTTTCCGCCACTCCACTATCTTAATAAAACATTGATAAATTTAAAAAATTTACTTCGGGCAACGCCGCATGGTTCTGCTAAATCGTCCAAGCTTAATATAGATCTTTTGATACAATATCGGTACAAAGCGATACATGATGTCACTAAAATGGCGCTCATGAAAGAAGCTTAATAACTAATAATGTTTAAGTTCTCATTCTGGCCCAGGCTGCGTTTTAAAATTACCGCTAGAAAATCAAAGCTTCTATCACTCGCACATTAATACATTCACTATATTGTATGTTAGTGACGTCATGAATAGCGAAATAAACTTGACTTATTATTAACGCAGTAAATTAAATACTGAATACGTCTAAAACTACATTCAGCCGCATGAACTATGTCGTCAGCTTCATGACAGTTATTGAGGTAACGTAATTAAAAAATTTATGCTAAAATGCTTTTAACTTACAGTGTACAACGGAAAGTCCACAATTCTCTACGATCGTTCAATTGAAGGTCAAATGTACATCGCGATAAAGTGACTTTATTGCTCTTGATTTAGTAAGGTGTATAATGAAATTAATTGTGATAGTAATTTATGATATACTAATTAGGAATTTTGATATAGAAAATTCTGTTACCACTCGAAATGTAGGTCCAGAACATTTAATGTGTTGAGATGTGTTCATATCGTTTGATTTTGTAGCGGCAGTATTAGCAGAAATGTGGTTTGGTTGAAATGCTGCCTGGACCAGAATGTTTTTTGTTACGGCAGAAGGAATTTAGTTGCAATGCTCCGTGCAAATGAGGTGTATTGTGTTGTAAACGACTTTCAGTGTTACTTCATGAAACAATAAGTTTCTACATTAGCCCATTGAATACATTCGTTTTAAGTGTAGCGTTCGATAGATATTTGCAGAATATTGAACAGTAAATAAAAAGCAGTATAATTCGTACAAAAATTCTGAACAAAAAATAAAAAGGATTAGTTAAGTTTTAAATTTCGGCAAAAATAATTTGTAATACACAGACTGTATAGTAACAAAAAAGAAACAGGAAATAACCGAGATTGAATGGAATCCTTTACATTTTTATAAATACGACATTTGGGGCATGACCATTTTGCACTTTCAGTGAACCGACTTTCGTGCTGGTATACTCATAGCATTTTACTTTTTTTCCAAGCTTTGATTTTTTATATTTATTATAACGCATATATTACGAACGAAATTATGGTGTAATATTTGATATGTCATAGTATTTTATGTACGCAAATGAAAACATCTCTTGACAACAGTACCTACCTTTCTTTTTTTAATTTAAGGTTAAGAACAGATTTATATTTCCTGCTTCAAAACTATTATTTGCCATTGCGTCAGTTTTATGGCTTTTAAACTAAACACAAACTTGCATTCTGAGAAGTAGTGTTTGCGATTTACTTAAAAAGCAAAGAGTAAACGTGGCACGGCTATCTACGAAGTAGGAAACTCTTTGTTGCTTCCGAATTGATATTAATGGCAATTTCTAAAAGAACTATGCGTTTTTGCGGGATAAAATCTATCCTATTGCACTTCGCACGCAATTAACTGACTTCATGCCAAATTTCATTTAAATATGTTGAGTTATTAAGGCGTGATTGATTGCCAACGTACATCCAAACACACATCCGAACTTTCTCATTTTCTCATTTATAGATATATAGATTAGTTTATGTAGATATCACATATATTTAAGTTAATTTTCGCAATGTTAGCGGCAGTTTTGATAGATTGTTATTAGAATTGGCACTTGAAGTTAAAGTAGAGGGCATGCGTTTGTTATTTTTTTTTTTTAGTAATTTTTTTTTCTGTTACTTAAATCATTACTTCGTTCTAACGAAAGTGTTGCTAACATTTTTCGGTTGCGGAGCGTCTTACGTTTCAGAATTTATTAATTTAATTCATGGCGACTTTTCCGAAAAAACGAGGGTGCAAATGTGAAGAAGATGCCATTATAACGAAGCAATTGATACAAATTTCAACAGGGCAGTAATTTTTAATTTACTTTGGTTTTACTGATGCCTTATTTCAGCCGCATGTATCTGTATCAGCTATTCAAATGTGTTAGTATAATTCTGAATAACGAATATAAAAAATTAAGATTGAAGAACCCTTATAGATTTTTTATTTGGTTTATTTCGCGATGCAATGTGACCATTGAAACGTGATAAGTATATGTATTAATGTGCGTGTGAAGGAAGTATTGTTTCTCGGGCGGCATGTTTAACGCATGGTGGTTTAGCGTAGCACTGTATGTGGTTATGGGATTCTACGATAACCGTGAAGCCGCAATTTGTTGATGGATTCTTATGTAACTCGACGAAAAAAACTGAAAGTAGAGAATAAAATGTTTTGATATCTTACTTAATTCCCGAGATATTGTATCTCCAAATTGACGTGGTTAGGTTGAAATGCGGCCTGGAACAGAAGAAAAATTTCGACATTGCCAAATTTGATGATGATATCGTATGTAACTCGAAGAGACAAATCGAAAACAAATAATACATTTTCTTTCCATATCTCGCGTAGTTCTCGAGAAATTTAGGTGGTTTGGGTGAAATCTGGCCTGGACCAGAAAAAACAAATTACCAAAACCGCTATATCTACACGGTGGAAATGCACTATATGCGTTTTATTTTCTTCCTGGTGGTTGTTGTTAGGTTGAAATACGTCCTGGACCAGAGGAAACTTCACCAAAATCACAGTTATAATTGATTTTCAACATGCTATATCTCGAAAACCAAGAAAGATATCAAAAAATTCTATTCTTTCGATTTATTTCGTCGAGTTATACAAGAATTCATCATCAGATTGTGGCACTACGGTAATGATTGAACTGCCTGTTGTGAGATTGAAATGCAACCTGGACCAGGATAGCAACAGAAACATTTTGTTATTGCGCAAGGCAATAGGAATTATATTATGATTTATTTTTTGTTTATTTAAACGATTGCTAAGAAATGATTTGCCAGAACACTGAAGTTTTTATGATTTAATTTAGTATCCTTCGTTTTCACTGTGGTCATTATTTCAACTGTATGTAACCTATGTCATCCGTTAACACATCGATCTTCATCGTATTATTAGCAAAGATTGTGGTAAGACTGAAATGCGACCTGCATCAAGTTGACAACTGAAACGTTTTGCTACATCACAAGGGATGAGAAATTACAGCACATTGAGCTTTATTTCAAAACAATTCTGTTTAGGTAAGCAACTAAAAAGAAATTAATTGCCAGAATACTCCAAACCCGTCAATTTTGACGGGCTTTGTGGCTAGTAGATTTTATAGACTGTAATACAGAACTATCGGCGCACTCTTTATGCACGGTGACACGCTCGTTGGTATGGCTTACAAAGCAGTGCCTTCCGAGAAGGCTTAACCAATATCCGAGAAACAAAGTGGTATCAGTTTTTAACATTTCCTGTTATGTTTCAGAAGATATGCTAAATTTAATGTCAGCAAATAAAATGAATGGTCACTAGAGAGGAAAAAAAACTACTAGGCATAGCAGCAGCAGCGATATGTTCAGAGATATTTCTTACTTTCAATGTACAATATTATTTTGTTTTTCTAATTTTAAAAATCTGGAAATTAATATTATTCTTAATTTTGACTCTCTCTTCAATAATTATTGTTTCAATCTTTTGAGTCAGCGAGTCTCGGGATTTTTTTACCAAATCTACGGAAATTTTAGCGGCCATCTACGGATATTCAAAGCCAAATGGCTGGCAGCACTGGTTACAATTTAGAATCATCGCTAGAGCATTTGTTTCTGTTTATACGTAATACCTTTGTATGGAATCCGATGCCTTGAACAAAAATAAACATTCGTAAAAATTAATTTCTCGGACTTTTTTTTTTCCAAGAAACCGAAATACCTATCACAGCTCTGGCCAAATAGCGATCATCGAAGACTAGTGTTTCGAGATCTTGAAACCTTGTGAAGGCACGTGCAATGAAACCGTTATTGTTCTTGATTTTCTTTATAGTTTGACAAAGATTGACTAATTTCAAATGTACATACAAAGGCAACGGCAAATTGTGAAAGGAAAAGGTTTCTGCTTAGTAAATCAGACACATTGTAAATATAATTGTTATACTTTCAGTCCAGAATAAGAAAATCAGAACAACAAACACGATTTGGAAACCGTGCCTGGTGGTTAAGCTTTAAAGCTTTGGCCTCTCATTCGTGGGAATGTGTGTTCGTATTCTCGTATGGCAATCCAGATTCCGGTTTTTCATTTTTTTTTTTTTTTAAATCAATTCAGGCGTTGGTCGAATTCCTTTCCGTTCCTTACCCTCCCTCCCCCGTCTTTTCCCGCCTCTAATAATCTCGACGAGGAAGAAAGTATTTAATGTGTTATATTCAGGGTGTCCGGGATATTCCTGCTATATGACAAAATTTTATTTTAGTAAAAGTCTCACCATTTTCGAGAAATTGATTTTTAAAAAAAAAAAATTTAAAACATGTGATTTGCTAGGTTTATTCCAAGCCATTTCTAAAAATTATTTTTTAACCCTGATGTTTTTAATTTACTCAAAGATATTTGACTCATCTCAAACCATGTTCATTTTTTTATTAAAAGGTTAGAAAAACCTTGCAAGAAATTTTAAATGGTATAATTATTTTATACTTTTTTCAAAATGATTGTTTTATGCTAGTTAAATCTGCTAAGGAGACCATTTTGTATTTTAAACATGTAGCATAGAATGATCATAATTATTTTAAAAAAAGTTTTTGCCATGGTGAGCACACAAATAATAGACAGAATAAATGCAAGTAATATTTTTTATTTCATTAATTATAAAAATTGTTAAAAATTGCAGCCATTTGTTCTTATGAACACCCTAATAATTTGTATACACTTTTTACACAAGATTTTGTTTTAACGTTGTTAAGAGGAAGAAGAACATTTTTTTAGATGACAAAAACACCCTTGAGCAAATTTTCAAAAAAAGTCTTAATGTGTAGAAATGGCATCAAATAAACTGTACAAAGTCAAATGTTGCGAAAAAAAATATTGAAACGTTGATATCTCGAAAATGGTGAGATTTTTACTAAAATAAAATTTTGACATATAGTAGTACATGATGTGGCATATCTGCAGTTTCAGGATTATCCTTTAATTCCTGGAAACCCTGTATGTTGTTTATTGTTATCGTTTCCTTCTTAGAATGCATTCAGGTAATTTACTTATTCGTAAACCTTGGCGTTCTTCATCTCTGTTTGCAAACAGATACCCTATTATGTTATTTTTTTCCCCTCAGTTCGCACAACCAATTCTAACGTCACCATTTCGAAATAATGTGATGATTTTATGTTACGAATAAATGGCTTGCATAACATATCAAGCGCATCATTGCTTGTTGTATCGAATTATATACTGCCCCTAATCAGTGCCTGGTAATCATTCTTATCTGGAAAAGTTAGATGACTACTTCAAGAAATGGTGTCTCCATCTAAATCCTCAGAAAACAGTTATTTCAACATTTCATTTACGCACCAGACAATCACACTATAAAACAGATGTTAAATTCAGAGACCATCTCTTGCCGTATTGTGGCACATCAAAATGTCTGGGTATAACACTGGGAAGAACTCTAACTTTTAAACAGCATCTGTAAAACGTGACTGCCAAATTCAAAACGAGAAATAATATTCTCCAAAACCTTGCAGGTATTTCATGGGGAGCCAGGGCTCACATTCTAAGATCCACAGCCTTAGCTCTGTCATACCCTGTTGCTGAATACTGCTGCCCATCCTGGATCAATAGTGCCCATACAAAGAAGATAGATGTGAAACTCAATCAGGCAATGAGGAAAACTACGGGATGTATTCACAGTACGAACACCATATGGCTTCTAGTGCTATGCAACATCTCACCCCCGGCACTCAGAAGATCAGAAGCTCTCTTAAAAATCTGGAAAAATTTCCTGAAGAACCCTCAGCTGCCTATACATAAAAACATGATTCTTGCGAAACACCAAAGCTTTAAATCAAGAAAACCACCATGGCCCACAGCAATCAACCTTACAAGGTCCTCTTTCAAATCAACAAGCTGTGGACAACTCAATGGAAGCAGTCATCAGTAGCCAATAAGAATCAAGTTGAGGATCCCTCAGTAAGGTTACAAGGTTTCTATCTCCCCAGGCGGCAGTGGAGAATCATCAATCGGATTCGAACAGGACAACAAATGGTGCTGGGTAGATTCTGTAAGTTGTGACTGTGGAGCCACCTTACGGACAATCAATCACATCGTTTCTGACTGTCCTCTTCGGGCCTACAAGGGAACAATGGTGGAAATACATGATGCGTCGATCAGTGCAGTTGACTGGATTAAAACATTATATCTAGAGATATGGAATGGTACAAACTTGAGTTGAGTACATATCCTTATACCTTGTTAAATAATCATACAATAAATGAATAAATTTGTCTATAATACAGCTGAGAGAAACTTTCATAGTTATATGCAGATTCTTGTTTGTTCTCGAGATTCTGTTGAAAAGTAACTAAATGTAATGATTTTTATAGCTATATAAACAGTTACATCAGCGATCTTATTGCTCAGTGGTTAAGACACTGGCTTTTGGTATTCGATGCCGGGTTCAAACCACATACACTACGACGGGACGTTCTGTGGATCTGATTCCACGTTAAACTCTAGGTCCTACAGGAAAGGTAACGGCTGTCCTACTTCGGGCATAATGGCTTAGTATGCTTCCTTCGGGATTATCAAACCATCCTTAAGATACCATACTTAAGTTATTTTAAAAATAATATCTAATTGTCAGTAAACCCAAAACATAGTTATTCTTGATATTTTACATATTGTAATGAATCTGGAATCATGAAATTTTTTTTGATTACTTCTCTTGTAAGACAATATGTTACCCTATACCTGAACAGTATTTCCTGTATTACTATATTTTTTTTACGTATTTAATTTCTTCACCTATAATGGCATTAACATATTCAGATCAGTACTATCAGAAATAGCATACCGGTTTGCTACTTTTGTATAAATTTGCAGTCATAAAATTTAAGTGACTTATATCAGAAATGTGAAAATAAAATACTGGAAAAAACAGCGAAGTTAAACTTATTAGATAAAACTGTGCAAATCTAAATTTAGTGGAAAGCAACACATTTCCGTGAATGTCGTATTCTTGAATTAAGAAATGAATTAAACCTTCACGTATCTGTATGTGAAAAGTTCCAGTCATGTGAGAAATTATCTTTCACGCTTCAGTTAACAGCAGTGGAGTGAGAATTCATTTTGAGTTTTAATTTTCTACGTGTGGCAGCGCTGCCTGCTGTTCCTTCCATCGTAATTTCCTGTCTCCGGACAGCCAATTCATTGTCTGCAGCAGTCGACAGGCTGTCACAATGTCAGGACCAGAGCTGCTGCAAGGTGTATATCACCAACCACGAAAATTAAAAATGTTCTCAGCACAGCGTTCCTTCTGTAGTCACAGACATCAAGTTGTTTAGCTGACGTTCAAATGACAGTGATGAAAACAAACATACCGTGAAAGTTAGGAAAATGGAAACTGCACATCTGATACGACGTACTCTCGCAGGGCCCAGGAAATATGTATCGGCACTATGAAACGAAATTCTGTTTCAATTGCCGTGTTGACAAAATGGTAAGAATTATGCATTTTCCATGTACAATATAAATAAGTGGAGAAGAGTTTCTGAATACGTTTATCCATTCGAAATCGTTCAGGAAAAAAAGGGGAAGAGATGGTATTTAAGTAGCTTTAAGTGTATAATTTTTCAAATTTCTTAGGGCAGTTGACGTTTAGGATTATTTCTATGTTAAATGTCTAGGAGTTACTGGTTGTGGCTTCTCTCGGCTGTCTTGTGTTTAGGTATAATTTACCTATTGACCGATTTTGAAAAGCATGAGAATTTCAATTCGACTTGTTCTTATTTTTTAAATTTATGTAGTACATCAATAACTCCGAAAGCGTATCAATTTATTTGCGCTAGTCTTGAAGTTAATTGCAGGATAACCGACACTCGTAACTTGCTAAAAAGTGAAAACATAAACTTCAAAGACACCAAATGACAATCTATCTATAGTACTTATATAAAGAAATTTTTTAATGAAAAACTCTAGTCAATGGACTGTAGCAATTTAATTTTAACTTCTATTCCGAGCCGTGTCATTTCTTCTCCACCTTACCATGTCATGATTTTGACTACCCACGAATTCTAAACTTATACGGTGTACAACGGGGTACCGGAGCGGAATGAAGTTCGACGTTTTTCCGTGCCAAGAAGGTATTTCCAAGGAGCGGCGAAAGGTATAACTAGACCAACCTGTTGCCGCTCAACTTCGGTAGTTTTCTCGAGCGTTAAGTGGGTGAAGTGTTCGTTGTGTGATTTTCTTCTTGTGTATTGTAACTTATGATGATTTTGTAACCAAGGTAAATTATACATAATCGTTTGAATTACAAATATAGTTAGTACTACTTTTAATTGTCTTTAGTTTGGTGTGGTTGAATGTTTACGTATCTTTTTCGAGCGACCTTACCTCCCTAAAATGAATCGTGTCGCAGGGGCAGATTGGGAGGAATGGATTTGGAAAGTAATCAATTCTGCTTCCACTCTTGGTGTGTCTTGGATTACAACAGGGCCTCTTTATTTTATCTTTCAGCTGATATTCTAAAGCCTATTCCAAAAGTTGATGAAAACACGAAAAGGACGTATTGGAACAGGGGGAAGATCGCTGTCTTAACAGATTGTCCATAAAAAAAAATATATAAAACTATGGAACAAAGATAATAAAAAAGTAATGGAGAAAACAAGAATATTGCCTGAAGAAAAATGGAAAAACGAATGAGCTGAAGAGAAAACCCACAACCAACGCTAGTGATTCCTGAGAATTATTCTGAGTCGCTATATTTCGATGAATTTTGTTGAAGGTTGAGTCGCTTGCTCAATGTGCAAAAAATGAGCACACAATTCCAGTGTGGCAATAGATAGCGAAGATGACGAGGCTGTCCTAACTGTTAATTTTATAAATAGTCTTAAGAAAAAGGACACAATCAAAGAATACTGTAGTTAAACCTTTACAGTTACTTAATACTAAATAAATAAAAAGCAAATTTTTTTCTGATTTTCTATTAGTTTTATATGTTTTTATAATTACTTGTCGTTACCATCCCGTTCTGCCCCAGAGCGGAGCAAATGACATAATTTTCTGTTTTTGAAAAATAAAAAAATGGTTCTTTTGTTTTCTTGCAATATTATTGTATTTTTGTAATTATTACATTTTCATGTGTTCGTAAAAAAAATTGCAGCGCTCTTAATGAACCCTTTTGTATTTTTAAACCATATTTTCAACTTGGCATCCCGTTCTACCCCGGGTTCCCATACACCTTCAAAGTTTTTGGTAAATTGTTCATTAATTCCTTTGGTAATTTATTATAGTCCCTGACTTCTTCACATACAAAACAAACTTTCCCAATCCAATTAAATATCAACTTCTTCCATGTACTACTCCTGACCCTCCTGTCAATATCCACCCACGCATCATCGCAATTATAAGCCGTGTACAGTCCAGTCACTTTTCCCGTTCTCTGTCTTCCATTGGCTCAGTACCCAGCTCTTTCTTCATATCAGGATCATATCATTATGTAGGACGTGGGTTGGAATCCCTATTCAGCCATCCAGATTTCAGTTTTCCATGACTTCCAGAAATCAATCCAAGTAAATGTTTGAATGGTTCCTACAAAATTCCATGGGCGTATTCCTTCGCGTTTCTTACCCGCATATAATGGCCACGAATTCATAAAGATACAAACAAATTAAAACGTTAATAAAATATGTTACTGCAAGTATTTTCTAAAAATTATTTTCTAATTTGTTGTGGTTTTGTAAATAGATTATTGTGTCATGTTTTTGAAGATTTTCTCGATTCAGAAGTTTATGTTATTCGCTCAAGTATTTTGTTTTAATCCACTTACTGAGGATAAAGAGGTAGAAACAAAGTTGACGGGATATTAATAATTCTTTAAGAATCATCAAGACTTATTTATTAATCATTATTTTTTTTGGAGAGAACAGTTGCATAAGTACTTAAAATGCATTAAAATACTCACTGAAACATCCAAATACCATCAGTTAAGACTAACAACGATACAAATATGGAGCCTTGTATTTTAAAGAACTATCGTTATGTGAACTGAAGGTAGTAGAAAATCGACGATAATTTCATTTTGAAAATTATAAATCTTAAATAATAAAATTATCTAAATATGTGTTTTCTTGCAAAATTAAATAATATGAGGGCAAAAGTTTTGCAATTCGCTGTAAGATGCACTAGGTAGTGGAGATTAATTCCAGAGATTCTCTTTAGCACTAGTAACATGCCGTACTATGCAACATAGCCGACAACGGAAGACTAAATGTTTTATGTTCAGCTGATAGCTACAGATTTGCCATCACGACACTAGTGATTTTTGCAGCTTGGAACCAGCAAATATTGTTTGGCATTCTCTGCACTGAACATTTAATGCAAGACTCACATTAATTGATTTTCATTGCACATTGACATAAATGTCTTTCTTCCCCTCTTCCCTACAAGGCCCTAAAGCATTCCGATCATTTTATCTGAGAATTCCTTAGATAAATTTTTTTCAAAAAAGACCAATAACATTAATGGAACTGCGAGTGAGGCCTTTTAAGGACATAACGAGGAAATAAGAAAAAATCGCAAACTGTGTTGAAGAGGTTACCAGTCATAACAGTGATAACATCGAGTATCTGATTCGTTAATAACACATTTTCAGATAGTTTATATACAGGGCGTTCGCCGGAAAACGCTACCCTCCCAGTCTGTTGCCGTCGGCAACTTGCTCGGTCAGTGCAGCCAGCGGTTTCCGCCAACCAGCACCGTGAATCACCGCACTGTTTAACACCTCCGCTGCCCCAACAGTGCATTGCAGTGACCCTACATTGTTAAGAACGGTTTCTTTGTATTGTAGATAGTTTGTGACTTCAGTCTCTTATTAATCAGTGTTGTGAATAAACGTTTCTTTGCGGTTTGGCTGGTTTGGGGCTTCATACTCTTATTAATCTGTACCGTGTTTAAGTGTGAGTAAAATTATGGTACGTTACAGTTTTGCAACAAAGAATATTTCTCTACGATACATATGTGAAGAAGAAGTCGTTTAAAAAGTGTCACAGTAAATTTCGTCGCGAATTTCCTGGCTCTATACTGCCAGCTAAATCAACAATTCTGCGTCTGGTTAAAAAAGTAAGAGAAACGGGTTCATTTTTTAACAAAAAGAGACTGTCGGTCAACCGTATTCTCACAGAGGAGAAAATTGACGATATCGCTTTTCGACTAGAACAGTCACCCAAAAAATCATTAAGTCAGTTACGGCAGCGTGTGTCTCGAAATATGTTCAGAAGATGTGAAATGTGCATTACACAAGAGGGTCAACACTTCCAGCATCTTTTATAAGGTAAGCTAATGAATTACGTCACATTTAAATGCTTAGCACACAAGTTTATGAAGTTTATGAAGCGTAATTATTATGAAATAGTCCGCGGCCGACGGTCGAACAATGCGGGAAACTGAGCGCTCGCTCGCCGGGAGCAGTTTCTTCCTTGTAGCGCTAACAGTGGGTTGCGTTTCCCGGCGAACGCCCTGTATTTTATTATTACGACTGTAAAATTAAAAGCAAGGAATACACACTAAATCATTTCGTTGGTTATCTTATGACGGTGTTAACAAATTTTGAAATATTTTACCCACCTCTAACGCATTTGAACTTAAAATATTACTTTAAAGACAGTCTCTACACTAGCCAGGCTCCACTTGTTTTAGTATTGTGTAGTTACACTGTGACGCTAAATGCAAATGATCATTCGCCTTTGTCATCATCCTCCATTCTCAGTAGAGAATCTGAGAGGTTAACGAAAAGGGCGGAAGCATTGTACAGCAAAGAAACCGGGTGCAATGGTTAGGTCCAGTATATATGAGTTTAGCAGCTCTGCAGTAATAAGTACTTCCAAGCTCAACATTCACAAAACCCACTCATAAACGAGCTGGGGATATATCCTATCTGGTCAGAACCTCACATCAGATACCAGTTGCCAGTAGCCTAACTATAAAATACCTCAAACCACAACTAATCGCGCCACAAATCTAAGCCACAACAAATCACGCCATAAACCCAAGACAAATTTAACTGACGTCTCAAACCATCATAATTAATAGGAGTAAATGTCGAAATGACAAGGCCTCCAATACACACTGCCCATCGAAAGAAAAGGCCAGGTAATGGCATGAAGAAACAACCAACAACCCCATTACTCACAGGCAGCAGGCAGTTCTTACTCGGCTGTTTCGCGAGAACATTTCATCTACAACTCCGAGAAAGCCTCCACTCTAAATATAGAACTCGTTTTGTTACTAATTATTCTCCCTTTCAAGAAAACGCTTCGGAACTTTCTCGTGAAGAGGATACTTGAATAACCAATTACATCAGACAGTTCATGGATGTAGGCAATGTAGATTGTTGGCCCTTGGTGGTACTGTCCACTCCGCACGGCTGGTCACTCCACGGAGCAGGGCGGTCGATAAACAATCTGTGCGGCGACAGGCAGAGTACAGGGTGGGTGGCAGGCACCAGTACATGACGCCCTGCGAAGCTTCAGTCGTTCCAATCACAGTGCAACACCAGGAGTCTCCCTTCTCTTTTCTGGTCCCTCATCACACGATTACACATTTTTTCGTGTTTCGCCCGGTTTTTGCTACTCGTAATACTTAAAGGTCATCAGAAAAGAACAGAAAACCAGACAATGTAAGTGATGGAAGTCAGACATGGTGTAGCCTAGGCCAACATGAAAAAACCATTCCGGTTTCGCCTGAATGAAAGGAAACCAGAAGTATGGATTCTGGAACTTCTGATTCATTTTTCATCAATTGCTAATAATATTCTGCTGATATCTAAATACTGCTAAAGCAACTGAATGTTAATACAATGCTCGCGCGTGACTATAATAGTCGAGGCAACTAAGTGTTTCCACGCGATAGTTCGGCGATTAAAATCACTGTTGTCATCTTCACCAGATGTGGTGAAGATGGCAACAGTGATCTTGATCGCCAAAATAACTTCGTTCTTATCTTTTGAATTTTTTGGAAAGCGTTTTACTTCTATTATAAAAGGATCTTCAGCGGTTTCTCATTTTCCATTTACATTGTTTTAGTTAAACTACTTTCTCGGCATCAGTTACTTCCTTTAAGAGTAGCAAGATTTTCTGCATGTTGTTCGTTTCACAACTAAATTAACACTACATTGTCTCTGCACTGCACTGCTCGCGATAGTTTGCCGAATAAATATGCTGTGCTGTGCAGTTGCATTTTAATTTCGAAACAAACAACAAATAGGAAATTCGAAAAGGACTTAAAATCACTGAAGCCGAGAATGAAGCGCAAAAAAAGCAATGTTAATGTAAAATAAGAAACTGCGGAAAACGGTTCCATAAATGAAGCGAAACACCTTCGGAAAACAAATAAAAGAACTCAATTCAATTGCTTCGGGAATATTTATTTGTCACAAATCTGGACATTTGCACCGGGAATCCAATACGGATAGCTACACTAAAACACTTTGTTCAAACTAGAAGTAGTGGTCAACTAGGTATTGGCGCGAGCCTAAAATCTGAATCTCATCAGTTCGAACACTTCCTATTCGGAGTTTTTACCCCCCTTAAACTGACTTTCATCTCCGGCAAAGCTTTTCTTCGTTCATGTGCAATACCTTAGAACTCCCTGCGGTTTTTATTCCACATAAAACTGTCGGTCCTCTTTTCCCACCAGGATAACAGAGCTAGACAGAGGCTGATTGTGCAGTAAATTAAAACTCTGGCCGAAAAATCCTTCTCGGGCATTCGGCAAATATTGATATACTCATTTTACGAGTATCTCGAAAATCTCGATTCTTGCACTGTTTAACTTCACAGCGTAATATTTTTTCAGTCCCTTTACGGACCTTTACAGAAAATTTAAATATATTTGTATCACATAATACTACATTTCCATTTTGTCTCCAATATTTTTATAGTGGGCGCCTCGTCGACGTCGATGTCATTGGAGGAGGGAAGGGACTGGAGCAATCAACTTGAAGGTGTTCTGCCATGCAGAGGCGGACCTAGGAATTTTCCGAGCACAGTCAAAAACTATGAGATTGCCACGCCTTTGAACATTATTTAACCTCCCCCACCGTCGCAGCCCGGGCAATAGTAAGGCAAAAAAAAAAAGAAAGACATCGCGATTTAAACTGTTGCCGCTCAAACACGATTATCTCGCCCCCCAAATTTGCCTCCCACTCTAGTTGTCACCCCCTGAAGTTGCCAGCCCCTGATGTTTCTACTCCTGAAGTCGCCCCTGACGTTGCAACCCCTGAAGTTGTCACCCCCTGAAGTTGCCACTCACGGAAGTTGTCGCCCTGAAGTTAACGCCCTGAAGTTACCACCCCCTGAAGTTGCCACTCACTGAAGTTGCCACCCCTGTAGTTGCCACCCCTGAAGTTGTCACTCCTGAAGTTGCCGCCCCTTGAAGTTGCCGCCTTCAAGTTGCCACCCTGAAGTTTCCGCCCCTGAAGTTACCACCCCTGAAGTTGCCGCCCAAGAACTAGCCGCCCGGGGTAGGCATGCCGGTAGCCCTCCTGTAGATCCGGCTCAGCAGCCGTGACCTATTTGAAGCAAACATTCCTGCATTCGTCTGGAGAGATATCGGAAAATCAAGGAAAAGCGAAATCTGGATGCGTCCTCCCGAATGCGAAACCAAAGTGATATCACGCACCTACCCCGTTCTGTTTGTCTCGGCTTCCTAGTTATCCACAAACGGCTTTGAAAATTAAATTATGAATCATTGGTAATTTGAGTATCGCCTATAGCAAGTCGTTTCCATTTCGATGTTCTTCATAATTCTGAAAAGTGCTTCACTTGATTTACAGTTGCTTATGTATCACGTCATTACTTCTACAAAATCTTATTAATGTGTATTTATAATTGTTTCATATTTTCTATTGTTATAAATTTAGTAACCGTGAATTGTTACAAGGTTCTATTACATTTGTGTTTCGTTTGTACCCGTGAAACAAATCACAATTATTATGTTCCCAGCTAGTTCTGACAACTTTGGCTTTTGCCGATCTCATTGGCTGTTAAAGCTGTGTCCAGCGAAAAATTTAATTTAAGTCGTTTCACGTTACTTTTCCCATTGAGAAAGTATTCATAAATAAATTTACTGCTTCATGTCTATGTGTGTATAGCGCGTATCTATATATTCAGTGCAGCGTGTTATAAAAGAAATATAAAAGATGATCCCCAGTTGTGACCTATTGAGACTTTCTGTTCCTGAAGACACCAACAAGGCCTTCAATTTTAACGTCCACTTCCAGTGGATGAATCACTATCCTCAGTGTAATATGCCCTCACTGCATATGCACTGCAGAGGGGTTTACCAATTATACCAGAAATTTGGTATACAACAAAGTAGTTGCTAATCATGTCCCCATTGGCCAAGTTAAGAACGTAGAAAATTAATTCCGCCTGCCGGGCTTGAACCCAGTAGCTTATGGTACGGAATCGAAGTACGTGCTAATAAGTATATTTGTATTATGTATCAAGAGAATAGTTTTACTTTTGAATATCGGATACTAAAATTGCGCAGTAAAACTTTATTCCATTGCAGATTAATCTAGAAATTAGAGAGTAGTTAGAACTGTATATACTGTCGGATTATTTTCACTAGTACCATACAAAAAGCGTTCAGTATAACTAAGAGTGATTGTAGCTATCAATTAATTACTGTTCAATTTCATTACTGAAAGTTATTGATATGTACTAAATAATTACCTCCATTTGAATAAATTAACCGGAAATAGTTTATTATATCAGCTCACACAAAAGCTCCTGCAAACAAATTCGCAGCATCCAGAAAAGTGGACATGAAATCAAACTTCATCTTAAGAACAATCGTCAAAATTAATATACATTCTTCAATTTTTCTTATTCGCAAGAAAAGTTTAAATAGTAGTCTCAAAGTTTATAACGACATAGCAAGCCGTATTGCATTGTTTATTAGAAAATTCCAGGTAAGGTATCCGTCTTCATTTTATTCTGCCTTCAAGTAATGTAGCGTTTTTCCATTCTTAAAGGACTTTGTTTCATTTATTCCTCTATTGCAATTTTAGCCCGACACTGAAATACCAACTGTCAGCAGGGTTACAAACATAATTATGTTAACATTCAAATGAAGAATTTTGCAGTCTACCTTTTACACAACAGCGTACTGCCTACGTAACAAATATTCTCTGAAAGAGATTGCAAGCAGTTATTATGTTCATCACAGGAATTTGAAATTTTTATCAAGGCGTGTGTCACAAAATATACAGCTGTGAGTTCTGAGTTTCCGCTGTTTCCATTTTTATAGCAGACATGCTGAGAATTACTGATGACTGCTGGCAGGAAAGAGTATGAATATTCCGAAATTATGACGTGCATTATGACTAAGTCGCCAGAATTATTTTAATTTTAAATCAATGATCCATAACACCGCGAATAACCATTCTGATGTAGAAAGTAAAGTGAAAACTCACTGTGTGTACTTCACCCAGAACATGATCTCATAACTGTTTGTCACAAACAACCACGAGAGATGCATTATCTTTACATAAATTGTTTTGTGGGATATTTTTTACTTAGACAAATTGGAGAATTCCACTCACCAAATAACAAAATCGCCCACTTCTGCTACACCGAGCATGGTGGTGCAACGGTAAGCGTTATCGCCTCGCATTCGGGAGGACGCCGGTTCGAATCCCCGTTTGGGCATCCAGATTTGGCATCTCATGGTTTCACTAATCACTCCAGGCAAATGCCGGGATACTTCCTTCAAAAGGCCATGACCAAATTCCTTCCCGTTCTTTGCCCCCCCCTCCTCCCTCCATCCTTTCCCGTCTCTAAAGACCTCGCTGTTGAAAGAGGTTAAGCAGTTTAAAAAAAAAAAAAAAAAAAAAAAAAAAAAAAAAAAAAAAAAAAACTTTTGTATTCAGTCATTAGCCGTCAACTAGTTACAGTGAGATCAACTTTCATACCACTGCCAAAGAAGTCCAACTCCTCACAATGTGATGACTATCGTATCATCAGTCTGATGTCGCACGTACTCAAAATACTACTAAACTACAAAAGAATCATTCACTTTCAAATCCCGATTTATTCCAAAGTGTTATACTTACATATTTGATTGACAGCCCTATATGAAAATAACCACAAAATATCAAAGTTTTTTGCTCACTCTACGAATGTTCTGTGTGTGCCCCCTTGGTCACACGACACACGTCCAGCCGGTAGTTCAAACAATCCACACATTTTGTAGCGTGATCGCGCCAACGTTGATCAATTCATCACTGATCCGTCTCTTCAGCTCTTCTATCGTATTCGGTAGTTGCGGTATGTAAACAATGTCCTTAAAGTATCCACAAAGGAAGAAGTCACACGGCGTTAAATCCGGTGATCTGGGTGACCAGGCTAAAGAAGTGAGGTCATCATCACTAGGGTTCGGATCTTTATGACCAAAAAAATAGAGAAATATGCAGGCAAATATGACCTTAAAAATGGGTAAATATGACCTAAAAATGACAAAATATTACCAAACATTTAAATTTACTATTCATCAAAATATGCTTATACGTCATTTATTTTATCTAGTAGTGTCGCTTTCACGTAGACAGCATAATTTGCTTTCGTGCACTCGCTGCAGCATTGGGAAATTAAATTTTAAATCGTTTTGTTGAAGTCACTTTAATTTCAGATAATTTATGGAATAGAACTCTTTCATCTGTACTTAAATACTCCTCTCCAAATTCCCTTATGTAACTTCGTAAATTCAGAAAATTTTGTTTTCGGCATGGTGGTAGACTTACTCACTGATCCATTGCAGATTTAACGATGACTGAGGATATTTCATTGAGATATTGATTGACGAGGATCAAAACAGGCTTGATTCTGTCACATTGTCGAGATTAAAAGGCTGGTGGAACATTACGTTTAGAGAGCGAAAAAATAATGTATAACTTTGCATGTATAGAAGAAATACAGTTCTGTGAATAATTATCTTAATTTCTTCTCATCTATATCTAATGAATTCCCGGTACTATTAAAAAACTAACAGATTTTTCCTTAAAATATGACCAAATGACCATAAGTATTATCGAAATTTGACCAAAACTAAGAAAATGGCCTGAAGATGCGTTTATATGCTATATAAAATACCTTTAATTACAATCAGAAACGTTGAATCAGTGTTTAATTCAGCATTTCAGCTCAGAAAGAAGGCAGGAAAAATATGACTCATTCTAAAGATACGAACCCTAATCATCACCAACACGGCCAATCCAGCGATCACGCTACCTGGTGTACAAACTTGAACTAGTGCTACCACGCCTCCTGGTGTATAAACATCGATATTTTGTGGTTATTTTCATTTGTCAGTCATATTTGTGAGTATAATTAATAACTTTGAATAAATCGGGTTTTGAAAGTGAATGATTCTTTTTTAGTAACCCCGTATTTCTGCGAATCATACACTCACGTATTTACAAGAAGTGTCAATCTCATATGAATGAGACCCAGTTTGGCTTCAGAAATGGGATTGGCACACGTGAAGTATTGTTTTCCTTCAATGTATTAGTGCAGAGGTGCAGGGACATGAATTTTGATGTGTAGTTTTGTTTCACCTACTGTAAAAAAACATTTGACTGCGTGAGACATGAAAAGGTGGTAAAGATTTTGAGATCAACTGGTATTAACCAAAAAGATTTGCGTATTATCAGCATGCTGTATTGGAATCAGAAGGCAGATATCAAAATTAACCAACGAACGTCAGAAGCGACTGCAATCAGGAAAGGTGATCCCCGGGCAGTGTGCTGCCACCTCTCATGTTCAAAATTTATTCCGAGGTAATTTTCAGGGAAGTATTGAAGAGTGAAAACAGTGGGATCATTATAAATACAAAAATAATTAATAATATTCAGATGACACTGTTGTCACAGCTAGTGATTTATATGTACTCCAACGCATGACAGACAATTTAGTCCAGCACATTGAAGAGTTTGCCCTGTTTATCAACCCTTCTAAGACCAAAGATGCTGTCTTCTCTAAGAGAAAAATCCACGTAGCTCTATCAATAAAAGGCAATAATATCGAATAAGTATCCTCCTTCAGATACTTGGGCACTGTGATGGATGTGCAATGTGACTGCTAGAAAGAAATCAAATCAGCAATAGAACAGGCCAGGAAAAAATTTATTATCATGATTTATACAGGGTGTTACAAAAACGTACGGCCAAACTTTCAGGAAACATTCCTCACACACAAACAAAGAAAATATGTTATGTGGACATGTGCCGGAAACGCTTACTTTCCATGTTAGAGCTCATTTTATTACTTCTCTTCAAATCACATTAAACATGGAATGGAAACACACAGCAACAGAACGTACCAGCGTGACTTCAAACACTTTGTTACAGGAAATGTTCAAAATGTTCTCCGTTAGCGAGGATACATGCATCCACCCTCCGTCGCATGGAATCCCTGATGCGCTGATGCAGCCGTGGAGAATGGCGTATTGTATCACAGCCGTCCACAATATGAGCTCTAACATGGAAAGTAAGCGTTTCCGGACACATGTCCACATAACATATTTTCTTTGTTTGTGTGTGAGGAATGTTTCCTGATGAGATCGGATCTTAGTCTGCAACTAAGAATGCTAATGATTCGCTGCTACATGTTCTCCATTTCTCTTTATGGGTGTGAAAGCTGGTCCTTAGACCAAAATCGGGGGGAAAAAAACTGATGCTTATGAAATGTATTTGTATAGTTGTCTCCTAAGCATACTTTCGGTGCTAAAATCTCAAACGAATAAGTACTTCATCGGAAGGAAAAACAAAAAGAAAAGCTGTTCAATATAAAGTAAAGGAAAACACAATATCTGCACATTATGAGAGGCGAAAGGTACCGGCTATTGCAACTAATCGTTGAAAGGAAGATACAGGGGAAAAGATCTGCTGGAATTCGTGTCTGAATGACTTTCGGAGATTGTACAACTGCAGGTAAGAAGAGGCTTTCCATTCTGCATTGTCACGTCCAGACAGCCTCCGATAGGAGAAAGTGCCTTAAGAAGAAGAAATTATAGTGAAAAGTATTAGTAGATTATATTTTTTGAATTGTGTCATCAACGTATTTTTACGCAACTGCCTCACAATTTCCATTGCAGCAGAAATCGTTTTGTTGTTAAATATTTTCCCTTCCAAGAAAACATCTTTTGTGTTACCAAATAATGGTTTGCTAAAGTGTTAGCAGCAGACATGAACGGTGCTACGTGTACTATGTAGGCGATATTCACACCCTCGTTTTTCTTTTATACAAGGTGATTAATTAACTGAAGTTTCGCATAAAGGCTGGCGCAGAAAGGCTTACAAGCTCAATTTTGTTTGAGAAGGTAATTTATCTTCCGCGGTTGACCGCAAACTGGGGAAGTTGTCTGGATGGAACAAAGTTAATTTGCCTAACAAACTGACTGGTTATTAACGAGTCTATGCTTATGTGCAATCCACTTAGCTGCAGTCATTATACATTAAAGTCAGACGCTCGCCGAAATAAAACGGGTTGTTATTCAAATAATTTACGGCCTGTTGTACTGATACTTTCGAGAGAAATTTACAGAATATTAGGTCTGAATTTAAATCAACTTCTTATTAGGTTAAAAATTACAGAAAATTAGTGCGATGACATACACCTGTAATTTAAAAAAACTTTGGGATTATCAAAATGCTTCATTGTAACCTGGTTATTAGCATTAATTAGAAATAAAGTGAGAGAAATACACCAGCAAATGTGTCTTACCCGTACTCTGATATTGCATTAAATTTCGTTAAAAAGAACAAACTTTTAGCAAAAAAAAATGACAAGCGATTTTTAAATTAATTTTATTATTAATTTTGCGATGTTATGTTCCAAGTGGTGAACAAATATCTAATTTTTTTTAACTATATTTGGGATGGTAATTTTCCAAAAGAATTTTCAATAAATGTTTAATATCGAGTAATAAAATTCTCTGATGAATAATATACAAGATACTTTGCAGAAAACGTTATCTGTTAAAGTACCAGATTTGTAAAAATACTCACTGAGTTTTTATTTTCAAAATCCATTAATTCCAGAAAGATTATCTCAGTTTTACTATGATCAGTAGGAGCCTACATATCACAGTAAATTTTGAAAGATTTTTCTGATCTGCAGTTTCGGAAATAATTGAAAAACTAGATTTTGTGCTGCTACCTCACATATTGCCGAGCAGACGTAAAACATGTAAAACAACAGATAAAACAGTTTCACAGTAGTGAAGATAACGACCTGGCATCATGACAAGTTATTCCCAAGTCTATCGAGTTAAATGTGACAATATACTACCATATACAATGTATAAAGTATAACAAGACTGGACAAGTACTTTAGTCACTGATCGAAAAAAACAGCATTTGATCCGCAACAATGAGAGCCGAACATTATGGAGCGTCGATAAACTACGTGGTGCGGTCTAGGGGGGGGGGGCCGGGGTTGGCTGGAAAGCTTCGCTCGGCCACGTGGGAAGAGGGGGGAGGGGAGGGACGTTTCCGAGTCAAGCCACGTAGATTTCCAATCATATTATTTGTCACAGTTAAAATGAGATACAGTACACACAACAGAAGGTGAATATTCAGTCATTTAATTACCTCCGTATGTAATTTAAGATAGTCTGACAAGAGAAAACAGTACAAAATGTCTTATGGAATCAATAGGAGGAAAAGCTACGTGCTACGTAGAGGGGGGGGGGGGCAGGCCAATATGGAGCTACGTGGTTTATGGACGCTCCCCTATTGGTAAACAGTAAATTCTGAAACTTGTTCTAAAGATCAAGTCATCGACGGAGTACCAAAAAAAAGTTGTTGATCAAATTGTATCTGGGGAATAGCTTCATATCGGATTTCAGGTATTACGGGAGTACTGAGATGATGTTAATAGACATTCTTAACATCTGTTAAAATTATTTTCAGATCAAAAACATCTGTTTGATAAACTCTTGTTACACAAAAAGATTAAAACAGCAGAGATGAGAACAAGTCTTAGAGGGTACGAGGGTACACACTAGGTCCTACCCCGCCGTTAACATTAATCGTCTTAACCAAACCGCGTCAACGATTGATTTCAGCATCCTTGCAGACGCTGCTGATCTTGGTAAACACGGTGATTCACTGCACTACTTAATCTTCAGTGAAAACAGGTGGGCGAGTTGCTTACACCCTACTCCGCCACGACCACGCGTGAAGTACTCCACGGCTGAGCTGCCAAGCGCGTCCAGGAGGAAGCGCTTTCTTGCCACCAACATTTCTCTTTTCTCCCTGGAATCACAGTCGTTTATCATCCTCCTCGTATCTCCTTTAAATTCTCAGCTGAGAAACGGTTAGATTTATCAGCAGTGTGCAGTCGCAGGTATTAGGGAGTTGTAGTGGATTACTATTATTACGTTTAATACATTAAATTTTCAGTTAAATAACAACAAAGTCAGGCATCATTTAATTAAAATAAAAAATGAACATTTTAAGTCATTCAAGAAAATTCTTATGCACAGAAATAATTGTGAATGAACAGACACAAATACTTTCCACAGTTAAAAAAGTCGTTATAAATTCGAAATTTATACATCTGTGACGTAAGAAAATAATTCCTAGATTTATAGTTTTTTCACATTTCATGCAATTCTATCTTCATGAAAGTCTCAAAATGAATTTTATTTTCGAAACCCTTTACCACAGTTGTATCATTATACGGAATCTACGGGTAAAACGTGATAAGGAAAACATAATTCGGAAATTTCCTGAAAATTTGAAATAAATACACCCTCCATGACATAAGGAAATAATAATGTTTGCTCGAAATAAAATTTACATTTAGAATTCATCAGCACATTGAAATAATTATATAGCCTTCCATAAATCACAACAGACATCTTAATTTTGCAATTAAGTATATCTCAAAATGAAATCTTCTGGGTGGCTGACTGAATTACTACAATTGCAGTAGAAATAAAAACAATTGCAATTCCAATTCCTGTTAGATATATTGTTTCTAAAAGGTGCGTTTTTGTGATGAGCCGTTATCTTTGTTCATACATAACTGAAATCGATAAATGAGGAATTATTTTCAAAGTCTCTGCTTTGGCGACAGCATAAATTAAGAAAAACACTTTTGGAAATTCTGCCCTAAAAGTATCATCAATTCCTATTTTTTACATTTATTTATTTATTCATTTATTTTCAGCGAAGCAATTTATTACTCTTCACACCTAATCGAAATCAGTAAATGAGGTGTCATTTTAAAGATTAAAATTAAGACAGGAATTTTTCAAAATTCGACCCCTGAAGGGAAAAGCTATTAACTATTAAGATAACACGTAGGAAATAGTTTAGATTCAAGCCGCTAGGCTTCGCTTTCGTCGATAAGGATTGATTTCATACTGCTAGATAGCAGCACTTCATAACACAGAGATATCGGTAAACTCTCTACAGTAAAGACCTCTTTTTCTGTTACGGAAACATTTGTATCTTGCTGTACATTTTCTCTAAGACATTTTACTCCCAAAATTTTCGCAAGTGCTATGATAATATATCCGCTAGATAGCAGCACTATGTGTGACAGAGATATCGATATATTGTGTATGTTTTGCTCAGCTTAGTTGTATTCCGGTGAGGTATGTGACAGTTCGGCGTCAGGGAAGGGATGTTTATGTCAAAGTAGAGGGACATCAGGTGCAATTAGTAAGATATTGCTACATATGAGTCGGATCTAATTTCAACCTATTACAAAGCAACAATCTCGCTATTCATCATACGTTATTTGCGAAATTTTCGTACAGATCATCTAGTTCTACTGACGAGTGGTACCATATGACTGAGGATTCAGGTAATTACGAGCCTTCGGATATAAACATACACACGAGCTACCGAGCGTGGTGGGTGAACGGTTAACGTTCGGGGCTCGCATTTGGGAGGGCGCGGGTTCGAATCCCCTTCCAGGCATCCAGATTTGGGTTTCCATGGTTTCCCCAAATCACTCCAGGCGAATTCCGGGATGCTTCCTTCAAAAAGGCCATGGCCGAATTCCTTCCCGTTTCTTGTCCCATCCCGCCTCTAATGAACTTAGCCGTCAACGAGGCGTAAACAAAAAGTTAAAAAAAAACACGAACAACCGCGGATTGACTAGATCCTGCTCAACAATATTAACGTATGAGTTAATTTGTCTAATAGCGATTGAGTTTATGCCGCGGTAGCTAGTTCCCTACAAATCTAGTATTTCATCAAAAAAAAATTATATTCCAGGAAAATTATTTAATACCTCTAAAATATACCGAGAATTCCGCCGGCATAAGAAGTAATAACACGTGGCTCTACGCTAGGACACTCCGTGGTTCAGATTCCACTTAAAACTGTAGGCCCCCTTTTCGTGGTACGACTAACGAGTTAGGACAGGGAAGTCATCACAAAAGACCACGCGTGGCAAATCAAAATTCTGTCTCTCGGCGGCCAAACTAAATTCCTGTGTCGCCCTGCCAATAATGCCTTAACCAGTTTACATTTTTTTTTTTAGTGTATTTCAGTTCAAAATGTAATCATTCAATAGACGAGATGTGATACTACCCGAAGATTACACTTGGCTTTACACATTCCTTTTTGTGTATTTTTGAGGCTGAAATCCAATGAACATGGAATTTTAAGAAAAAAATAATAATAATTTTTATCCATAATTTCTTAGTTAACATTTAAACTGACGTTACGCCCATCGTCTTCAAGATAATACTTTGCTGAAAGCATAAATCGGCCATCGAATGATATAAACTGTGACAATAGATCAATTAGAGGAAATTAAAGGGCAGAATACCCATCGTAATGCGCAAACTACAAATTTCAATAATTTCGACAATCGTACAAATGTCTTAAATTATTCAAAACATGTATGAAGCAACTGTTGAAAAAGGCCAGTATCCAAATTGTTAAAGTCTTAAATTGTGTTGCCAAGCATAACGAAACTATGGTGTACCATGAGTTGGGAATCTTTCAGGCAATGAATTAAATTAACAGTTTTTCATATGAAGCGCGGCAACTTTGGCTATTTTTCACCCGATGATTGGCCGCCCCGCTGATACCTGATGTATGCATTGGATGGCGCTCATACCAACTTTCTCCACACCGGTGGCGATGAGAGGCCGTCGGAAATGATTGCCTCTTCCAGTCTCGCCAGCCGGGTTGATGTGACGTCAGAGCAGAGTGGTCGTATCCAATATGGGCGACCAATCTGGCGCCGAAACAACTTCAGAAAAAATATATATGTAAATATGGCCAATCCTCTTCAGCCCAGCAACGTCTTGTATATACGACGAGGTGTAGGAAAATCTCGGACCATCTCACTGCTCGATCCATCTTTCCCCTTACATCTCATCTGTTTTGGGCGAACATACGCTACAGGTTTCATCTCGACGTTAAAATTGTATTGGCTGTATCTCCTCGCGATCTCCAGACGTAAATTAGAAAATTTGATAGCATATGAATATTGAGATGAATTTCAACGAAACACAGGTGGGTAAAAATATAAAAGGTGGAAGTTACGTGGAATGAAACCAGTGTAAACAAGTATATAATGAATCCGTATATCTTATTAAAAATACCAGTTGGTGAACGGAGTTGAGATATTACATCATAGCACAGAATATTAAAAGTAGTATCACTATACACTCTGTCATTTACATACACAGAGTGGCAATGTAAAATTTTTGTCGGTTCTGCATTGCCCTTGGCCGTGGATCCATGCTGCCTACGCAATTGAGCGGCGGCTTCCGAACGTGTTCTGAATATTCCACTCTGCGAACCTGCACCGAAGTCCTGCCAGTTGGTCAACTCAGTATATTAATCGAATTAGTCCGGTGGAATCAGCCGCATCAGTCACAGTTTCCTCACAATTGAGTTGCGTGTTCTGGCAGTACTGAACTCCATGGTGAAAGCACCTGTTCGCACAGTAGAGAAAGGTCGGGTAGCCCCAGGCGTTTAATGTTCTAACAAACCAACCACGCTGCGTCGGTGAAACTATTCTGAATATGCGCCCTGTAGTGTAAAAACAAATGCAACTCAGCTGCGGCTTGGGTGCCCAGTAAGTCCCACACCAGTGTATGTTTTGTTCCTGCCAGATGTTTTTCGCCTCTCAAAATTCGTTGGAGATTATTGAATATGATGCACCAGATAAACGCGTAGAAACGCGGGCTCGAAGAATCCAAAAGGGAGAGATTTTAATATCTTCGCCATACAAAAAATGTGGAGGGGGCGGGCAAAAAAGTAAAGGCAGTAAAAAGGGTGGAGCGAAAAAATAGAAAGGTAAAGGTGCTATAAAGACGATGAATACGGAGAAAAGTATTCAAAGTCTTTCCGAAGAAAATCAAATAAAACAGACCGTACGTGGAGAAAATTTTGAAGAAGACGTGATTCAGTGCTATGAAGTGAAGCCAGGGCCCATGAAGTGTGTGTTTTTTATACAGATTCTTGAGATATACATTATTTTTGTAAGGCCAAAAAACGATTAGGCCACCATTTATTACTGTGTCCGGGGCTACACGAAAGCTTTTCTGTTGCCAAAAAATTAAAGCGAAAGCGTTTTCAATTTAATTCGTTGAAAAAATGTTATGATTACTAACTTCTAGTAAATATGACTGCAGAAATTTCCAGTTTAATTTTAAAATTATAATAAAGGCAGAAAATGTATTTATTTTATTTTTATTGCAAATTAATTTTAAGTGCCCGGGGCCACCCGAACGGCTTCCACATGTGCTCATTAGAGATATGCCTGATACATTGTCGTGTTAGATATCAGGCATTTATTTATTTATCTTATGGTCATGGCACATATTCAATAATACTATCTAACATTAAATTATAATTAAAATTCAAAATCAACATGGTGCAGCCACTATAGAGCTTCATTTGATATATTAATAAAGTCTATCGGTCCCCCCCCCCCCTGAAGGCTCGAAGTGGGCAATCAAAGGTCACGTGACGGTTGGTTTGTTTTTGCTCACCACAGTCACAATTCTGTGAATCTCTCATTTCCCAGGTGTACAGAGCTGAAACAGATCTGCCATGACCAGACCTAACTCTGTTAAGAGCTGCCCAGGTCTTGCGAGGAAGATCGAGTCCTTTCAGTGCCTGTTGACTGTCAAACAGGGAGTGCCATTATGATAGGGCTGAGGATATTCACTCCAATCTCCATGCTTCTTTCCCGTTAAAATTATCGGATACAATCTATTTTGCAGTTTTTATGCTTGGACTTCTTCATTTAAGTCTCTTAAATTGATTTTCCATGTCTTTGTGGATGGGCAGATCCAAGTTATGACAGATCAGGCATTAAGCTGTACCCAGAACTTTGCAATGTGACACAGAAATTATTAACGGTACAGTTAGAACAGAACTAGCAGCCCAGTACGCGTGGACGTAGTGCGTAATTGCTAGAGTTGGATATAGAGAGCTGTAAACCAGGTAAAATGTGTCGTAAAATTAATGTGTTCGGGATAACATGTCGGGGAGGTCATCACCAACCATTCTACCACAGAACCTGTCTCACCAGGAAACTAATTAAGGGGAGGGTGGGCTTAACTGTAGCAGATTATCTGCTACAGTTCTTCCAGCATATTTAAGTTTGTGGTTTGAAGTTATGTCATATTTTGGGGTACATCTTATGCCAATACCGTTTTGTTCACAACGTTTTCGGTTGTGCTGCCCTTTCCCAAGATAAATAGCTTTTGGGGGTCGGTGTTTATTCACACTCCCTTATCTAGTACCAGGTTCAACAGGGGAGTCTATAACCCATCTCCTTGTCTTACCCCATATTTAATTTCAAAGGATTCAGGTTTCATATTTATAACATCTGATTAACTAAACAATTTGTAGAAAGTGGCAGTTGACGACTTAAATCTCATATTTGTTGCTGCTGTTGATTATCATTATGCAGGTGGGCTGTGGCCAGTTACGGGCACCGAGCGTGGTGGGTGAGGCTCTGACCTCGTATTCGGAAGGTCGATGGTTCGAATCCACGACCGGAAATCCAGATTTAGTTTTTCCGTGGTTTCCCCAAATCACTCCAGGTGAATGCCGGGTTGCTTCCTTCAAAAGGTCATGACCGAATTCCTTCCCATTCCTTGTCGCCAGTCCTTTCCCGTCTCTAATGACCTCGACGTCGACGAAGCGTAAAGCCATAATTAATAAAAAAAAAAGTGTCGGGCTGTTTGACCTGGCCGCTTCTCTGGGACTGAAAATCTGGGTGGCTAGGCCAAGTTATCTGCAGAAATAATATCTTAAGTGATTTCAGATGGATTTACGGAGAATATATTAAAATTATCGCTGAAAATAGTTGTTAAAATGGGCGAAGCCAAGTTCGTGTTTCTTCACATCACCATAAACAACTGGCCGCTCGCAGAGAGAACGTTCGGTTGTAGTCTGCCACTAATCAGTTTGTGGAGTCACATCGATAGAAAGTTTGATCACCAACACATAAATGATTTAAAATAGACTGATGGAAATTAAAATCCCAGCACCCAGATAGAAGTGTTGTAATTTTAGGAAACTTTGAAAATGTATTCAGGGTCACACTAAGAAGAAATGATAACAAATTGAAATAGATTAGTCTATATTTACTACCTTTAGATACAATTGCAGTAAGAAGTGTGCCCGCCTTGAGCATCAATACATTCGTGTATCTTTGCCGACATTGAAACAATAAGTGCTCGGATGTCTTCTTGGGGTATGTCTCTTTACGCCTCGTGCAGTGGGTTGAAACACATTTTGTGATCTAACGTGAATACACCTTGCATCCCAGACATGCTCTATTAAGGACAAATCTGGGGACCGTGCAGTCCAAATTGTGATCGAAGTGTTGTGTTGCGATGTCCGCAGGATGAGGACGGGCTTCAGCCTGTTGGAAGATGAAATTTGGTTGGTGGAGATGAAGGGTATCACAATAGGGTGCAGCACAGTACATAGTGGTGGGATGTCATTGTGTTGTCAACAACAATCAGCTCAGTCCTGCTGTCGAAATTGATTGCCACCAAACCATGACACCAAAGGCTGGAAGTTTGTGATGCCTGCGTACATGTTGTCTATTTTAATTTGGCACAGACAGAATCGAGACTCGTCTTTAAACAAAGATGTTCGCCATTCACGTGTCCATTTGCGTTACACCATGTTAGACAAAACTTGCAATGAAATCAGGTTAATGGAAGATTGCGTAGTGGTCAGAGAGTATAACCAAGCTTCACGTAAGTGGTTTACAATCGTCCGGGGTTGAATTTCCCTGCAATCACTGCTTGGGTATGACCTGCAGTCACCCGTCTACTAGCAACAAGCACCCTCACAATTTGGTGGTCTTCACGTGCTGTTGTCCATCTGTATGGGCCTGTGCCGGCTCAAGGAGTATGAGAGCCCACATTCAAGTAGTGTGTAATAAGTCTGTATACTTAGTCTACATTGCACTACGGCCAATCCTTGGGGAGATTTCATATGATGTGGCACCCATTTCAAACACACCAATTCTCCGACCTCTCTCACAGTTAGACATTTGGGTATAGGGGTCGTCACTCTTCGCCTTGACACACTTGGTCAACAAGAACTTGCAGACATAAAAAGTACCCTGTTACGCCACTCTGTTCACCACTTATACGCTAAAAACATAGCTATTTTGCAAAATAAATAGACCCGCAATTCTCAAACTATTACATGTAACGCTTTCAATTTTTAATCAGTTAATACTCTTCTTGTGGTTATACTTTGGGAGAAATTTCATTCATTTATCACAACTTCGTCTGGGTGTTAGGATTTTAATTTCCACCCGTGTATATACACTTTTTAGTCTAACGTAACTAGTGAAGACGCTGTATCAGTGCAATTTTTTGTTAGCAAAATGAGCATTGGAGTGGATAGAGGAAGTACATGATCCGGACATCCAGATTTGAGTTTTGCATGGTTAAAACCACTCCAGGAGAACGCCGGGATGCTTCTTTTAAAAAGGACATGGCCGAATTCCTTCCGTTTCTTGCCCCCATCGTTTTCTGCCTCTATTGATCTCGACGAGGAGTAAAGCGATAAGGGGAAAAGAAGTATGCAGTCTGACTTACAAGTACGTAGGGCACAAATAATGTAACGACCAAAGCTAAGAGAAGAGCGTATTTTCCAGGAATTTAAGAGGTTCACCAACCGTTTGGTCGAATGACTGCTACGAAAAATTTGACTGCATTTAGTGCTATTACGCTGCTAATTTATATTGTCCCAATAATTATTTAGCTCCATTGTTTGATACTTTAGAAACATAGATTAAGTACTAAAAAGTATAAATCGTTACATGGAGCTGCCCTGCAATAGGTATGAAGTGGTTCAAAATAATTACTAGTGTTTTCCGGTAACGTCATATCCACAACACAAAGGTACGTAAGGACAATTAGCAGAGTAACAAACGAAATTATTACGCCAATTTAATGAGGTACAATATTTACATTTCACGTCGCAGAGAAAAACAAAAGAAAATAAAAACTGGCTCCAGGGAATGAAACAGTTCGTTAGCAACTCATTATTTTTCTAATTTTTTTGCCGAAATTTCATTAGTATGGAAGACTAATTGCACGGAGAAAGAGGGGCCGTCCTAACTTCTCCGAATTAAAGAAAACGAAACATTGCAGAGAGTTTAAGGTATGGAAATAACAAAGTAATTGCTGATGAGGTTGTGAGTCCCTACAAAGAAAGAAATCCCCTGTTTGCTCTGACTTACTTTTAAGGGCAATTATCAGAAGGGTTTCAGAAGCATGCATAACGAAGTGTACAAAGTCAGAAAGGTAACTTACTCTCCATTATGCTTCTGATAAGAGAGCTATATTTTCCCCGTATCAATTTCAGACTGTCGTTAAAGAGAGCTAATGTGTTGGAAACTTGTAGCATGTGATTTGCATAATGTCAGTTTGAAAAATTTGAATGACGAGATAAAGAGCGGATGCTAAATGCTCTATAAATTGGTAAAAAGAGACCCATCCATTTTTCCTATTTAAAGATTTCCTTGTTTCTGCTACAACACATTTTAGAGTTAGGTGTATAAGTAATTGATAGGTGTACCTACTGCAAACTGTACATTCCGAAATTAGATGCTTTAAAATGTTCAAAACAGCTCTTCATATATATAAAAAATTACGTAAAAAGTAAATTAGCTAAAGAATAATATTTCAACCTTTTAGGGAAACAATTCGTAAACACTCTTGGTATGAATCAAAGAATTGTGATCAGCAATATAGTAATTACGCGTACGGTTTTTTTTAGCGACAAATGAATAATTTATTGTTGAAAGGGCAATGGATGCGTTATTTTCTAACTGGTCGGTCACAGTATGTAGCTGTTGACGATCTAATCTAGATGTCACTTCGGAAGTTCCTAAAGGAAGTGTAATAGGACTACTTTCTTTCCTAATTTTTATCAACGATCTCGGTGACAACATTAGTTACAGCTACTGTATGCTGACGATGAACTTATCTATAGGGAAGAAAGGTGCTCTGACGATTGCTTAGAAAAGCAGCACGATCTGGATGTTATTTTGGAATGCTGTCATAAATCGTACCTTGCACTTAACTGCAATAAGTGCAAGGCAATGCGGAAAAGTAACAAAAGGATTCAGTTTATTCACGAGTACAAAATAAACAATTCAGCTGCTGACACGATTGATTCCCTGAAGTATCTGTGTGTAGTAGTACGAAGAACATGAAATGGGACCCTCACACAACTTCCATCGTAGGTAAAGCTAATTCTAGACTACGATTCATAGGTTGTATGTTGAAGAATTGTAAGGCTCATACAAAGGAAATAGAGTACAAAACTCTACTGAGTCCACATTTGGATTACTGTTGTGGAGTTTAGGATCCGTATCACGAGGGATTGATGGACGCTTTAGAGAAAGTACAGAGGAGAGCCGCTCGATTCGTGACTGGTTGCTACTGCCCTTATGAAAGCGTCACAGGATTGGTACATAGGTTAGGCTGCGATTGTATGGCATACAGTCGCTGTCGTTTTCGTTTTCATTCATTGGAGAATATGCGAAATTCTTTGATTTTCCAGTGTAATGGAATACTTCTTCCACCAACCTATTTAGGTTTGACAGAAAGGATAAGATTGGAGAAATAGAATGCCGTACTTATGCTTTTATGTATTCTTTCTTTCCCCGAGATATTCGGGATTGGAATGCACAGAATTCTGAATGGTGCTTAGCACCCTAGGCCACCCACAATATTTGTGAATTACAGAGTATGGATGTAGCTGTAGAAAGGGCACATGTCCATTTTACAGACGCGACTCTGTACAATTCTGTAGAGAGTTTAGATCATCGGTTATTATTGCAGGGGTTCATCGTCTATAGTATGTTATTCTAAGAGATATTTGATAATAAACACAAAATGTTATTGTTGTTTGTAAAAGTTCTTCTAGTGAAAAGTGTACCGTAGTGTAGCAGTTGACTTTTTGAAATAAAAAAAAAAATCTAACAAAAAATATGTTTCATTGAATATCCTAGTTTATAATTGAAAGGGCACATGTCCAAGAGGTAATAATTCGTATAAAATCCAAAAATGTGTACTACAAATTCCAAATTTACTTCTAACGTTTATTTTCATATGTTGAAGCAAATTTGAAAAAGTTGTTTACTTTCAATCATAAAGACTTATATGTTTTAATTGGTTTCTGTAAAATTTTTAAAAAATGGACATAATGCAAATTAAAAAAAAATAATCAAATGACTAATGATATTTCGCGCAAGCAAGGAAGCTCATTACAACATTTGGCGTGTTTTCTCTTTAGCGAGTTGCGTTTCTTCAGGGTGGAGAGACAACGACTGAATCATCGCTGCTTCATTTATTTGAGTAATGGAAGCACCTAAGCAAAAAACTAACCACACATAAAGTACAGTAGAATGGGTCTGCAGACGTTTTGAGCCTTTATACGATCACTTCTTAAAGTGTGGCCAGAAATTATTAACTCAGCAAGGATTTGTTTTCTCGTTGTTGCTTTCAGGTTGGTTTAGCTCGTATTGTGAGAAAAAGTACAAATTTGTTGATTTATCGAACCAGGAACTGTTTTACCCGTTTTTAAGGTATCGTACCTTCCGAATGATAATCTGAAACCTTTTTAATTTGCCCATTGCGGCAGTGTTTGAGGCAGATTCATAAATACAGGACAATTTCACATATGAAGTTGTAATTACACATTTTTTAGCTGTTACTAATTTTAACATTGATATAACAAGAGATCTGGGACATTCGTGGAGGGTAAAATCAAATTGAAGGAGGGTTATTTAGGGACTGAAGAAAACAATTTGTTTGGACAAACTACATGAATATAAAATTTGAGCTGGGCAACCAGCCTACTTGGTTGTTTTGTTTTTATTCCATTATTTGTACAACAGTTTGGCGAAAAACGGTAAAAGAACCACACATCCTGCCTTCAATTACGAAACTGTTGATCCCATAATTTTTTTTAATCGACAACGGCACGTAGCCTGTTAAAATTTATAGGAAAGCTATAGACATCTTTCAGAAAATACCTAAATGAATGGTACTGGCAAATTATACGTTTCAGCAATAAAATTCCCATTACAGAGTAATAAATATATCGTGAAAACACTTATTTAAAAAAAAAAAAAAATCCTAAATGTTTCTAAGGTACCCAGACATTTTTTTGTATTTGTTTTAAAATGCCATTTGAAAGATTTTAACATAGTATTTATTTTTAAGCATTTTTATTAATTTTTTTAAACTATGTTTCATCAATACTTTTAAAAATGTTTTTCGAACTAATTTTTAGTGACTTCAATTTAATACACAATTATGTGTACGCAATCCTTAGAGTGCAAGAGCAGCTCGAATTTGTTTTTTTTTTTTTCAATAAAGAAAAACTGTTACCACTTTCAGTTAATGTTTTTCGGTTTTAGATAAATTTTCTAATAGTGCGATATCACCATCAAATCAAAGTAAACTCTTCTCTTTGTTTCTCTTTTATGGGGCACTCATTTTATTTTAATTTTATTCCTTGCTCCTTTTCGCCCAAGCTGAATATTGGTAGTACTAAACATCAAAATATATTCACATCCTTTGTGACTCATGCTTGTCCCCGAATTTTGAAAAAGCTTATTATATGTTGCTACTTCTGTATAACTTCAGCGACTACGTATTGTTGTCGGTCAACTTATTTCGATACAGAAACTCGCTGGAGTGGTTTCGCTCAATTTATTTCCCCGCATCAGTTAGAGCAACAAGTGGCTCTTTCAGAACAAGAAAGTTTAGAAGCTATTTTCCAATTTTGTTTATTATCACGGTAGCGGGAGTGAATTAAGTTTCAGTCATCTTGCTCCGGGGGAAATTACTGAGTGGTAATAGTAGTCATATACACGTAATCGCAATCTTTGTTTCCTAACTCGTTAACAGTAAGTAATATCGTTTGGTCGTAATGAAGCTATAATGAGTCGCGTTCCCAAGGCGAGGCAGTGTGCAACGATAGATGGAGGGCTGTTTTTCGGCGAGCTGCAGCCGCTAGCACGTTAATCAAGCCATCCGCAGCGCTATCGTCGATAACAACAGGGACACGGCCAGCCTACGAACAATAGTCACACGACACTCGCAAATTCTATTATGTTGTTCCATGGAATGCTGGCCCGAGGCTGGAGGGTAGAAGAGCCACTTCTCGGCTGTGTGTCGATGTGAGAAGACGGACTGGGAGACTACCACCCAACACGGTAATGTGCCACTAACTGTGTCAGATTTGTATCATTTAGTTTGGTAAATAAATTAATGTATTTATGTTGACCCATTTTTTAATGTTCTTGTAACCCCAGAGACGTGTCATGTGCGAGGCTTAATATTAGTATGTTGATGGAGTAAAAATCAAGTAGTTTTAATTGCTGACGCCATACAGGGCTCCTAACAAGTTTTGATGTAGAGCCACCACCAAGAGATTATTACAACCCGGTGACAGGGTTTCTTATCGGGTACACAATCCGCCCTGTCGTAGCTACATAACTTAACCCGGTAGACCTACCAAGTATAGGGAACCTGCAGTTTAACGTAGAATCTGAAACCCGGAAGTGTTCTGGTGTACTTCAAACTACTCATCAGGCTGTGCCAGAGATGAAGGTCGGATGAAGGGTCTTTGACAATATTAACCAAGACCTGGATTAGAAACAGGGATCTTTCAACTTTCACTCAGATCCACAATCTTAGCCAATAGCTAGATTCCAACCGGTGACCTTTCAACCTCCACTGATTCACCAGGCCGCTCTCCTTACTCTTTAAGAATGCTTGATTCAAGTTATCTCTTCAGGTAGCATCTGCTTATTTATGTTTTGGACGTTACTAATAGAAAAGAATTTCCGCATGCGGGGTGTATGAGATTCACGTCTCAAGAGCTGTATATGCGGATTTTGGTGCTAAGATAGGATTCACAGCGGGAGCAACTTTTATTTTATTATTATTTGAGCTTTAGGCGTGACACCGTCGAGGTAATTACGGTCAGGAGAGGATAGTTGCCAAAGAACTTACATTTTTTTAATTGTTGCGTTTCTAATGGAACTACTGTGCCTTGAGTGCTTTAGGGAAAGCGTGGACAACAATAATATACAATGTAGGGTGAAAAAAATCCCGGAATTGGTTAATAAAAATTTATTGAAAGTATCAGCCATTACAATCAAGTCCCTGCACATGGCCAATCTCATTTCTTTTTGCTCAGACAGTAACAATTTCGGAACCATATGCAAGCAAGCACAATGCATGTTCAGATCATTATGAAGAATGCTGCGAACATTCCCATGTAAAATACCAACTTCTGAGGCAATAATATCGTTGGTTATTCCCCTGCCCGCACACACAAGTTGTCAAACGCGATCTACGTTCTCATCTGTCGTGGAAATTGAAAGCCGCTTAGTCCGAACAAAATCTGCAATTGTTGTGCGACCGTCGCGAAAACGCTTGTGTCACTCGTAAACTGCCATTTTCTTTATCGCATAGTTTTCGTATGCTATCTTCAGCATCTCAAGTGACTCCGAAGGTGATTCCTCCAATAACACACAGAATGCTCTAAAGACGATATTTCACAAGACGTCGAAAGAAAGAAAATACGCAAAATTTTACATTCACTGCCCGCACGAAACCAACCTCAACTGCCTGCTGCACGTCACAGCACTTTCCTCATTAGTGTTGCCAACCTTCCAAACAAAAATTTCACTTCCGGCAAACTATTGATTACCTGTACACGACAATTCTGGGAATTTTTGGACCGTACTTCGTAGATGGTAGGAACTGAATCAGTAACTCCATCACCATAATATCCAGAACCGAGAGTTAAGCGGTCACCTACAATTCGAGGTCACTGCCCAGTTTCTGACTTTCAGGACTTACTGTAGATCTTGGTCCAGAGAATGAAAGTGTAAAGTGAAAACGAGCGAAACTCGCTCGTCGAAGAGTGTACAAGGGCCTCGACTTTCTCCGTTGTTTAAGGACTTGAGTGCGGAGAAGCGCAACAGAGAAACACTGCTAAAGCTAATGACGTGAGTCTAAATGCTGAACAAATAGCAATGATCATAATTTGTTTATCAGCTTATAAATTTGTTTTAGGGTTCGTATAAATCCCGAAACATTTTTTTTTGCTTTACAACTTAATGTTGATTTGATACATGCATATGGTTTGTGGTATTTGTGCCTCCTGTTTGCTTCATCATATAATACCCGCCTTCTTCCCCAAAGCGCCGAAACACTGTTGCGATGAAGATGAAGGTTTGTGCTCCGGAAGTGATAAAATTTTCATTACCAAGTAGGTTGGAAGAGAAGGTGGTGCACAATGCGCCATCGCCACATCACGTACAATATTCAGCGCATATAGAGAAAGGTAATACGTGGTTGTTGATGGTTATTTGTCGGTTGGATTATATCATTAAACTGTTGGGAACCTTGTAACAGCTCTTAAACCTAAAATTAAATGTAATTGTATTTTGTGAATCATTTGTAGTAGGCTGGAGTTTGGTTGAATATGATCTGGTAGGTTTGTTTTGCAATTTCCTGTAAATCAATGTATATAGACTTTTTTATGAAAAGAAATTATTATTTTTTTCTTTATTTTTTTTTTAAATTGCTTTTAGGCCATACAGCCAGCCTGATGAGCTTTTCCAGATAATTAGACTCACCACAGGACGGACATGACATTCACAGACACAACACTTAAACACCCATGCCCGCGGTCGGACTCGAACCGGCGACCTCAGGCACGCGGAGCTAGCACTCTAGCCCCACGCTACCGAGGCCGGCAAGAAATTATTTAAAGGCCATTTAATATGTTTTAGAACAGAATTGTGCATGAGAATTTCCTAAATGTTCGTAATTCCAAGTATTAATGCAAGTTACGATGTCTAAAGGAAAATTTGCTACAGTTTGAAATGATTTCTGTAAATAATTTTGTGTTTAAGTATCTTTAATTTCCATTTCTGACCATTTTGTATTGATTGTATATGATTATGTATTAATTCTTATTGTTTTTAATATTTTTAAATTGTTTAAGTATTGTTAATGTTCGGGAAATATCTGTCGGAATCTTTTGAAGTGCTCTAGAAATTTCGGTAGAGTTTATATAAAGTGATCATCCAAGTCAGAGACATTTAGTTAGTTAGCTTTTCGGCAAAGTTTTCACCGACTAAATTTACGACGGCCAAGAACTGTATTGTCTGTGGAAGACGTGTTGTATACAATCGCTGGATTGAATGTATTCATGTGAACAGTAAAGTTGCGTCGTGTTTAAGAAAATAAACAAGTTTAATTGAAACGTATCGTAGACTACTTAATTATCGTATAAATAAAGCCACCAACAATCTTAAACTTTTTAGTTTTTTCTAGAAAGTAAGCCGGTACTGTGTTTAACACTCTTCCTTTTTTAGTGACATCTGCAAACATAAACGGTATTCCAAAGTGATCTCACAGTAACGACAGTTAAGAAATACAGTTCGCTCTGGGGATATCAAGGAAATACCAACCACTTTAAATGTACCTATGAAGTTGTTATGAAGATGTAGCATCTTCCTTAATAATTACCTCCATCATGTAACGGAGAATTGCTCTTTGATTTGTAAACACGAACCTTACTACCATCACACACGTCGATACGAGTTTCAATACTGCAGAATACAACGGAACATATTACAATCAAAACCATCTTAACACAATCAGGGGCAACGGCCGTACTTTTACTATTCAGGTAATTTCAAACAGGCGAGTTTCAGAGTAGTGCAATTTAGTAAAAATTATTATTTGCTTAAGGTGGACTTGATGTAGACAGGCAATAAGTTGTAAATGTATCTGTCGCTAAAAATGATGGAAGTAACATCAAAAATCCATCCCCTTCTTCCAGTTTACTATGAAATTCCAGGACTATTTTTTTTTTCTTTACGTGTTTTTGAACAAATATTTACTGGATTACCTAACTGCTAAGACATAAATTAAAACCATGGTGCGTAATAATTCTTTTATTAAATCTAATGTTATGAAATTGTAATTTTTAGTTACTCATGCATCTACAACTATTACTTTGTTAGAAAATTTGATACACATGGTTCAAGCGTTGCTGGAAGAGGTTCATACACGTTTAATTAATTTATTTCATCGACTTTTGTTACTGGTAAGGCTATACGCAGTCGAAAAACATTTAAATACTTTAAAGCTCTCAAAGGCGTATATCCCACTTTGAGTGATTTCTTAAATGAAGACAATGCCTGCATTTCATATTTTTAAATCATCAAAAGGTAATTAGATCAAATGTCTTCTTCGCTTTGATGAATTGTATACGATTTTAAGGTCTCCTAGAATGTATGATTAACACAGAATTTACATTTCCAGCGAAATCTACACTATTATAATCCGATTGTTCCAACATCAGAATAAAAAATACACACATTTTTATTAGGATTTCAGTGTTAAAAATTTTAGGATCGGATTTAAAATCTGATGTATGTCTTACGCGCTGTAAAAAAAAAAAGGACAGCAAAGGTTTTTGGCTGTACTGTAGCATAACTTCAAAACTACCGAATTAATTTTGATGAGATGGTCATAACATGAAACCTAGTTTTATGTTAAAAAAGAAAAAGAAAAGAGGAATGACTTACCAAGCGGCAACACTTTGTGCCGCAGCACAAAATAAAAATCGCTATTGAACACCACATTCTTTTATCTATAATGTGGCATAGATTAAACATTATTCAACAGATTTGACACGCCTTGAACATTTTGAAAGCTGATTGTACAGCGAAATTATTGAAATACGTATAATCATCTTATCTGAACTGGGGCAGGAGGAGAAAATGGATTTCTGTTCAAAACACCAACAGGGAAATGCTTTGCCATCCTGACGCCATTATCTGATCTTCATTTAGGTATTGGATATTCAACTTATAAAATCATTAGAAGTGTGTGAAGCGTTAGTGCAATAAACAGGAAGGAATCCGTCCATTGCCTTTCGAAAATCCATGGGATACTGAAATTTGGATAGCCGGACCGGTATTCGAACCAATGTCTTTCCGAATGCCAGCCACTGGCGTCAATCGTTTCCCGTACGGCACGGACTCCGTCAAAACAAAATGTGCCTACCCAGAACGACCAAAGACTAGCGTCAGAAAAAAAACGTAATAAAGTAATTAATACCGACCCCTAACACTAACACGACCATATCTGCCAAAATAGTACCTCCAATTTCATTATCTTATTACATTTTTTAATAAAAATGTTAAATTAAATTTGTTTTTTGCTGTAAAAATTAGTTACATTTTTGTTATGTGTGTTATCGATAGTTACTAAATACAACACGATAGATACACCAAATAAAAATAAAAAAACAGTATTTTGTTTTAGAATAATCAAGTTTGAATATTTAAAATACTTCAGATAATGTGATAAATGCTCTCGTTGTGGCGCCGCATTCGGGGGGACGCGGTTTCGGATCCCCGTCCGGACATCCAAATTTGGGGTTTCAATGGTTTTTTCATCACTCCAAGTGAATGCCGGGATGCTTCCTTCAAAAAACCATGGCAAATTCCTTGTCGTTCACTGTCCCTATCCTTTCCCGCCTCTAATTACCTCAACGCCGACGAAGCGTAAAGCCAAAGCAAAAAAAGTTGTAAGCTCTGATTTTTCCATAATTGCTTGTATTATAATTTGGTTATAGCTTTGCTTTGTCACTAGCTGAAGCGGCATCAAAACCAAAAATAACATGGATTAATAGAAACCAGAATTACAGCAAGATAGGATTTATAGTCAACTCAAATGATATTCTAGGTGTTAAAAGTTCATACGAATTGACGTTGCTAGTTACTCCTTACCACTTCATTAATGTTTGAGAAGTGATATAGACAGACATTATTTAATGAGTTGTATGGAAAGAAAGCGAGAAGAAGATACAGCCTCTCGGCAGCAGTAAGGGAACGTAAGCATCTGTATCATTACGACTAATGATCAGTTGTTCCACTAATGAGTTGGAAGCAATTGAAACTGTGCCTGTTTTTATCCTGATATCAAGTTTCTGTTGAATCCGTAAAAGAACTGGAAACTCAAATACTGAAAGGGGTTTGTGGTGCTGAATGCACCAAATAACCAAATATTGTTTTAAAATAATACATTGTCAACTTTTGGCATTACAATATTAAATTTATACATTAAATTTCTACATCAAAAATGTAATTAAAAATGTAATTAAGGGAAACTGTTCATACAGAATAGGTTTTTAATACAGAGTTACATGAGTATTCTACGGTTAGAAAGTATTAGATACCCGAAAGATGATACGTTTTCATTTACAGAGTTTGTGTATTAGTATCTTGAACTAATTTTTTTTTGATAACATCCCATTAATGCTGTAGACTCATTCTTGCGAGAAAGGAAAGGGTTGAACGAAGTATGATTAAGTTTTTGGGATTACAGTGGTATAAATATCAATAATAACAGCAAAAATAAGAACAAAAAAGTAGAATATTGTCTGGAATACAAGGATCTTACAATTGAACTGAAACTGATTTGAGTCATGAAAACTGAAACTATATTTGGTTTTACATCTTTTAACTTACATTCAAGTTGCGAAAAAGAATCAAAGCCGAAGGATAAAAAAAGGGATACGTCGTGGAAGTGACTGCGTAGATAAGAAATATACACGAAGCGTGTTGGTTTCGTGGTAACGCTCTGGCCTCGAGTACGGGAGTACGCGGTTTCTAATCCAGGTTTCCTGAAAGCGCTACAGGTGAAATGCTGGTATGGTTCCTCAAAATTGCTATCGCTGAATTCCTTCCCGTTCTTTGCCCCTAGTCCGTTCCCGCTTCTAATGAACTCGACGTTAACAAGGTTTAATACCATATTGTCCACATAATTCCTCAAAATTATAATTGAACCCAAGATGTATTACGTAACGAAAGCAGTGTCCAATTTTATAATGTGGAGAACGAAGAGGAAACAATAATAATTCGTGTGGCATTACTGTCTTACAATCGTGGTGATCCTGTCATTCACTTCCTTTGATCACTCATTATGCTTGTGTTTGCGGTTCCTAAGCTATTTAAGCAGTCCTACCGGGAAGCGTAGTTATTTACGGATTAACGTACAAGGAAAGATATATTAGCATTCTGAATTACTTCACATATTCAGAGCAAACTTTGTCATACTGAAAAACAGATTTAAAGTTAAAGGTAATATGGTTAAGAGAAAACATCAAGTAAAAAAAGCCAAACTCAAATGGCATGTTGTTTTATCGAGCCACAGGTTATCTCCCGCTACGTCACATTAAAACATATTTAGTGTTGATCTTGAAATTCAAATCCATCCCTACTTAACGGTGAGACGAAAAGAGTTAGATATCTATCAGGGTATTTTATTGCCCTCGTAAGAATACAAAAAGAAAAATGAAGCACATTGGATAATTGTAAGCATTGCAGCCCAGACCTAAGACTCGTAGCAAAATGGAAAATAATGAGACACTTAATAACTCTCCCCTTGGTTTCGCTCCTCCTAGATTTTAACATTAAATTAGCAATTCGCTATTCAAGTACTAATTTCATGTATACTCACTTGTTGAGAACCTAATGGAACGGAGATTCCAACTCGTTGAACTTCTCCGACCTAAGTAATAATATCACTAATTGGCAGGCTGTTTCCCCCTAGACTTAGTTTGAGGCTATTTTTCATCCTTAGCGCATAAACCGACTGAAAATTCCATTCATTTCATATCGCGTTACTGGCTTCCGACAGACTGCATAAATATTTTTAGTAAACTTTGTCACATGGTGCTCTATTATGGCGTTGTGAGATCGAGTTAATGGCTGAGTCGAACATAGTCATCAGCACAGCCGTAAAGCAGGTAGGCTCTGCAACACTCCTCGAAGAGCAAAGCAATTACGTTTCTCCCTCCTCTCTTCGACTTCTACCATCTGAGGGCCACGAAAAGTAATCCTGTGCATTCATCTCAATGCTTCTTTTCTTGACTTCCAATAGTTCTTCATCCTTTAACTTTGCTATTTCCTCCTTCTTTATGTCCAGATATTATTACATTTTCCCTTCTGCTGGAAACCCTTGAAATTGTGCATGAATCTTCTGAAATTAGCCTAGTCTTTTATTTTTATTTCTATCTCATATTTCTTTACTCCTTGGATCCACTGGTTTGCCTCATTTCATTTTTGAAATAATAATATTAAAAAACACGAAACCAGTTTTTAATATCACTGGCTGTTTAAATATGTTCCCACTCGATGTTTTTACAGGACTGCTAGTGTTTGTTCCACCTTTCTAATTATAGTAGTAAATTCGTCTTTGTATTTGTTGATCCTTCATTGTTAGTGTAAATTACTAGTCCATTCAATACTTATCCATGGCGATCAATGTATTTGATGTATCAAATTAATAGAATGCAAATCTAACGGGTTATAGCCAGCCAAAGGCTATCGTATATTAATATCGCAATGCTTTATTCTTCTTCGACACGATTTTCCAACAATATGGATCGGCTATCTTTGATGAATTTTACTCATCATTGGCATGGTCAAATTTGGAGGTCACTGCAGAGTCATTTGATAATGATGCCATTGATAGTAAAAAAATTTCACTGTTTTATCCGTAAAGCAGTCGAAAGGTGGATAAATTCATCAACTCTTATGCTGCTGAAACGAGTTTGATCGCCTGACTTAATGCTATTGAATCTGATTTTCTTGAGAGGCCATCTGCAGTGTAAGATCGGCAGTTCACCAACTGCCGATCACTGGAAGTGATGTTTCCCTCTTTACCTGGACCTTAGGCCCGTGTTTCTGATACTACGTATGCACGCAGTTCGTGGTGGTCCTGCACTGTATCTGCAGTGACCTGGTCTTCATGCCCCCATTGTTCCACACGCTCCTCACCAGAGACTGCCTCGCTGCCGTGAAGGACGCGGTTCAGCCAGTCAGTATACCACTGTTCACCACACCAAGCACAGTAGTCTCCAAGGCGAACCCACGTGCAACATCGCTCAACTCAAGGTAAGAGGGTAGTATATACATCCGTACTTTGCAATTCACAAATATTGTGGGTGGCAGAGTGCGTTTTGCATCAAATCTACTCTGTACATTCCAATCCAGAATAGCGTGAGGGAAGTGAGAATACATACAAGCATCAATTCATCATCTTACTTTCCTAATATTATCTCTACTGTCATTGAGAGCAATATACGTTGGTGGACGAGGAATTAGATCGCACTTGTAAATGGAAGAGTGTATTCGTCAATAAATTCAAAGAAAACTACGTCGTCTGTCTGCCAGACAGTCCCAGCCCTAACTATGTATACACTCTGTGAAACTTTCGTATGGGATATACCAAGCAGTCGCGAATCAAGCTGCTGCTCTCTGTAGTTTCTCTATAGTGCCATTCAGTACCTTGCAATGCGGATCTCAAACTCCACTACAGTAAACTAAATGTGGATTAAAGAGAGTTTTATACGCTATCTCCTTTGTACGAGCGTTGCAATTCTTCAAAATTAATCATATGAATTGCACCATAGAATTAGCTTTAACTACGATGGAAGTTATGTGCAGATACCATTTCACATTGCTTTGTATTGTTGCTCCCAAATACTTCAAGGAATCAACCATGCCAATAACTGAACTGTTACCTTTGTACTTGTAAACAAACGAATTCTTGTTTTAGTCATGCTCATTGCCTTCCACTTTTTGCAACTTAGTGTAATTTTTCATTTAAAGCGCCATTCCAAAATAACATCCAGTTTACGCTCAATTTCTAAGCAATCGTCAGAGCATTTTACTTCCCCATATATAACTACGAGTATATTATCGAACAATAGCAAACTGCTATTAAAATTGTCTCCAAGACCATTTATAAAAAGTGGATATAGTGGGTAATACTGCATGAATAATTATCGTTTAATATTACAGTTAAATACAGTGAAATCTGTTTCAGTTGCGATTTTTACACTTAGACACTACCAACATTTAGGTATCAATATTTATCCGCAAATTGCTGATACAAATTCGAAGCCAGATGTTTTGCCGCATTAATGATATTATTATTACTAAAGAGAAATATACTATACTTTGTATAGATTTTACTTTTTTATAAGTATTGTATACGAATGTATTCTTTACAACATTACCTTTGCCACTCATTTTTACTTTTGGAAATTAAATACACTAATATTCCTAATATTTCCAGTGTCAGATCAGCTCAAAAAGATTTTTATTTAGTCCTCTAAATCCGTCACTGGTTTTCAGATACTACCGCTGAAATCAAATTACTGTTAAAAATTATATCAGATATTCTCTTAAGTATCAATTCCATTTATTTATTACAATTTCAATTAGAAACAAAGATCGTCCACTTATCTTTCATCTTCCATTTACAAATGACAATTAATTACCACTTTTTATTTACTTATGCCTTTACGCCTCGTCGACGTCGAGGTCATTAGAGGCAGGATAGGACTGAGGACAAGGAACGGGAAGGAATTTGGACATGGCCTTCTGAAAGAAACATTCGCCTGGAGTGATTTGGGAAAAGCCAAATCTGAATTCCCGGACAGGGATTCGAACCGGTGTCCTCGTGAGGTCATAAAGTTAGCCACTCACCCACCACGCTCGGTGTAAAGAATTTAATTGTTCCTTAGTTCAGTTAAAATGATTACAGTGTATTAGAAATCTATACTTCATCTTCAGTTGCTAAATCGGTGGTTATAAATGTTTCCTTAGCGATAATTACAAAATACTTTTATGTAGCCGAAATAATACATTCGTCATCCCTGAGCCGTGGCCGTGCTGCACTTTGCTTACTTCTCTATTAATTAAACACGTTTCCATCGCAGAGAAGAACGACGTGGCCAGACACAAAGAGTTTCTCCTTGTTACACTTTCGCACTATAAGATAGATGGTCCACTACTTGCATCAGCTCAACCTTCCCGATACGTACAGTTCAAGTGATCAAGAGTTGCCTATTCATTTTCCTCTCGAACCTAAGATTCAATCATAATTACGAAAAGTGTGCGAATTTCTTAGATGTCAATTTTTATTCCGGTGAAGTTTCCCCCAAACGCTGTGATTTTTTAAGTTCTCACCATATCGGCAATCCAGGATGTTCCAACATTTCTAGCTTTTTTCCATTGTTCTCTATAACGTTTGATGTCATTGTTTCACAAATATTCAACTTTTATGGGATATATTCACTTTTTTCTATACAAAGCCTTGTCCAAAAGTGGACTCATCTTAAAAATCTCACTCTCCTGCCTGCGTTTATAACTGGTCTCTCTTCTTTTCTGATCATAATTCATTTCCGTAAAACAGTAATTTTTGTGAAAGTTTGGCGATGTTTGTCATCGGACATTACTTCTGAGCGTTTTCGACATTTCGCGCAAGAGTTCGTATTAACGTATCTCACTTTTAGTGTCGCTGGTCATACGTTAATGGAGCATTCATAATCCATGTAACTCCAATTTGGCGCCCTGTCAACTCCCCCTGTCCCCCCCCCCCTCCCACCCTCACGTAGCCGCACGTTGCTTTTGCTTCTATCCCTCCTTTCCCCGCGCGCGGCACGATTCCAGAAGAAATTTTGCTACTGTTTTCTATTGTCAGACTATTGTAAATTTCGTACGGAGATAGTTAAATCAATTAAATAAATATTCACATGTTTTTGTGTGTTCTGTAACTATGACAAACAATATGAATGAAAATCTACGTGCCTCCACTCGGAAACCTCCCACCTTCCTTCCCCCACGTAACTCCGTAACTTCCTACCAACAACCCCCCCCCCCTTTTTTTAGACCAAACAAGTAGTTCATGGACGCTCCCTAAAGAATGTATATATCATGTAAAGTGAAGTGCTATACTTGTTCAATGAAAGATATTTCAAACATCATATTTCCCTCAACATTACGTTAATTTTGCCTTAGGTATAGGTATAGGTTTAAATTATCAAAGCGAGAGTGGTGGGTGAGCGCTGAACGTTATGACCTCGCATTCGGGAGGACGCGGGTTCGAATCCTCGTCCGGGCATCCAGATTTGGGTTTTCCATGGTTTCCCAAATCTACAGGCGAATGCCGGGATGCCCTATTCAAACGGCCATGGTTGATTTCCTTCCAGTTCCGTTTTATTTGCTGACAGCTATGTTTAGTGCGCAAATATTATCTCGTCGTCATTGATGGCACCGAAATTGGTCTATGTCCAGTTTTAAAACCTAATGTTCATACATCCCTTTTGGGGGGGTGGGGGCGGGTTATGTAAGTGTAGTTATAAAAATTTAAGACAATAAGTTGTAACTCTGCTGTAAACCGATATTCATTATCAGGGTATTACTCAGTTTTTTATTGCATTATAACACGAATTTAATTTTAGGATAAAACTTCTTATTATATGGATCAGTTGCTGAGATAACCTCCTTCATTCAATATTATACGAAAGTTTATTTTCACACAATCGAAAACGCTTTTGCTAACTACATACGCAAGGGGTGTTTACAAAATGAACGTCTGTTTACCTAGTTACGATTTTAATACTTTTCTGAATGTTTTTTTACTAATGCCGAAACTTTAGAATTCACTTCGTATAGTGAAGGCTACCATTCCACACCTTCAAGTTCATAAATCCATTGCCTTTATGATGTGATTGTTCCATTTGATTCATTTAATGTAAGAGCAGGCTTGTTTTAATAATTAAACTGTCTTTAATTAGCTCATAAAGATAAGGCGATAGGCACGTTCTCTGCCCCAGAAATAGTTCTTTGTGGCTGCGGAAGGTGCGTTAATGGGTGTGCGTGTTGCACGGACCAACTCGCAGGAGAAACTCGGCCTCTTTGCCGACGAGGCAATTATAAGGTCGTAGTCCAGACAGCTGTCAACAGCCCGTTCGCAACAGTCGTCTCTCTCTCAGCAGGCGTACGTCTGTCAAACTGCAGCTACTTTCATTTTCACTGAGTCCCAAACTCATATCAATCCCAATGTATTATTGATTTTCTGTGTCCACAGTTTAACACTGAACGTTGTAGCAGACCCTCCCAAAAATGAAATTCTATTGTATTTTGAGAATTATTATGGGAGTTGATTAATTATGGTTTTGTATATTTTTCGTGTAGAATTTGTCTAGCTGAACATTGTTTTATGGAGAGAACTATGTAAATGCAATGCAGTGCAATGTGTTCAAGGATAGTATTATACATGAAATATTGATTAAAAGTTTGTAATTGTAAGTGATGAGGTGAGCCGCGATGTTTGGAGGACAATTCTTAACTGTTTGTACTGGATTATATAAATAATTGTGTGTGTAAAACCCTGTAATGTTTTTTATATATATATAGATATAGATATATATACAGGGTGGGGCATTTAATATGTTTTCTGGAAATATTTCGGAAAAAAAGCATTTTAACAAACAATAACCTATATAAAAAACAATCGTACAGTAGGGGGCTACAATTATGTGATATTGGTTTTTTCACAGGTGGCGCTGTTGTCGTTACAACAAGGTCAACTTAATTCTTTTAAATAGGAACCCCTATTTTTTTTTGAAGATTCCGATTCCTCATGAAAAAATAAAAATAGTTTTCTTTACTCACTTTTCTGTTAGCCTCACAGATGGCGCTGTAATCGCGAAAAATGAATATTCGCGTTTTTTGTGTATAATTTTAATTATTGTTTAAATAATTACATGTAATTTTCGTTCTGTAAACATGGAAGGTAATTTTACAGGACAATGACGAAATTGATTTTTTAAATGCTTTTTCTTACTTATTTGCAGCCATGTCTACAGCAGGTGCTCAAAAAGGTGACCATTTCCAGAAATTTTCTGACCATTTGCAGAAATGATGCCTGAACAGCTCGAAGTGAGTCAGAAAATGTCTGGAAGTAAATGGTCACCTTTTTGAGCACCTGCTGTAGACATGGCTGCAAATAAGTAAGAAAAAGCATTTAAAAAATCAATTTCGTCATTGTCCTGTAAAATTACCTTCCATGTTTACAGAATGAAAATTACATGTAATTATTTAAACAATAATTAAAATTATACACAAAAAACGCGAATATTCATTTTTCGCGATTACAGCGCCATCTGTGAGGCTAACAGAAAAGTGAGTAAAGAAAACTATTTTTATTTTTTCATGAGGAATCGGAATCTTCAAAAAAAAAATAGGGGTTCCTATTTAAAAGAATTAAGTTGACCTTGTTGTAACGACAACAGCGCCACCTGTGAAAAAACCAATATCACATAATTGTAGCCCCCTACTGTACGATTATTTTTTATATAGGTTATTGTTTGTTAAAATGCTTTCTTTCCGAAATATTTCCAGAAAACATATTAAATGCCCCACCCTATATACTTGAATATAATGGCATACGGCCTGATAGCCATTCATCCAACAAGTTTTTCTTCTTTTATTCCTCCATGTGTATATAGGATCTTGTAATATCATTCATGAGCACAAGTGACGGGATAAGACAGGACGGACAGAACACTTTATTAAAACCACCCATGCCCTTGGCTGGACTCGAACTGGCGACCCGTGCAACGCGAAGCCAGGTCGCTAGCCCCGCGTTACCGGTGCCGGCGTAAATATATTTAATTTTTTTATTCCAGTGCATTTTATAATTATTGTGAATGATTTTGTATTAATTCTGATGTTTTAATGAGGTTTTAATTGTTGACTGTATTGTCGCCGTTCGAGAAACATCTGTGGGCTTTCGCTGTGTTATTCTCGATACTTCTTCAGCATCTGTATAAACGAGCGGCAGAGATGAGTTATTTTACAGTTAGTTGTCAGTCGTTGTCAGATTCCTTTTGTAAGTTAATCGCTGGAATATTTGTATGTTTCTGCATTAGTGTCTTTGGAGAAGTCTGATGCTTTACGTTATCTTACAGCAATACGCAAAAGTAAATACTTAGTTGAAAAGCGAATTGTCACTGTTGTCATTTAATAGAACTGTTTAATTCAGTCAAGAAAAGTAGTTATCGGTAACCTTTGGGGAAAGGTAAAATCCTTTGGTGATTAAAGACGGAAACCTATGATGAAGAAAGGTAAATAAAGGAAAATATCGTTATATGACGATAGGTACGGATAGCAAGATTTGGTCATTATCCAAAAAGCTTATCAACGTGGAAGTATATTAGTAGAATACACGTTTGTTCTACTCATAAAATTTCGTGTATACGCTATTTGAAAAACAATTATGATAACGTTTACTCATATTCTGTATAGACCAGTGATTCTCACAGGTGGGCGTTGGAGAAATCATAGGTATCATTTCTGGGCTAAGACAAATTTAGGGCATGTTGAGAACAAACCGCCTCCCCCAAACTTTCCAATATTATAATCATATTATTATTTTATATGAAAGGACTGCATCAAAGAAATTTTTAATTAGAGAATTTAGGGGTTATCAGCAATTACTAGCTAAAAAAAAAAAAATTGTGGAATGCTGCGATATAGGACTGCTGATGAAAAGTAGGGCATCAAATACAGAAAAATTAGTGTCATTTCAGCCCTATAATTAATAATATTGTTTTTACTATAACACATATTTGCTAATCAAACTGTGAACAATGAACTAATATTGTTTATATATTTTAATATCACAATTTTATAACCCTATGGTCTATTATACGATATTGTACACTGCATCTAGGCAGGACGCCATTGAATCATTCTTACAGCAAGCCGGCTATGAGCCAAAAAAGTTTTAGTACTAAGGCTTGGATTATTTATTACAAGATGGGAGAAGGTGTGGTTATTTTTCTAGTATGGAGGCAAGAAGCTTTTTTTTCGTAAAGGTGGCGATAAGTAATATTTTTCGAAAACGGGGAGGTGAGTAATTTTTTTCAAAAAGGAACCGATAGGCCAATAAAGGTTGAAAACCTATACTCTGGACGATACGTTTATACTGCTAATGATTGTCCAAATCATTGTCCTCAGAAACGTTTATGGTGCTGACGAAGGTTACTCCGACCAACCGTAAAGGAAGGAAATTAAAACTTTTTATTTAGTGGTGCCAAAGCTATCACATAGGACTGAAATTGCAGCAATTCATTTTATCTCTTTACTTATACCTTAAGGATGTTTAGATATACGTAATTTAAATCTGTTTGTCTACTGCATATTCATCGGTATTGCAACTTTAAGCAAATAATTTATGTTGTAATTTTCCATAAATATTCATTGTTCTCTGGAAATTTTTTGTGGCACAGTAAACTCAATGAAAACTGTTTGTATCTAACATATTCGCTGAAACTCATGTTTTAAATCTGTGGCAAATAGTAACCAGCTTACTTATTGTTCCTGAGGGATGGTTTGGCAGCTCAGTTTATCAACTACCTCCAAGCTGTGTAGAGTCGAAAATTACAGGCTAATCAGTTTGACTTCAGTGGTAGGTAAATTAATGGATAGATTGCTATGCAACCACATCAGAAATATATGTGAGGAACGTAAGCTTCAAGTAGGCAACATGGGTTCAGGCAAGGAAATTGATGCGAATGTCAGTTGGTAGGATATATGCAAGATATTTCAGATGAAATGGACAAGAGAGGCCAAATTGATAGTGTAGCATTAGATCTTTCAAAGGCGTTTGACAGAGTAAGCCACAAAATGGTAATAAATAAGGTAAAAACTATTGGAGTGGATGTGAAAGTGATTTGCTGGGTAGAAGAATTTTTAAAAGGTAGAAAACAGAAAGTTAAGGTAGGAAATGCGGTATCAAAGGAAGTGGAAGTAAAAATGGGAGTGCCGCAGGGTAGCGTATTGGGACCATTACTATTCATTATTCTAATGAATAATTGTGTTGATTGTTTATTATCTGAAATTAGATTGTTTGCAGATGACATAATGCTGTATAAAAGGATCAAAACGATACAGGACAGTTGCAGGGTGATCTGGACAGGATGTCTAGTTGGGTTGGTAAACATTGGATGAAGATAAATGCAAAGAAGAGTCAGCTAATTAGATACACAAATAAAAAACAAAAGGTTAATTATGAATATAACGTGGGGAAAGAATTGTTTGCTGAAGACTTGAAATGTAAATATCTTGGCATTACATTTGATAACAAGCTTAACTGGGCAGGACACATAGGACAGTTGGTAGGAAAAGGTTTCAAAGTTCTGCACTTGTTGGAGAGAGTGATGAGGGGATGTACGAAAAAATAAAGGAATTGGGTTTCAAAACTTTGGTCAGACCATTGCTCGAATATGGTAGTGTAGTATGGGACCCACATTTTTAGTATCAAATACAGGAGTTGTAGAAGGTGCAAAGAAGGGCTGCTAGATTTGTTTCTGGAAATTATCGCAGAATGCAATCAGTGACATGTTTACTGCAAAACAACCTACTGTCGCTCCCTAACACGAACATTTATGGCCGGTGCTAGTGTATTTGACTAGTGAACTCAGTCGTTGCTCCTTCATCGAAGGAAATAAGGGGAGCAACTTCTGGTGATTAAAGCCGGTATGTCAAGAGCAGAGATGAAAATTTGAATTCTTTTAATAATTTGGCCATTTAATGATCGCTTGGAAGGCCCTCTTTTTCTTCTCTTCCCAGAATCGGGCTAACACCGTTCATCTGACATCACTCTCTTGGGTTGTAGTTATTCTTGTAGTACCGAACATTTTGCAGAGTCAGACGGTCTATCAGAGCCTTCTCTATTGTTAATGATGTCTTCCGATATCCTAAGTCTTTCAAAATCTTCTCTTACTTCCTTAACCCTTATTGATTTTTATGTCTATACTAATATTATAAATGCGAAAGTAACTCTGTCTATCTGTCTGTCTGTTTGTAACTTTTATTGGGCTAAACGGCTACTCCAATCGTGATGAAATTTGACAAGGAGATGCTATTTTACATTAGGATGGACATGGGATACCATATTCTATACAGATAAGAACATACTGTAATTAAATTATGAAAACTATCTGAACTGTGAAAGACAAACGCATAATATCTATATGTCTTGGCAGCGTAGCGCAGTGGTAACGTGCTTCCTTTTTGGGAAAATGCCCGTATGGCTTCGGGTTCAAACTCCACTGGGAGCAAAAATTTTTATGATTTGTTTTTCATAGTTTGAGCCAAGCCTAGGATTTTGTAGTAAGGATACCATGTTCTGGCAAATCTTTGGTGATAGAATAGTGCCCTAAGCGTTTACTTTATTCAGGGTATACTGGTTCCACAGGCAGTTTTTGTATGATCTAAACTATTAATATTATATATGCGAAAGTAATTCTCCATCTCTTTTTTTTATGTTTTGGCGACTATATGTGTATACCGATATACCGAAATACTTTGTATCAGATACTTTTTTCCGATATGAATAAATGAGACAGGTTCGACGGTAGAATGGTATATCGATACCGTTCCCGTCATATTATGCCGACATATGTTAGGTAACTTTCAGCTTTGTGTATCCAATTGTAGTAGAATCAAATTTCAAATTCATGCGGGTCGCGGGTAACAGCTAGTTTATATATAGATAGAAATGTAGTAAAATATTTTCTTGATCAGCCCTCAGTTATTTATTCTGTGTAAGCCTGTATACAATTTCAGTATTATATATATATATTTTTAAATTGTCTTAATATTCTGTACTAGTATAAATGCCCGTCAAAACAGATGGGTGTCACCTATGGTTGTAGGAGGTAATGAGGAAAAACGAATAGTCATTACCTTTTTCATTGTTATCCTTGTGATATTAGTAAATTTTTTCTGATTATATCTTCGGAAAAAAAATAAATACATTTGATTTTGAAAGACGGAAAGTTCGATTGTTATGAAACTTTTTCTAAATGAAGCATAATTTCAGAAACGAATTACCATTATTAATTTAATTCATATATTTCTTGATTATATAGGTTTCGTCTAAACTTTCTCTAAAATTTAATAAATTACCCGTTCCTCTGTTTGTTATGTTCTTTCAAAAAAAAAAAACAAAAAAAAAAAAAAACCTTTTAGCAGACATCGTAGTGCTTGGTGGAAGGCAGTGTAACTAATGCTAAAGACATTATAGAGACTCGCGGAATGGTGTCGAGCTATTGAGGTGAACGCAATCTCCGGGCGCAACCCATTTTATTAAATTGGATTCTCTTCTATAATCTTCATTTTTCCCTAAAAGAAATCTTTTCTCTTTTTTGTACATAAGATTCTCCTTTCATCTATATCCATCATGTTCCCTTCCTTTATACAACGTCAGACATTCTAATGCAAATAGAGCTCCCAGTTAAATTTTAAATATATACGAGGAGGAATACGTAGAGGAATAAATACCTATATAGACGGATAAAAGGCATTATCTGATTACCAGAAAACAGTGTTACCGACATCAAGTAAATGACATTTGGTTTAATCGAATACTGAAATGCCTACACAGAATAGGCTTACAACAGATTAATACGAAACACATTGACATAAACAATAAACCATATGATGGAAAAACTGGGATGGGTAATACTAGAGATACGTTTAAATGTGTGCGTGGCGTGTAAAAGTTCCAAAAAATGATCTATTTACTTAAACAGAGATCAGTTACAAATGTAACATAATGAAACAACATTTTGGTCCCTGTTTCATCTTTTCTCGTAGCAACATGACTAAGCAACGTCCAAGGGTACCTACATCACGACATACGAAAGCTCGTAAAAAAACTGATTTTTTATCAGCGTTACACATACATTGATATATTCCTCAAGCGAACCTAATCGAGTTAAAATGTTGGTAAAACACAATACTTCGACTACTGTACTCTCCGTCTCCATAATCAGGTAAACAAAAACCTGAAGTTGAAGCTTGACAAGAGTCCACAGTTGACAGATTAACATGGCAAAGGCGGGCGTTGCTACGTTGGCAAGCAGCAGTCTCAGACGTTATTAGCACCTCACGGAGCACCAGAAAACACGGAACGTTGACGACGAGCAGCCTAGGAGATAAGGACAAATATGCGGTGGCGTAATATAGACTAGAACTAGAACATGGCTTCGATTTAGAATCAACCAGGGTGCCGGCGCCTACCAGAAGTTTTTGGGACAGCTTTCTTACAGAAATGGTTGAAATTCACTCCTGAAAACCTGGATTTTGGTTTCCATCTTAGTGATGCTTGGGTGACGGTTACTAACGCTGTTCTTCGTCAACGTTCCGAGTTTTGTGCTCCACTGCCTGTTAATAACGCCTGAGACTGCTGCTAGGCAACGTAAAAACACCTACTTTTGTAATGTCAGTCTATCAACAACGCGCTCTTGGGCAACTAAAAACTTAAGGTTTTACGACTTGTCCACTCGTCACCTGAAGATGCCGAATGAACGAATAGTCGTCGAAATATTGTGTTCAAATAACATTTTAATTCGGATATTTTCCCGTGAAGAAAAAATAAATAATCAAGCTTGTAAATGCAACAAGCCACCGGGTTTTCCATCACTATTTACTCTTGTTCAGTTTATCAGAAATACCTTTCTTCTCGGTGTCAGCGTGGGTGGATTGTAAAAAGTCTCAGCTCTTATAGTAGACGCGACTCGGCTCGTTCGCAATACCCGGCATCTCGGCTTTGAGGCATTCTTGCAATTTTCTCATTTGTTCCACAGAAGTGCTCTTGAACTCTCTTGAACTTTTTCGGTTCCTTTGACAATGTTCTATTCGCTCGAGCTCTTTTACGCTGCTCCTGGAGCTTCTTACTCTTATCGTGGTGTTTTATTACATGATTTGTGATAATGTTCAATCTTCTACGGCTTATAACCATTAAATTATAAACGACGGATTTTTTTTATGTTGAAAGCACTGCACGAATCTCGACAAGTTCCACAATTATCTATAGGAATCAAATGTGTCTCGTCTCTTTATTCCGCTGGTACTCGAGTTGGGTTCCAAATTGCTCTGCTTAGAGAGAAGTTGCCTATGGTTTATTTCTTCAACATATGACCACATGCTATATGACCACATATGACCAACATGCTATATGACCACATAACTTGCAATACATACGTTGTAATGAAAAAAGGGCGAAACAGATTTGCAGTTTCTCTAATTTTGGCGAGACATTTTAAAAACTTTTTAGCTCAAACATTATCCTACCAAAATAAATTCCTAGCAATTATCAGTACTTTAAGAATCCAACAAAACAAACTAATTTCCATTAAATTCAACGTTCGGCAACGAAAGGGAGAATGCTCTATCAGTTGAAACTGTGCCAAAACTAGAGCAGTTGTCATCAGATTGTTTTCATTATCTGTTATTACCTTAATTAAATTCAGTTGGCCGTGTGTTGTGGGATTTATTACAATCAGTTGAAAGCTTTGTACTAGTATGCACACCAGTATTACGGACACTTTAACAGATTCATTATTACTTGCTATAAATTATCTGTCTCTGCAATCGACAAAAGCAAACCGACCAATCTAGCACTGTCTATAACACACCGGCTGTCGAATGCACGATACGATCTATTTACTGATATGAAATCTGTTTCGCGGTCCGCAGTGAAACTAAATAACAGACATGGTTCTGTCATGCGTCACCAAATGAAAATATTGTTTTAAGAGAAGGAAAGTGAAATTAATCCATATGCTTCTTATCTTTGTTTGGACGAGTTGCCATCCTTCTTACGCTGCGTTATAATGACAATGGCAAGGACTCCCCTTGGACTTCAACAACTGCTAAGTAGACCATGGACAAGTATAAATGAATAATGGTATTTTCCTGGTTTAAAGATGATATGCCAGCCAGTGTAACTACTTTGACATAACCAGCTGATAAGACATAAGAGTTTAAAGTTGTCATAGGCAAAGTTTAAAGTTGTTACAGGCAAAGGCTCTCCATTCGCGAGAAATCAAACTCTGTATTAATTACTATCAATTTATCCTATGGCAATATCGTAATTACTCTAACTCAATAAAATAAAATAAGTACATGTCCGATCAATTCGGTGGCCATGCGAAACAATTTCCCTAATTACAACCACTGTGCTGGTAATGTTGTCGTATAAAACTACAACGTCAGTTAGTTACTGAATTTTATATTCCGGTAGGAGACATCATGCAAAATAAATTTTTTACTGTTCACATCACGGTATGATATATCCCAAAAATTCTGCCCTGAATTATCAACCGCTCCCAAAGGCTAAATGTTCATAGAGTGTACATTCATGGAGAACGAACAATGTAAAACATAGAGTGAGGTTTATTACGTCACGTGCTGTTGAATAAGGCTGAACACATTCCGCCGAGAGATTTTTGGGATACACGAAAATATTCCACAGCAAAAATTTAAAAGTCTTGTGCTATGGGCTGCAATTATTAAGAATGATAACAAACTGTTGATTTGTCTTTATTGACATTCGAGAGAGTACCGAAATTGGCCCAAGATTCTTTATTATTAACAATTAACTTCTTTTATATAATAAATGGCAACTTAGTTAAACTCCTGCTAATACACTGGATTAGGCTCAATAACATGATACTTTTCTTAAATACGTAAATGTAAGAATGCTCGCTACGGAGGGTGCGGAATCATGTGGTTCTATCAGATCTGATTATGCGATTATCGCTGAACACAATACAACGCCGTTCATTGTTTTCAGCGGTTCTGCACTACTTTAGATGACCATTGTCGGTGAGTACGTCGGTGATCAGGGAAGAGGTCCCTCTTCCAAAGTTCCGAAAAGCGCAACGGTTTCACTCCTGGAGTCATGGTGTGGGAAGTCATCGGGTGTGACTTCAGATCTCGTCTGTCAGAGATTGAGGGAATTCTGGCATCACAACAGAACGTCACGGACATTATGCGTTTCCATGTGTTAACTCTCATGTGATAGTACCTTGATGCCACAGGACAATGCTCGTCCACACAATGCACGTGTCTCTATGATCTGCCTGCTTGATGTTGAGGTACCCGTGTCGCCAGTAAGATCCTCAGACCTGTCCCAGATAGAACAGACGTAAACATTACCAGTATCCTGTATATCAAGGACCAGTTACAACAGTTCTGGTCCAGCTTCCTTGAGAGGATACAACGGCCTTGTGACTTCCTTCCCACCCAGCCGAATCAATGCATGCATCCAGGGCGATGGGGTGCAACGACGCACTGATAAACTGACTCATACTGCCATGTTCTTTGAAATTTGCCTCGATTTTATAATTACTGAAATAACGTCACATACCATCTCAAGCTGAGAAGTTTCATTTCGTTTTCTCCTCCCCACTTGAGTGCTTCGTTTTTTTTTAGTTTTTTTAAATATTTATCTCTACTTCTTCTTTTCTTTCTTTTTTGTCTGGCAGTGTATATTTACATAGACGGGGATTATATTAAAATTTATGGTAACCATTTTTATTGGTGCTAGTCAGGAAAGAAATTTTAAAATTTGTAGTGTATTGGACTAAAATTAAATCATTCTCCATAACAACTCCAGGGCTTGAGCGGCAGAGAATGAACTTAATCTTCTCGTGCGATGGGGACATAAAGTTTTCTAGTGTTCACCCGTACTTTTATCCATGTGATTTTGACTTCATACCAAACTTGAGCCATTGCGTGGAATACGCATTCTTGCGCTTGAAAAGATTGACACAGCAAGGAGATGTGAGTTCAGAAGGTATGAGGATATTTGATGTCTGAGGATATTTGATGTCCTTCACATTTTTGACAACGTGTGGAGGATTCTATTGGGGACTGTTTCGGAGCACAGTGGATGCCATACCTACGCATATGGCGTTGTGACTTTCATGTTATAATTAAAGGGAGAAACGAATTTGAAACGAATGATTAATGTTTCTCATTTTGATTTTCTCTCTATTCCTTTGCACACTTCTACTATGCTCAAGTCTAAAACTTATATCAAATGGTAGACTATATCCCAATCTTGTAGATTTGAGGTAACCCTCATATATATATATATTGACATACCTGGGAAATCAATTAACGGATAATGTAAAAAACCGTATCGAAACAGGCAACTTATAAAAACTGCAAAGTTGTTCTGCGCTATTTAAAGACTATGCTATGCAACAAAAACATATAACGAAGTTAAATTAATCAATCTACTTGGCATATTGCGTACCTTTAATGACTGAAAAAGAAATATCAAAGTCGGCTTCAGATAGCGGAAATTAGATTTTGAAGAAATAGGTTAGAGAAGAGAGAGATGGAGGGATAGAGAGAATAATACGTACTGAGGAAATGTAAAGTTAAAAATTTAAGAAATACTGAAAAATATATTGGCACTGTGGGGAGTCGTTAAATGGATAAAGAAAGCAATCTAAATGCTAATCGAAAAGAAAACAGAGCGAGGGAGATCCAAAATACGATTAGTCCACGGCCCAGCGGAAATTGTAAGACGACTGATCTTGCCATGGAAATAGTGGTAAAAAAAGAGTTGATAAGGCACTTTGAACAGATAAATTTTTACACTGGTTTATGAAGATTTTCCGATTGTCCGGTAGCCACGTGATTTTTGTTTTCCGCGAAGCAGGGTACATAATACTTTAAACTTCTCAAAATAGTAGAAATGATAGGTAACTGCTCAAATAACAATGCCACTGAAAGCTTTTTACATGATTAAGAACACCAGAAAATCTTTATATCAGACTTCGAATCTAAAGATTAAAGAATATTACAAGAAACAAGTCACATAGTATTCGGTTTAGCAGTAATCCGAGCGAATTTCCTCTGTTGCGTTTACAGGGAACTTATGTACACAGAAAAAATTCTGGAAAACGATAATTGCTCCGACGGTCTTTTCTCGTGCATAACAATGCAAATCATTCAAGAGACGATTATAATTTATTCAAAATTAGTTGAAAGTTTCAACCGATGTACCAAATATTTACAAGCATTAAATAGCATATGTACTTAATTAAACATTTTAAAACAATTAAATTGATTCATAAAATACATTTATCGGTACAGTATTCCCAATTACCATTGCGAAAATTAATATACCACGCAATATACTGCTTTTAATATAACCACAACAGTAAATAAGTTCATTTATAGCCCTTTCACTCATCAAAACACTATATATTCATAAATAATAGAACAGATTTTCAGTTTATAAATTTCCTTCTCTACCAGACAGAAATTTAGTAAATTTCAAGGATTGTAATTAATGGGAATTGTTTCTTAGAACTGTAATAGAGTAGTGGAGACTTAGTTGGTGAGGAATCCAACTTGCCTCAATCTATCCGTCGCAGGAAGTTGGGAAACAACACTTATAATGACAGATCCTTAAACAGATGTGATTAAAGTTTTGTAACAATGACAACACCGTATTTGATGGAATTCTGCCCATGCTAAGAAGTTAATGACAAGCAAAAATTAATCGTTGTGAAATCATTTAATGAGGATCACTGAAATTTCGATCATTCTACTCACACTTTTCTATGATTTTTTTTCCGTAATAAAACTGTACTAGGCTGACAATTAGAAAAACAACACAATAATCTTACAAACAGATATTATTTACTAAGTCATGAGTTTTCTGATTTATTTTGGAGGAAAGAACGTAAAATAATTCGAATTAACGGTAATACTATACAGATCACAAACTAAATACTACATTTATCCGCGGTGTGTGTGTGTATTGGGGTATACAACAAAGTTGATGATGATTCAGATATTGGCTATTTTTCTCAAGAGCAGGCGTGAAATGTCGGTATCGATTTTAAACCTCACGTCCAGTTTTAATCAAACGTTACACTCCTTATGATTACTTTCATGTACATAACAGACTCTCTAGTCACATTGCAGGAGATATAGAAAACATACCCTTCTATCAAACGACTCTTACTCTACATTAATGAATAAGATGAAATAAGTTGGGTGTACGTTCAATGGCTAGTTCTATTTTTGGAAAATACCATTATTAAGCAGCAGTGAGATTACAGAAGAGGCATCAGATTTATCTTTCGCTAGAGCAAATACATCCGAAGCAGAAGTTCGGTATTTGTGACTGTCATTTAGATAAAGAGCTTATGGATAACAAGTAGAGAACAACTCAAATGTTTTAACTCATGCTTTCGTCAAAAGTTCTTAACATTTAACCGGAATTGTTGCACATGTTTACACAAAAACTATAATTCTTATTCCCTCAGGATTGCATTAAGAGTTTTGCATGAAGGATAAAATATTATCGGTGCGAAAGGTAAACAATGTGTAGTGGTTTAAGTAATTATGTCAAATTATCGTTTTGGATTTAAATGATTCGAGCCCCGGTGTTAGAAGAAGTTTTCATCATTTAGATCTTAACTAACAGGATATTAGAGGTGAAGCACGATTAATAATCACCAAATTGTGTCCCAAAGATTTTGAGTAAATCATAAATCGTTCGCAATGCATAGAGCAGACTCCGGTGATGTTTCATGCGTCGTATTCCGATGTTAAACCTAACAGCTTCCTTGGAACCTTTCCGCAGGTTAACTGTGGATGAGACAAAACAGGGTACCACCAATCTTCGTCCATTATCTTCATATAAACAACACAAACAAATAATCAAGCACAACTAAGTCTACACTCACACAAAATCGTCTACACACACGGAGTACAAGAACTGGAAGTCCTTTGTGTGCACTAGGGTTGTTGCGGATGTGATCTTTGCGGAAGCGGATGTTTAACGGAAGTGGAGGTGCAATTTTTATATTATTTAATATTTTATTGAAAATAAGCTTAAAATATACAAAAAGTCTTCTCTTGATAAGAAGTAATAAATCTGCCATTAGATTTGGAACAGAACATTTTAGAAACTACAAACTTCTTTATAGAATCAAATTAAATCCATTAGTAAGTTAAGTAAACCATAATAAAATCATTGCTATGTCAATTAGAGCAATTAGAAAACTATTTATTTCTGGCAATAAATATTTAAAAAGCACAGGCAAAACTAACTGAGATAATAATGTTTACTTAGCAGAGAAGCTACACTAATCTAATAGTTAAAGCCTAAAAGTGGCAAATTATATTTAATAAACAATAATTTTGCTGCTTTGTCTCCTTCTAATCGATTCCTGAGTGGATCATAAATTAAACTTGCTCCACTAAAAAGTTGTTCCCTTGGTACAGAACCGAGAGGAGGCGACAGATAAGCACGCACTATATGTGAAAATGCTTCAAATTTAGTGTTCATTTTACACCACAATAGAGGATCCTCGGTTAGCGGGAGCCGATTTTCATTGTTATATTCATTTAGTAATGATTTCCATACCGAGATTTGGGATTTCCATAGTTTCCCATACACCATTTTGTCAGTCATCTTTAATTACTAAATCCTAATAAGAAAATTCTTTCACGGAGTAAAATGGGTACTTAAGTAAAAACTCTTTATGTCTGGATTTTAGTCTGTAGGCTTTAGTAGATAAGATTTTATTTTCTGTGGTAAGACAGAGAATAAAGAAGCTTTAGTGAATTTAACTCTTTTTGCTGGATCTTAATTACTGGCTTACGAAGGCGGTGTTCGGACGATATTTTACAATACTCAGAACTAAAAATAGTAAAGAGATACAATTTCTTCCGTATTTACATGGCAGATTGGCAATTTTTCAATCTGTCAGATCAGTATTCGACAATTGTGTTGCTTCAAAAGCCTTAGAAGCCATCAGGGCTTGACTGTACGTTTCTTCCGGCGTCTCCGTCCTTCCAGGAAGGTAGAGGATTATAGATCATCCATCCAGGAGGGCGACCCTTGAGCGCAAATTTCACCTGAGCCCTTTTAGTCGGTCACCTTAGAAGGTAGCTCCACCGCAAACGCACAACAAAGCACCTCTTTGTTACATACAAGTTCCGTCGCTTAGCTAACAATACCGCCCAAGTCATTGTTATTCTTAAAACAGGACCGTAAAAATAGTAATGAAAGCATAGTGGTTTTAGCTGAGCGACGATATGCCGAATTTATATAAAGAGAAAACAATAGGCTATATATAAATCTCCCTACGGGCGTGGACGAATACGAGGGTTAGAACCAGAAAAAAAAAAAACAGGGTTGTTACGGATGCAAAAATTTAGACATCCGCGGATGCAGTTGCGGATGCGGATTATTAGAAGTTCACATCCGCGGATGCGGATTCGATGCGGATGCGGATTTTGGGATTTTAAAAGGATAATTATTTAAATTTTAAGTGCATAAATAACTGAAATTCAATTTAATTTTAACTTTTTATTTATTTAATCATATTTTTAGAACAAAATTACACAAGTTTTTAGTTTTGCTTATGACACAACAGAATTTTAAGCTTCGAGTTTCATAATAAAAAATCTTTTTTTAATAATTAAACTTAAAAATTGGTGAATTATATTTAATAAATAGCAATATTGCAGCCTTCTCAGCTTCCAACCTGTTTCTTAGTGGATTATATATTAACCCAGCTCCACTAAATAGTTGTTCGCTGGGAACACTGGCTGGTGGAGGTGATAAATATCTGCATGCTAATTTGGAGAGAATTTTAAATTCACAACGGTTAACTTTCCACAAATTAAGTGGATTTTCATCTAAATCCTCTAAAATTTCGGTGTTAACTCTTGTATGAGACGACGAAATCCAAGTCCTTCCACAAAGTTAAAAGGTAAATTTTGAAGAGCTATCATTTCGCCAATGAGTTTGTCAATCTTTTTTGAATTAGGATTGTTAGTATCCCACTTCTTTTCTTTTTGTAGTGCTTCCTCTAACGAAAGCTGTTTCTTGGCTTGTTGCAACAAAGTCACAATTGTACCTGTAAAAAAATACAATATAATATACACAAACCATCTACTAAATTAAAAATAAGTAAAATTATCAAAATTCGATGTAAAAAAAACTAAAAGTAAATAATACGCATTATAATTGAAGTTTTTAAAAATAAAAAATGCCATTGTGGTGTGCGCTTTCAAATAATTAAAGTGTTATGAGGGCTATAATTTGCTAACAATAAAGTTAGAATTGAAACAAGACTTAAGCATTTAATTTCAAACATAATTTGGAACTAACTTTGGATTATTGTTAGTGCTAAAAAATCTAAAGAAGTGAATATTTTCAATAATACAATTTTTTTATTTTCAATTTAATATAGAAAGTAACATAAAATCATGTGACCAATAACAACAATATATTTTAGTCACACTACAATATAATAAAGTAAGGAAAGTTTATAGATATTGACCCTTTTAGCACCAAGTATAATGATCATGATTTGAAATGAAAACAGTAAATTATTAATTAAATTAAATCAATTTATCTAACCGTAACTAAGTTTGTAAAACATGATTGTAAATTCGATATTCCGATATTTTCGATACATACCTGCTTCATCATTTTTTTTCTTCAATTCCTTTCCTTTATTCGCACTTTGGAATAAACAAAACTCCTCCGGGTGTATTGATTTCAGGTGATTTTTCAAAGAAGTAGTATTGCGTCCCTTCCGTGAGTAATTTTTATTACATATCTTACACTCCGACTTCTCCGGATCATTTTTGTCTATTGTAAAAAAAGTCCAGATACTGCTTTTTATTTGTGGCGACATTTCACTTAATATTTATATCAAAATATTCATTAAACACGCAAAAAACTATGAAGTACACAGTAAACACTAACAGTAACTATAATTTATTGACAATGAGAAAAAACACAACAAACAAAACGTGTAGGATCTTGTTACCAATGTGCGCCTTCCTATTCGTCAGTTACCGAATGAAGTTAGCAATTACCAAAACAAACACGAAGCACGTGCCACTCCTGGCTCCGCCCACTTTCTTTACATGTAGCTACTTTTTTATGTGAATCTGCATCCGTAAAAACTCTGCATTGATTGATGCGGATGTGAATGCGGATGCAGATGTCTGAATTAATGCGAATATTCCGCATTTGCGGATGCGGATGCGAATATTCGTAACACCCCAAAAAACACACACATCCGCTATACATCCGCTTTAAAATTTGCGGATGCGGATGTCCAATTCTATGCGAAACTTTCGCACTTGCGGATGCGGATGTGGAGATCCGCTACAACCCTAGTGTGCACTAATATATCGAGAAGTACCTGTTTGTGTATCTTACGAAACTAATGGAAACATTAATAGTTCGTCAATAGTCACCAAGATTTCTCCCATAAGTTGGTATTAAGGCCGATTCGCACTAGAAATCACGTCAGGTTAGGTCATCTTAGCTCATGATCCAGAATCTCGCCTGTAGAAATCACACTCGCGGTCACATCAGCTTCATCATATTTTTGGCCATTATAAATTGTTTTATTGTTGTTTAAACTTTTAAATCCAGTTTAACAAAAGAGGAAAACTAAAATGAAACACTACAACACAGTAATCAAACCAGAAGGTCAGCACGTCTCAGAATGTTTGTTGTCCATGAAAACTGGAGAAATAGAGGAGATACAGAAAAGGGAAAGGAAAATCTTGAGAAAAATTTGGGGACCACTAAAAACTGGAAATAGTGAGTTTAGACACCGGAGGAATAAAGATCTATACAAAGAAGAAGAAATTGAAAGGATGTCAGACACGATCAAAAAGGAGAAAATCACTTTTTTGGTCACATAAGGAGAATGGATAACAACTGACTTACAAAAAGAATATTCAACCATGTTTACAAGAGTACGAAGGACAACCAGTGGATCCAAAGAGTAAAGAAAGATATGATTGAGATCGGAACAACAGAAGATTTAATACAAGATCGAGTAACTTTCAGGAGATTGATCCAAAATTTCGAGGGATTCCCGGAGAAAGCAAACAAAAATTATAAAAACCACGCAACAAGTATAATTATCGCAAAAATTGACTATTTTATTAGTAGAATATATTAAGAATTCGATTCATTGTCCTCTTTTGTTCTTCTTCTTCTCTTCGATATCGGCCATCTAAGGACCACGAAAAGTAATTTTGATTGTTTTTAATATATTTCAATTGTTTAAGTATTGTTAATGTTCGAGAAATATCTGTCGGAATCCTTTGAGGTGTTCTAGAAATTTCAATAGAGCTTATATAAAGTGAACATCCGAGACAGAGGAACAGTTTTCACCGACTAAATTTTCGGCGGCCAAGGACTGTATTGTCCATGGAGGAAGGAAATATATGGAGGAGAAGTGACGTTAAATTGGTGAAGCAGGCTCGCGCAAGCGCAGTGGCGGCAGCGGCGATATTGCGCTTCCAAACAGTGGCGTAGCTAGGTCCACAAGGGCCCCGGTGCAAAAAATTTATTTTGGGCCCTCAGGCCAGACGGGCGACCTTTTTTTTGCTTCGTGTGCTGGTGATGGGGGTCCTTGAGTTGTCCTTAGGGGCCCCGTGAGCAGTGGTTGGGGGCCCCCCTGAGCGAGCAGTCAGGGCCCTTAGTGGGGGCTTCCTGTGTCTCAGAGGCCCCTTTAGACGACGGTAGAGCTAAAAAAAAAATGCGCTTTGGGGCCCCCTGAGCGTAGGGGCCCCGGTGCACTGCACCGCCTAGCCCCATAGTAGCTACGCCCCTGCTTCCAAACAATTGCGGTGTTCCCAGTATATCCCGAAAACTAAGCAAGATATCGAAAAATTTTATTCTTTAATTTTGATTTGTCTCGTCGTGTTACATAAGAATCGATCATTAAATTTGACTGTTGAGAAATTTTTCTTCTCCATTTCAACTCAAGACACCTCACTTTTGATACAGTATATCTGTAGAACTAGGTGAGATATCGAAAATTTTTATTCTTTATTTTTCATTTGTCTCGTCTTTTTAAATAAGAATCCATCATCAAATTTGACTTTGACCAATTTTTTCTTCTGAATTTCAACCAAAACCATTTCACATTTGGGACAGAATATCTCGAAAACTAAGCAGGATATCAAAAAATTTTATTCTTCATTTTTTATTTGTCATATCAAGTTACATAATAATCCATCACCAGATTGCGGCGTCACGTTTATCCTAGAGTCCCCTTGAGGTTTATGTACATATTCCCCGTGTCTGTATGGAAGCGGCCATGCCCCCTCCACTCCGGCCATGCCCCCCCACTCCTCCTCCGCCCTGCTTCACTTCAATGTGTGGTGAAGGTCTCTTGCGTCGTCTCCATATATTTCCTTCCTCCATGGTATTGTCTGTGGAAGAAGTTTTGTATATAATCGCTGGATTATATGTATGCGTGTAAACAGTATCTTTGAGGTCGTTTTATGAAAATAAAAGCAATTTTAAGGTGAAATGTATGGTGGACTGGTTATTTATCATATTAATTAAACCACGAGCAATCTAATAGTATGTTTCTCAGCGGTTGGTGCACCTGATATGGTAAGTGATGGACTCTTTCCTATTTAGTGTAAATGATATGATTCCCTGTTCCATTCCCATGCTGGGCTTCTAACGCCGTAGCCTGCTAGCCCACACAGGGATACTAAACATTCGCACTTGCCGCAGGCAGGCAGGCAGGTGGTCGGGCGCCATGTTGGGCAGCGCACAGTGGAGGCGGCCGACCGTGTGGAACAGCGCGCAGCTGGGCATCTACCGGGACCTGGAGCTGGACGCCAGCAGCGACCGCAGCGGCACGCGGCACACCAGGGACCGATGGCGGCTGCGGTTCTGCGTGGCCACCGCCGCGGTGGCGCTGGTGGCGCTCACGGTAAGCCGCGCACTGCTCGCGCCACCTAGGAGCATCCACAATCTACGTGGCTCGGTGTGGCAGAAAGCTTCGTTGGGTTATGTGGAAGGAGGGGAGTTTAAATTTTGGATATTTATTTCCTTCACTAGTGTAAGGCCGTGACCGTTTTTTGCGTATCGTCAGGGTGAAGAATAGTTCCAGTTTTTAGGACGAAAGATTATGGCAGATTGACCTGATTTTACCAAATATAAACTTGACCTGTGTTTCAGGATGAATAAAATCTCTTAAGCTTGAAGAACTCAGGAGCATTAATAGAGGTAGGTATTAAACACGAACAGGGACGATAGCGCAATCGTATAATTGTTTCAAAGGTCATAGACTCGAACTTGCTTAAGTACAATCTTGACTTTTATTTGACCCTTAAAGTTACTCTGCAAAATTAAAAAAAAAAATCCTGTTTGCTTCGAAACACTCATAATTTAATCAGCGACCAGAGAACTTAATACACATTCCATATTAGGGGGCATCGATAAATTACTTGAAGTGTTTTTTCCGGATTTCCGGGAACCCTCCGCACTCTTAAAATTCGCCTTCGCAACTTTTTTTTTTTTTAAAAAAAAGGAATTTTCACCCTTCCAAAGCCGGTTAAACACACACTTTTCGACAATATTACGTTGAGATTTCGTTGGACTCCCTCCCCCCTATTTCACCTCACGTAATTTATGGACGCCCCCTTACTATACAGTTGAGCAACTCCGAAGAAATGAATTGCCAGAATAATCGATTCGGTTACATATTTGATCTGATGTCCACTTTAAATAACCTAATAACTCACGTACAGAGAACATGAATAAAGACCGTTAACGAAAGTGGTAAGTAAAATACATTAAATGCAAATAAACCATAATGCATTAGCTTTGGTCGAGCAACAACATCAGTGAAAATTTTAATTAAATTTAAATTTACTCTATAAGCCGGAATGACAGTTGGCATTCATGGTTACAGCATGAGTAATTCAATTTTTAAGAGTTTTTTTTTTTTTGTTTTAGTTGCTTTCAGTAGCACCATGTTACTGAAAAGCAAAAATTATCAATATTTTTTAAAATTATGAAACGCTACGAAAATCAAACATTATATATTACGGCTATGCTTAGCAATTAAATTGCGGGCATAACCCCGAATTTCTTCTAATTGTAACTCTGGTCGCTTTTTGCGAGCGAAGGCTGTCACGTGATCGAGCTGAATGAGTGAGTGAGTGCGGTTACGAAATTATATCATCATCATCATCAGTTTTCTGCCCTCGGGCAGGTTTTCACTTGGCTGCTCTCCATGCTCTTCTATCTTCTGCCTTTCTCTTGAGGTCCATGTAGTTACCGTATTCTTTGATGTTATCTATAATTTTTCACCTCCTTCTTCCTTTTATTCTTCTCCTACAAACGAAATTATATAGTAGATTTAATTATCTCTGTATGTAATTTAGATGTCCTATACACTAACAGTGCTGCGCTTGCGTGTGACTTGAAGTCATCGGGTTGGGTTGCACGCGGCCGGCGAATTTTAACTAACTGATACACGACAATTCATTACGATTCGAAAACAATATACATACCGTACCTAGACTCAAATTCGCATACAGATGACATTTTCAAAAGCAGCGACAGTTCTTTTTGTTTTGATGATTCAAAATAAAGTTGTTTCGATTTAAATCGCCTTCGTGATACCACTCTGCTTGTTGATAAGATAATTCTACATAAGAACGAAGTTCCTCTGAGCGTTGAGAATTTATTGAATGCTCTCGAGTAACTAGCCAAGTTAAGGAAGTGTTCTACATCTACAGCTACATTTTTACTTTGCAATTCACAAATATTGTCGGTGGCAGAGGGTGGCAAGCACCAATCGCAATTCTGTGCATTCCAATCCCGAATAGAGCGAGATAAGAAAGAATACGTACGAGTTTCAGTACGGCAACTTATTTCTCGAATCTTATCCTTCCTGTAATTGCGACCTAAACAGGTTAGGGGAAGAAATATTTCATTGCACTCGCAAATTAAAGATTTCCGCATGTACTCCAACAAAATCAAACGAAAACGATCCCAGCCCAATCCACGTATCAACTCTGTGACACTTTCGTAAGGACTGTAACTAGCAGTCACGAATCGAGTGGCTCTCCGTTGTACTTTCTCTAACGTGGCAATCAATCCCTTGCGATACGGATCCCAAACTCCACAACAGTAATCCAAATGCGGGCGGACTAGTGTTTTGTACGCTATTTCCTTTGTATGAGCATTACAACTTCTCAAAATACGACCTATGAATCGTAGTTTAGTATTAGCTTTGCCTACGACGGAAGTTATGAGCAAGTCCCATTTCGTGTTGCTTTGTACTGTTACGCCTAGTTACTTCAGGGAATCCACCGTGTCAACAACTGAATTGTTAACTTCGTACTCGTGGGTAAACGGAGTCTTTTTGTTACTTATTTTCATTGCCTTGTACTTTTTGCAGTTCAGTGTAAGCTGCCATTTATGGCGCCATTCCGAAATAACACCCAGTATTATTACATGGCATTTCGGCGATCACAACATTGTCGCCATCCTCTGGTGAAATTCCTTAACTCGGGCCGAGCGTGGTGGGTGAGTGGTTAACGCTCTGGCCTCGTATTCGGGAGGACGCCGGTACGAATCCCCGTCCGGGTATCTAGATTTGGGTTTTCCATGTTTCCCCAAATCACTTCAGGCGAATGCCGAGATGCTTCCTTTAAAAAAGGCCATGGCCGAATTCCTTCCCGTTCCATGTCAGTCTAAAACAGCTTTGTTCCATCAGAACATTAGGGGTACCTCAAGCAAACTTGATGAGTTGATAATATCTATAGAAGAAACCCAAAAATCATTGAATCTTAACATTAATATCGTATGTCTGACAGAACATCATCTGAAGAATTCTGAAATAGGTCTCCTCCCTTTTATTGGATATAGATTAGCTTCTTGTTATTGCAGGTCAGAGATGAGAATGGGTGGTGCAGCAATATATGTAAGAGAAAATACTGAGACAAAATCGTTAGATGTAAGTAAATACTGTATAGAACAAGATTTTGAATGTTGTGCAATACAGTTAGAATTAGAAAACAAATATCTTATAGTGCTGACAGTTTATAGGGCTCCCACAGGAGACTTCAGTAAATTTTGTAATAAACTTGAGGCGGTTCTAATAAACTTATCACGTACTAAAAGGGAAATTATTCTCTGTGGAGACTTCAACATAAATTTTGCTGTAGAATGTAACCAGACAGATTATCTTCTAGGAATGCTTAGATCATTCAATCTCTATCAAACTGTAAATTTCCCAACTAGAACACAAAAAGATAGTAGTACCATTATTGATAACATTTTTGTAGAGCACAATAAATTAGAAATACATGAAACAGTTCCAATGGTTTGTCAGACCATAATGGTCAAATAAATACTTTGGATGTTGTGGGAAATGAAAATAACAAAAAGAAAGAATTTGTCAGAGTTAGGCCATTAAAGAACAATTCAATAAAAATATTAAATGATGAACTTCTCAATGAGGACTGGAGCAATGTTTATAAATTAAAAGGGGTAAACAATAAATTCAATTACTTTCACCAAAGGTATTTAGAAATTTACAAGACGTGTCTCCCTAAAAACCAGCTCCAATTGGTCAAAAACGAGTAAACAAAAATTGGGTTACAGTTGGCATTAAAACATCTTGCAGACATAAAAGGGGAATTGTATGTAAAAGTTAGGAATACTGATAATATGCTTCTAAGACAACATTACAATTTTAACCAAAGTAATAAAAGAAGCTAAACGTTTGGCCATAAACGATGAGATTAGTAGTTCAGATAATAAGATAAAAAGTGTCTGGAACATTATTAAAAGAGAAACAACCGTATAATACCTTGAACATAAACCTATATCTATAAGCATTAATGATAAGCTTGTAACTGACCCCTCTTATGTAGGAAGTGCTTTCAATAACTACTTCTTAATATTTGCTGAAAAAATAAAAGGAAAATATATTGGGAATATGGATGCTATAGCAATACTTAAATCCTTGTCAACAAAAACATGTCTATATTTCCCACCAGTCAAAATGAAATTGAAAAAATGATTAAATCCCTCAAAAATAAAAAGTCATTTGGTTATGATGAGGTTTCAACCCATGTAGTAAAACAATGTAACACCAACATTAGTAGAGTTATTAGTCATATTTGTAATAGTTCTTTTGAAGAAGGTATCTTTCCTGACTCACTCAAGAAGTCAATAATCAAACCGCTATATAAAAAAGGTGATACCTCAAAGATTGAAACTTACAGACCGATATCACTTCTACCAGCATTTTCAAAAATCTTTGAAAAAGCAATGTACAGAAGGGTGTATGCACATCTACAAAAGAATGACCTACTCAGTAAAGTACAGTTTGGTTTTAGACAAGGCGTTTCAACAGATTCAGCAATTTTTGCTTTTGTAAACAACATACTGGAATCAATGCATAAAAAATTAAATTCCCTAGGTATATTCTGTGATCTTGCTAAGGATTTTGACTGTGTTGATCATGAGATTCTACTAGGTAAATTAGACCACTATGGAGTTAGTGGTAAGCCAGGACATTGGTTTAAATCATACCTGGAAAATAGAAAGCAATGTGTATCACTGAAAGATGCTAATACAGGAAATGTTATAAACTCAGAATGGGGTATAGTTAAATGTGGGGTGCCTCAGGTTTCAATTCTTGGCCCTCTGCTGTTCTTAATTTATATAAATGATCTCCCACATATACTAGGTGATAATGAACACATGGTGCTCTTTGCAGATGATACTAGCATACCCTTGAAAGACCCATCAGCACAAAACCTCGAAAACACAGTAAATGATGCAATAAAGAAAATTAACAGGTGGTTTAATGCCAACAAACTAATACTTCATGTAGAAAAGACACAGTTACTTCAGTTTGTTACAAAAAATAAAACAAAGGACAGCTATAATGTGATATCAGAAGGAAAAGCAATCAGGTGAGTGAAAGAGGTATTCCTGTGATAAATGGTGTTAAGTCGCGGCCTTTTTTAGGGTAAATAAAATAGATTTATTAAGATGTCTAAAGGAAATTAATGTCTCTGATGATCATAATTTGTTGAAATTAAAAATTCCAACTGATATACCAGTATGTAATAATAAAATAAACAATTCAAAGTCATTGCGTCAAAGTGTTCAGACCAGTATTTTCCACCAAAATATAAGAGGAATATTTAGTAAAACTGATGACATTACCTTAAGCCTAGAAGAGATTCAAAATTCCAGAAATTTTAATGTAGACGTTTTGTATATATCTGAGCATCATTTGTCTGATACAGGAATATCTCAGCTCTCCATCCCAAATTATAAATTAAGCTCTCATTTCTGCAGATGTAAAATGGAGAAAGGGGAGTTGCCATTTTTGTTAAAAATAATATTGATTGCAGTAGTGAGTTGTAAGTAAGTATTGTATAGAACAACACTTTGAATGTTGTGTTACTAAACTAGAATATGATAAGGAAGAGCTGATAGTGATAGCAATTTACAGGGCCCCCTCAGGTAATTTCAGACTGTTTTTATCTCATTTAGAGTCTTTACTACTAAGTTTTACAAATAGCAAACAAATAATATTATGTGGAGATTTCAATGTTGACTTTCTGAATCACAGCAATGATAGATTAGATATGGAAGCCTTGATGTTGTCTTTTAACTTAACAGCACTTGTAAATTTTCCTACGAGAATACAAAATAATAGCAGGACTGCAATTGATAATTTTTTTATGGATATTTCTCAGTGCAGTAATTACAACATACTTCCAGTAATAAATGGTATCTCAGATCATGATGCCCAGCTATTATGTATCGAGTCCAGGAACACTGTTAAACAGATAAAGAAAAGCTGGGTTTATAGAAGAAATATTAGTGAAAATAATATAAAACACTTCATAGATACCTTAAACAATGAAAACTGGTTAGAAGTATATAATGCGCAGGGTGTTAATGCGAAATTTGATTCCTTTCTGAATATATTTCTAACACTTTTTGAAGGTAGTTTCAAAAAAAGGAAAATTCTCAACACTCCAAACAATGAACTGGGCATGGGATGAATAACGAAGGGTATTAGAATCTCTAGTAAAACAAAGAGGGACCTTTATTTAAAAATGAGAGAATCAGATAAATATGCGCTGAAAGTTCACTATAAACTTTATTCTAAAATACTAAGAAATGTAATAAGGAAGGCCAAGAACAGGTACATATCGGCGAAAATAGAAAATTCAGACAATAAAATGAGAACAATATGGAATATAATAAAGACTGAAACAGGAAAAACTGTAAATCACTCTAAAGACATAAAAATAGAACGAAATGGATATGTGTATAGCGAAGTAGGGGAAGTTTGTGAAATATTTAACAAACATTTTACGTCAGTAGTAGATAAATTAGGCATAGAAAAGCAATCCCCACATAGTGCTCTAAGGCCTCTTGAGACTGCTTTCCCAAATAGCTTTGTGGAGATGAAATTGCCACCAGTAACAGTCTCAGAAATAAATAAATTCATTAAACAATTAAAACCAAAAAATTCTTCCAGCTATGACAATATTTCAAGTAAATTACTGAAAAGATGTTCTGACTGTATCAGTCATGTACTTGTTCACATTTGTAATGAATCCTTAATACAAGGTGTTTTTCCCGATAGACTAAAATATGCTGTTGTAAAACCATTATTTAAAAAAGGAGAAGTAACATGTGTAGACAACTATCGTCCCATTTCATTACTTTGAACATTCTCAAAGGTTTTTGAAAAAGTCATGTCTAGTAGAGTAATATAACATGTTACACACTATAATATCCTCACTAATTCACAATTTGGGTTCAAAAAAGGATCATCCATACAAATGGCTATATTTTCATTTTTAAATAACACATTTGAGGAACTGAATAATAAAATGAATCCTGTAGGAATATTTTGTGATCTTGCAAAAGCATTTGACTGTGTAAATCATGAATTACTTTTGAAAAAAAATGGAATACTATGGTATTTTTGGGACCGCAGGTAAATGGTTTAAATCATACATTAAAAGCCGAATGCAAAAAGTTTCAATTTTTGATTCTAAAATAAGTAAAGATGCTTCATCAGACTGGGAGAAAATAAAACATGGAATTCCACAAGGCTCTGTCTTAGGTCCCCTCCTCTTTCTGTTATACATCAATGACCTTCCTGGAAATTTATCCGACATAGTTAAGAGTGTTTTATTTGCAGATGACACTAACCTGACTGTGCGTAAAACACCAAACAGTACTATAGAATTTAATGTAAATGAAGTACTTAGAGTAGTAGCAAATTGGTTTTAAGGCAAATTCATTCAAATTAAATTTTGAAAAAAACACATTATATTAGGTTTAAAACAAAAAACTATGCACAGCCAGATATATGTATAAACTATAAAAACAACACAATCTTAGAAACAGAGAGTATAAAATTTCTTGGTATTAAAATAGATCAGAAACTCTGTTGGCATGATCATATCACTACACTACTGACAAAGTTAAGTAGTGCCACCTTCGCAATATGAACACTTTCTCAAACAGCAGATCTAGAATTAATGAAACAGGTGTACTCCTCATATTTTCATTCAGTAATGTCATATGGCATAATTTTTTGGGGAAACTCTTCACAAAGTAAAAAAGTTTTCATAGCACAGAAAAGAGCTATTAGGTTTCTGTGTAGGGTAAAACCAAGAACTTCTTGCAGACAACTCTTTAAGAAACTCAATATTCTTACAATGTATTCTCAGTATATATATTCTCTCATGAGCTTTGTCATAGAAAATTTTAACCTGTTTACACCTAATTCACAGGTACACAGTTTCAATACAAGAAACAGAAATAACTTGCATAAAACACAAACATCTCTGTCATTAGTACAAAGAGGAGTTAATTATTCTGGGATACATCTGTTTAATAAACTACCTAATCGTATAAAACAGCTTTCAGATAATAAAGATGTATTCAAACAAAAACTTAGAGATTATCTTATTGGCAACTCCTTCTACTCCATTCAAGAATTTGAAGAAAATAATTAATTGTACTCATTATGACGTTTGCAAAACTCAGTTGCAAAAATGTATGTTTATTATTATTTCTTGTATTTGTAAAATATGTATATATATATATTTACTATGATATGACTCATATTATGTGTATATGTATCAACAATGACATGTTTTACATCCCAGAGGTACTTCCTCAGCAGGGATCCATGGAACAAGATTGATAAATAAATAAATAAATAATGAAAGCAGTTTCACAAAATTCCTGCGTGTATATATAGATAACAAATTGAACTGGAAACAGCATATTCAACAACTTCTTAAAAAACTGAATTCTGCAACATTTTCACTGAGGGTAATATCTAGAATAGCTAATATAGAAACCAGAAAGATAGTATATTTTGCATATTTTCATTCCCTGCTCACTTATGGCATCTCATTCTGGGGAAACTCGTCACAAGCACAGAGGGTATTTAAATTGCAAAAGCTTGCTATAAGAACTATTTGTGGAGCAAGCCCACAGACGTCGTGCAGAAATCTATTTAAAAACCTGGGTGTACTAACAATGCCAGCACAGTATGTATACTCTGTACTATGATTTGTAGTGGAAAATCCTGAACACTTCAATCTTAATGCTGACATACATAGCCATAATACTAGGAATAAATATAATATTCACAAGGATTACAAATCACTGTCAATTGTACAGAAAGGGTTAACATTTACTGGAGCATCCTTATTCAATGTATTACCAACAGAAATTAAATGTTATCTACAAAAACCCAACTACTTGAAGTCCAAACTGAAAGAGTGTCTGCTTCAGAACCCATTTTACTCTGTGAAAGAATTTTCTTCTTGGAATTTGGTAACTAAGAATGACTGATAAAATAGTATATGTGGTGTATGGAAGGGGAAGGTGACAAAAATTATCCACAATTACTAAAATGATATATGGTTTTTCTTTCTGTTGAAACTTTTGACAAATGAAGTAATTACACTGTTTACAAAATTTCACTCATATATAGTAACTAACATGGGATAGCATGCACTCAAAAACTGCTGTGAAAAATTATCATACTAACAGGTTTGTAAGTAATTGACTGCTTATGAGTTGTTGGTAATATAATTGATATTGCTAATAGGTGTGTGTACTGTTCCACATAAATAGCAACTAACATAATATAATACGTAGTCACAAATTACAGTGAAACTTATCATGGTAACTGGTTGGTAAGAAAATAACTGGTTATTAGATGCTGGTAACAAGTGTATACACTGTTACACATAATAAGTATTAATTAACTAGGGATTGTATTTGTAGATTACAGGAGATATTGGTTATACTAATGGGTTGTAGCTAACCTGTCAATATATAATAATATTATCAATTATATAGTAGTATTGACATTACTAATAAGTGTATGTACTGTGCCACATCCCCGAGATTATTCTCACATGGGATCAAAGTGAACATATCTATCTATCTATCTATCTATCTATCTATCCTTGTCCCCAGTTTCATCCCGCCTCTAATGACAGCGACGTCAACGAGGCGTAAAGCAGAAGTAAAAAAAAAAAAAAAGAAAAACCTTAACTCGGCTAGTTACCTGAGCACATTTCATAAAAGATAATTCTAATTTTATTCTGTCTAGTGAATTTCCTCGCTGAAGTGCTATTTCAGGTTGAAAGTGGGGGGTAAGTGGCATTGTGCTATAAACTTTACTAATCTTGTCGAAAATGATTTCCCTTCGAGTTTTCACTATCAAATAAGTTATAGTAATCTTCTGAACAGATCAAAGAATTATTTCCTGGTGATGTAAAAAGATATGTGATGAAACAGCAGCATAAAAAATTTAAAAATTAAGCTCTTCCTAATTTATTTTCTTTTGTTTAAAGTGGCATGTGTAGTTTGTTTAGTTTTATCAACTAATGAACAATGATGAACAATATAAGGAGAATATTTCTTGTAACACCTGAAAAAGAAAACTCTCTCTGACTGTCGCTGAGAAAGAGGTTTTTTCCGAATAAGTGATCATTTACAGGATTGGCCGGTGTCAACCTTTCTTTCAGAATTTTTATAATTATAGAGAAAAACATAAAGTGAATATCAGTTGAGTTAATTATACACGCAATAATTTTAACGATAGTTTGATGAAAGAAAACATTGCAAAATGTCTTCTGGAGTCAATAGGGAAAAACGCCACGTCAAGCTACGAGGGGCTGGGGGGGGGGTGAGGCTAAAATGGAGCTAAGTGGTGTATGGACGCCCCCTAATGGCTCGTTCGCACTAGGCTAGTAATTTAGTCGAGTGGCGAGTGATTTAGTAACCAAACGTGTGTGAACAATGAAAATTAGTCGAGTTGTTAGTCGAGTCGATCCGTTTTGTTCTATTAAACCGGGCGAGTAGCACCCCCCACCCCCCTCCCCCCCACGCGCCAATGCCCACTCGCTCATCGGCTAAACAAGTCTGACCGTATTGTTTTAGTAGAGTTCATTAGCTGCCGCAAAAATATCGTCCCACTGGAGCGAAGAAACAATTTTAAAATTTGTTTCCAAATATGGAGAACATGAATGCTTGCAGGATATTAAGTCCTCGCACTATAAAATGAAACAAAATACAATAAACATACCTGGGTTTGGGAGAAGTAAATTGAAAATGAAAAACATCTGCTTAGTGCACAATTTTATTAATTATTTGATTTTATTACAATAGCATCTACATTATACAATAATATATTATTAGTATCATTATTAGAAGTACTACCTAAGGCGATAAAAATCTTTTTAGAATTATCTACTCACAGAAGTTAAAAGAAAAAATAGTCCTAACATTTAGACGCAGGTACTGAAACAGTTTACATTCTTTCAGTAAAATGATTCAGTTTACTGGAAGCATCTCTACGAAACATTCCTTTAATGTTTTATAGATTCCTTCACACTGAGATGAATTAGGAAATAGCTGATTTTCGTGTGAGTGTCCTTAAACTACATCAGGTGTCAATAAAGTAGAGAACTGCCAGTAATTTTGTAATTGCAAGAATTGCGCTTCTTAAATAGGTATCTTGACGCTTACTTTTCATTAACACAACTTCTGGTCATTCTTAAAATATTCTTAGGGTTCTTCTAAAGCTGATTCCTTCAGAAGACAATTTGCAGCTCCTAGTTCATCAATTCTATTAACCCATTTATGTACCCATTGCTTTTTTTTTTATCTCATAAACTTCTTCATCCACTTCTTCTAAAATAGCGATTAACATAAGCTGTGTCAGCTAATTCATTTTATTGCGTTGCAGCCTGTTCATCTGGCAAAATACCAAGCTACATGTGTACTGTACTCGACCGTAGTGCTAACGATTTTTGGTCAGTAGCGAGTAATTTAGCTACTAAACTACTCGCCACTCGACTAAATTACTAGCGTAGTGCGAACGAACCTTTACACCGCGCACTGGCCGCTGCAGGTCATGTTACCTGTCCCCACCACTTACCTCACTACCCCCTCCTTTCCTACCTCATGCAGCTGAACGCTGTGTCCAGGTAGGAGAGGGGCAAACTTCCCCCTCACATGTAGGGGGTAAGGGTAGCGGAGTGGGGATAGAGCAGAATGACCTTGAACCGCCTCTGTTAACTGAATGAGCTGTAGCATACGGAATACATTGGTATGAGCCGTGATCAATAGAACAAAGGTTCCGATTACACCATGCAGCAAATTGCGTAATTAGTAATGTCCTGGCCAATTATTCTTAACGATTCGGCTTCAAAAATTATATGGCTCCCGGAAATTTGGACAGGAGAATTTATAAAGACCAAGGATGATTCTGTGCTCTATACTTGACAGTCCTATACTTGCTTCAATTATTCAAATATCGACGAAATGTAATATCCTAAAGTATATACAGAACAAACAGAATTTATGTTTAAATAATTTAGGGGCATAATTTTACTACTGGGCAACACATAACTTCCACTTTTATTGAAATATTTAGCAACTACTTAATACATATATGGATCATTCATTAGATCAAATGTGTCGTTATACAGAGATTATACTCTTTTCTGCTGATTCGGATCCATGTTTTATTGTAAAATGTTTTTGTTTTAATTGCCGAAATTAAAAGCAAGATTTTAGTTTTAAGTTGTTTCCTAGCATCTAACTGCTGGATCCTTAGCACTAGTTTTAAATATCAACACAGATAATTACCACTAATGAGACATTTCTGATTGATAAACAGGGTGTCATTATAGTCAATATACATGAGGTTCTAATTTTTATACTTCTTTATAATAATTCGGATTCATAAAACGTATCTAAATGGAAAAACCAAAAGAGTCATAGTGAAGAAATAACTGTTGTATAAAATTTTATGCTTAGTACGAAGCATTTTATGTGATCGATTTGAGTCAAGACTGATAAATTTAATGTTTTTTAAAATAGGAAATCACCACTAGCTGTTAATCAGATTGATTCCAGTGTGGCGGATTATTAAGAAACCTAGCTTTCTTAATGAAGGTCATTGCATAAATTTTATTTTCAGTCTCTATATTTATACCTAATTTTCCCAAAGTTATTAAAAAAAAGATATTTAATTGGAAGCAACTGCCGAACAGAAGACAGCAAATAACAACGTTTCCTACGGTTTTATATATATATATATATATATATATATACTCTTCAAAGTAAATTGTGCGAGCTAGCAATTCAATCTCTATAATTATACTTCAGTTTTTCAAAAGAATGTTGAAGAACTTAATTCCCTGGTTTCTAGTTAAACGTTTTGGCTCTGCTATGGTATTTCTTTACTCATATAACATTTTGTGGGAATATAATAAGGAAAAACTGGGGAAATGTCTGTCTGCTCGTACGTAACACAAAGCGTTAAAGGTCAATAAAAATGATTCCGAAAACAGTTTTTACAGTAACTTTATCCCTTTGGCCACAGATTTACAATACAAAGTTTTAGTGTGTTGACCTAGGCAGTGGATGTGAATACGTACGTATATATCACGCCAGGTTTGCGTGAGACCAGATAGATGCATTGAAGCAAATAGTAGAAATTTGGAAACTTATTGCAACGAAACAGAAGATACGATAATATGAACTTTTGTGTTCACAATGATTTCTACCTCCACCCACTGGGATATTAATATTTCCATCCGGATAACCCCAAAATGTATTTTGTTGATTTGTCTTAGAAAATGTGTGCATATAAAGAAATCCTGACAGAACATGCGCCATTCCAAAATATTCGTTGGTGTAAATGTAACTATCGCTGCCAGCTTTGAATAAACTCTCAACAAGCCATAAAGCTGGTAATGTTTGTAGAGAGACAGCAGTTAACGCGAGGCACGAAGCAACTCGTTTCCTTCAAATATGCAAATCCATGCACTTCAGGTCTCAGTCTACGGATTTCCCTCTACAGACTACAGTAAGGCTGCCTTTTGCTTATCCCCGCTCTAAAGGAAGTTTCGCTCAAAACAATAAAAAAAATCTGACTGCTTCTAAGCCGCTTATGCAAATGACATACTGCAACTTGATGCTCAACATGTTGGAGAAATGTGTAAAATGAAATACACAACTTCTGTGAACAAGGAGGTATGTTATAAATTTTTAGCCTTCGAGCCTTATGTCGATGAGACATTGTATTCAGATTTACGTTCAAGATCTCTAATTTTATTGCTACATGGTGTTCATGAATTGGCTAGTTAACTTAATTTGAAAAATAGGTTAATACTTTACCTTATCATCTATTTCACTCAAAAACATATTATTTTTCAAAAAATGGAACATTCACAATTTGTATTATGCATTTTAAACAACGAATTTAAATTTACCGCGAAAACGCTCAAGACTGTCATGACGTATTGAATGACGTCACACCACCCGAACCAAAACAAAGCAGTCGTGTATGTATATGGCAGGGGTGAAGTGTTCTTTAATTAAAAATTAATTTCTCGTTTTATAAGTACTGTGTAGTGCCCCAGTGTAAAAGCACAACAATAAAATCGCCAAACAAGTTGTTTAATGTTTAAAACAATGAGCAGATGCGGGAAAAGTGGTTAAAACTTGCAAGGAGGGGAGATGCTCATAGTTTATCTCCAGATTCAAGAATTTATTTTTGTGAAGATCATTTTGATGTAAGTGATTGTGCACAATATATTTCTAAATCTAAAGCAAAACTGATGAATTTTGCAGAACCACTACTTTTCGAGTACTGACAACATAATAAGTTATCTGTTGAGGTTGTTTTGGTTTTATGGTCTATAATCTTTCTTTAGTGTTACGTTTAATATAATAAACACGCTCTGGCAGCACTATCATTACCGTGGTGCCACAATATGATCATAGATTCTTATGCAGCTCGATGAAACAAATCGAAAATAAAGAACTTTTTTAAAAAATATCTCTCATGTTTCTCGAGATATCATAATTGAAAGGTGATGTGCTTAGGCTGATACGAAGCTCAGAGCAAACTGGAAATTGGCAGTGCCATAGCTGTCAAATTTGCCCCATCTGTTTTTGAGGATATACTTTTATAGAAAAGATGTAAATAAAGGCAAAAAGAAACATTCCTTAGACGTGATGCAATTGAAAAATTACGATACGGGCACGGCATAGAAATAATACTACCTAACAACAGCCATATACAATGACATTATTCACGCCAAAGATAGAAACGAAGTGAAGAACGAAATATTTTGTTATTTCGCTTAGGTCTTCCTTCTGTTTTAGCTATTTAGCACTTGCTTGAAATTCGCAAATGTAACCTCATACCAGTATCAATTATTTTACAAAACATATGTCTAAGCAATACGTTATTATTTACAAAACTGGAATAATACTGTTTAAGCTTATAATGTATAATTGACACTTGTGGATACATACATGGAAGTTTTAACATTGCGGAATTACGATGAGCAAAAGTCGATGTTTGACGCGAAAAATCTGCCAAGTGTTACGGCGTCAATATTGGGCACATTACTATTGTTTGCTTTGCTAAATCCCGTTTCCATAGCAAATTACACTTGTATTTCACCATATAACTGAGAACAACTGTATTAACGTGACAAAAATTCCTACAAATTAATAATTTTCCAAATAACGTGTTCTGTTCCACGAAAATGTCAATAACAACTTTGTCGTCTCGGGTGGTGTGACGTAATGCTTTCTCATTGTCGTTCGCGGTCACGTGACTGAATGCCCGATTTTTGCCGAATTTATTTTCTAATAATAATAACAATAATCTTTATCTTTTATAATAAATAGCTTTGTTTTTTGTTATCCCCTTAGCATGATTATTCATTAAAAACTGCTATGAGTCCGATTTATTCTTAGTGCACACAAGCCTATTAATGCAGGCGAATGACCAGATGCTTCTTTCATTTGGGAGGTGGCCAAATATACTGTCATCATTCTGTACCTATTGTAACGATCACGTTGTTGACAAGCCCTCACGTCCTAACACATAAAAATATCCGGATAAGTGGGGCAGTAGGTTTCTTTAGTGATTTTAACATATATCTCGTTTTTGGCAGGTCAAACTGCCGGTAGCTTGGTGCATACTCGACAGTGTGGTTCCAGTTTTGTAACCCAGTTCCCTCACTTCTTTGGTACAACCCCTCATCACTCTCTCCAATAAATGAAGAATCTTTACTTCCTGCCCAAAGTGACCTGCATAGTCCATCCAGTTGCTTATAACATGTTAAACATCAGTCCGGTTTATTTTTTTTAAATGTTAGTAACGGTAAAAGTGATAATTATTTTGGCATTATTAGCCGGGATAGTCATAAGAAAAAAAAGTATTTTTGATACACCGACGAAGGTAGCCTATAATCTTATAGTGCTATATGGAATCTGAGTGATGGAAACTTCATAGTGTGATTCATGTACACAAAACAACCATTGTAAGATGTGAGTTATAGGTTTAAATTGATACTTGTGTTTTAAGTACGGCATTTGGAGTTCCGTACAAGCCACTTGCCACTAAGCCTTAAACTTGTTCTTAATTAGAAATAACTTCAAGCACCTCCAGCCCGAAATAACTCCAGAATGAATGAGATGCAACAGGTTAATTTCATTTTGATCAACTTTTGATATCGGTGTCAAAAGACAGGTACCGTACTTTAGCCGTTCAGAAAGGAAGTGGTATATATATTTATAAGTGAGATAGAAAATTACAGATTCCGCTACCGTAATGAATATCAAGCTTTGCGGTACTTTCTCAGATGACAGAATGATATCAGACTACTGCATGAACCGTTAATCCAGAGATCCATATTTCGGTCCTTGCAGAAATATTGGCTCTACGAATACGTTTAGTCGGAAACCCTATCATAAATCATTATCGGCTTAACGCCACCAAGGCTTAAGTGCGGGCTAATAAATCACGACACGCTGTGATAAAGTGGAGAATTTGCTTTTAGTGCAAAAAACGGGTTAGTCCTTGGTTTCATTCACAAGTACTGGAACAACAGAATATACAATATTACTAGCAGAGATCCCGGCGTTCGTTGCCCGGTAGAGTTGGTGTAGATTTACCCATACACTATTTTTATACACCGAATGAGAAACGTGTACAAAGATTCATACAATTCGCGCCATCCTCGGTAGCGTAGGGGCTAGAGTGCTAGCTCCGCGTGCCGAAGGCCGCCGGTTCGAATCCGGCCGCGGGCATGGATGTTAAGTGTTGTGTGTCTGTGTGAATGTCCTGTCCGTCCTGTGGCGTCTATACACTGAACGCAATTATAATTACCTTGAGCTAGCTGTATGGCCTCCGTTGCCAAATGCCGTTAAAAAAAAAAAAAAAAAAAAAAAAAAAAAAAAAAAAAAAAAAAAAAAAATCGCGCCATCCATTTACGGATTTAAAGAAAACCTAGATTCACCCCCCACCTTACCATGAAAGGAGTTGGTTGAAGTTGATTTACCCGAACGCTATTAGTCCAAAAAGATTCATTTCCGGTACTAAAATAAACGGTTATTTAGCAGCACAGTTGTAGTTCTAAGAATGGGGTGGTTTGGTTGCTTTGATACGGAATGTCAGTTTTCATTTTAGTCCAAGTTACTTTTCAACCTAATTACAGCTAATGTTGCTGCTCGGAACTATTTGTGCATTCCGTGTACGTTGACCAGTATTTCCTCCTCGTTCACGAAGACGTGAATTGTTAATACCTTTTCGGGTTATGCCGCGCTTCGGAGATACTGTTTATGTTGACATAGCAACAGTTGCTATGTCAACAATTGCCAATGCTCGCCGAATAGAAGGCCGCTATCTTCGTTGATGATTTGTGTGTGGAGAGGGCTGGGCTTTGCAAATCAAATTGTGAATCTAAACCACTCTCGAATCAACCTAATCGCACACACAAAGTTTCATAAAAATCTGTTAAGCGTTTTAGGAGGAGTGCAGTGACATACACACGGACAGAAGAAATATATATATACACACACACACATATATATATATAATAAAAAATCAGCATAACTTTCGTTGGTATTATTTGTAACATATTTTTGTGTCTGACTTCTCAATCGCTGTATTATTCAGTTTGGCAAATGGCCAAATGGTGAAAAATCACGTTTAGGTACATAAGACAATTGTGATCTTTGCTGCAGTACGTTGAAACGGATGTGTATTAGAATTTATAAGTACGTATACAGGATTCCAGGAATGAAAGGATAATACTGCAACTGTAAATAGGTCACATGATGTCTTACTATATGGCAAAATTTTATTTTAGTAAAACTCTCACCATTTTCGAGATATTGATGTTTTAATTTTTTCCAAAACATGTGACTTGTTCCGTGCCATGTTTACAAATTAAGACTTTTTGAACTCATGTTTTTTTTATATTTGTCATGGATGTTTGAGTCATCATGTTCTTTTTTCTTAAAACGTTAAAAAAAAACTTTAAAATCACTATAATAACTTTTACTACATATTTAAAATGCACAATGGTCTGTTTATCAGACTGAACTAGCATAAAACAATCATTTTAAAAGCAGTATAAATAATTATAGCACCTAAGATTTTTATAAGGTTTTTAAACGTTTTAACAACAAACAAAAAAACATTGTTTTAATTGACTCAAATATCTTTGACTGAATTAAAAAAAATCAGGGTTAAAAGGGTCTTAATTTGTAGAAATGACATGGAATAAACTGAACAAAGTCACATGTTTCGAAGAAATACTAAAAAAAAATTAATATCTCGAAAATGGGGAGTCTTTTAATAAAAATAAAATTTCGTCATGTAGTAGGAAACGATGTGACCTTTCTGCGGCTGCAGAGTTATCCTTTCATTCCTGTAAGCCATGCATATTTAGCATGAGGAGCAAGATAACATCAAAACATAAACGAAAGGGGTAACATTTATTATTTGGGAAGTATGCCAGTATTCAAAAACACAAACAATTGCATGTAATACATAAAGTGTCAGGTGTCCATTTCCTGATTGTAGATCCATTGTAATGCTCCAGGGATGGGCCTTTCCATCTGCTCTAATTCTCTGGAGAATCGTGGTAATGAGCATAAAGTAAAAATGAGGTCAATTATTTATCTTTGTTCAAATATTTGCGCGAATCCATATGGTTCCACTAACACAAAATTTCACTGCACCAACTACGTGCATTCTTGAAACTCTTAGTTTGCTGCACATCCTGCGAGGTAGTTTGAAACTGCGTAACTGGTGGGTTGAATTTATTATAAGGTTTTATAGGTCACCACAAATTTCACAGAGTTATGGATCCATTTTCCTTGGATGTCATGAGGTTCTGTATGGTAATGGAAGAAACGTAACAAGAGATTTCATGAATTTTTCAACAAGCATCAACAAACTATCCCCTACTCGTTTTAAATCTTTAAATCCAACCTGGAGGATCGATTGGAGATTCTCGGCTATTCGAGTTTCCTTACGCTGTTCTTGTGGATGTGAGTGAAGCATGACCAGGAATCCTGTTAAGAAGTTCTTAATCATCCGCATTAAGGTTCGCAACGAGTTTTCTCGTTTTTTTCTCAACTTTCCTACTCACAAGGGTCACCTTTGTTCTCGTACGTTCGGAACTGCATGAGAACATGCTTAGAATAACAAGCGATCATAGACAAAACAGTGGTGTGTGTCATTTCCATGCAAATAGTTGCATTGTAATTCAAGTAACCTTTTAATAGAGAGAAACAAAGTAACAAGATATCAATACCACGTGAAGGAAATTATACGTAATTCAAAGACGTCAGTGTATCATTACATTTTCAATCAACAGTGTAAAAACTATAAGCTTAAAGTACATAATATAGCGCAAAACACGCATATACAGCAGTACAGCAGCCTGATAGTGCTTATATTAGTCCTCAAAGTGCAGATGCGGGATTTCGATGTAGTTGTTAAAACAAGGTGGAAAAGAACAATGTGCACACCTCACTAAAGCCACGTTATAACATTCCAAATCACTTCCGAATTCACGCAGTCTAAATCAAAGTAAAGTCTCATGATGAGATAACGATCAGGTATCTTCACTTGTGGTTTGGCACTTTGCAGTCTTACAGAATCAGTAATCCTTCTGATACAGAGCTTATATTGCCGAAATAAGTAAACATCAAGGGGTTGTGAATATTTTGTTGTTTTCGGTGGCAATATCTTCAGCATAACATCTTTGTTTGGAAAAGCTGCATCTAGAAGGGTACGCTCTGTATGACCTGACCAGTAATCACACAATAATAGGCTCTTTAATGGCGCTAGCAGACAAGTGCGCAGATCTGCATGGAAATGACACACACTTCTGTTTTGTTTATGATCGCTTCTTATTCTAAGCATGTATTCGTGCAGTTCCGAGCATTGGTAGTCAATGGTGTCCCTTGCCAGTGTACTATAATGTTATACTACTCTCTTAAATCATCATAGTGAGGAACTGCTTTATCCGCAGCCCACGTGGCTAATGGAACACAGATTATTTCGCATCTCCACGACAAACTGTGACTTCACTCCACTGAATAATATGGCGCCACTCGTACACTGAAATCACGGTGAACATTTCGAACGCAAAACTTCAATCACTTTTAAATATATGACATTACGTGGACACTTTCATTTTAATTTCTTAACATGTCGAAGACACATGGAAATAAAAAATATCTCACATTCCTCATGGCAGCGTGACCTGAAAATTAACCGAAACGGCAACAGTCACATCAAGATGCATCGTATGTATTATTACCCACAGGACCACAGGCTATATATTAATCAAAACACAACCCGAATCCGATCACTAGTTTCTTTTTAAAACGCTTTGAAGGATTTTAGTTTTACGACATCATATAAGAATTATTAAATGCCTTATATTACCTGCGGGACCACTGGCTGTACATTAATAGAAATTCCAACAAAATGGGAGCAGAAGTTTTTTAAATGAATCTCATTCAACGGAAAAAAAAATCAAGTTCGTCAGCTTCTCAGTGTCACATCAAAACGAAACACACCCATTTCGTTAGGTGGATCACAAGCTATACATAATGAAATTACATCAGAATCCGACCAGTAGTTTTTGCGTGACTCCAATTCAAGGAAAATTTATTCTAAATTTCTCTTTTTTTTTCGAATGAATAATATCTAATTTACCTGCATGACCATGGCTGTACGTTAATCTAAACCCAATCAAAATCCTACATAAAGTTCTTGCGTGAATCTCAGTCAGCTAAAAAGTGACACAAATCTTTTAAATGTCTAATCGCTTCGTTTTCATATTAAAATGAAACATACCCTATATTACTTAAGGGGTCAACAGCTATCCACTAATCGAAACCCGTTCCAAATCGGTCCAATAGTTTTAATCTTTGTGTAGAGAGACAACTTGTCGTGGGTATTAATTTTTGTTAATATTTATCAGCGTAAAGAAAGATTGCTTTCCCAGCTAAGCGAACCGGCGCAACGTCACACTACTATACTTTATTCCGGCGTCCAAGGGAGAGTACATAAACCACGCAGCTTCAATATGGCATCCTGTGAACCCTCCTCCCAAACCTACGTGGCTTTTGCCACTCCCCCCCACGTTGCACGTAGATCTTTTCCCTTTTGATTCCAGAAGACATTTTGTACTGTTTTCTCCTGTCAGACTATCGTAAATTTCTTACGGAATTAATTAAATGACGGAAATAAATACTCACATGCTGTTGTGTGTTCTGTTCCTCGTTTTAACTGTGAAAAATGTTATGAAAGGAAAGCTACGTGGCCTGGCTCTGAAACGCCCCTTCCCCCTCGTAGTCCAGCTTAGCCTTCCAGCCAACCCCCCCCCCCTCCCTGGACCAAGCCACGTAGTTTGTGCACGCTCCCCAAGGTCGCTTAGTCCTGCAGTTCTACCGTGAGAACCGCAGACCCAGTCTTCACAAGAGAGGCAGCCAGCCGGCAAGTGACATACACGCAAAAGCAGCGTGAGGTCCAGCCAACAGGAAACGCCATATCCTGGTGACGCTACTTGGCGACTCAAATGCCAAGTAGTCCACGATGTAATTTTATTTACGGCAGTCGTGTTATTAAGCAATAACCACCATTTTAGGCTAATTCCACCGTTTTTCCTTCCACTGGCTCCGAAAGAAATCGCCACCATTTTGGATCGGATGATCCATTATTTCACTATCGGAAACAACCCGACCTGTGTAACAATTTCTGTAATGAATCCCTTGCTTTTGTTTATGTAATAAATCCACTTAACCAAATATCTTGAGATCGTTCCTGGGCGCTACCCGCCTCATTGTGGCTAAATAATGCTAAGTCTCTGTTTTCATTCCCAGCCAGATGCTTACAGCTGTCGACTGGAAACATCTTAAAATCTCCGGCGACAGTAAGTAAGAGCTTGGACGGACCCACTATGGGGGCAAGTGTCGTAACTCGCTCGGCTAACCACGCGACAACCTGTCGTTGCTGTGATATAACAAACATTAAATAAGGATTTAACTTTGAGTCCTCTTTCCTCTTTCACTACAACTCTATACACTTTACCTACAAGAGCTGTCCCTGTAAGGCTAAGTAAGGTCTGAAACAGAAGGTCGAGTCGACGCATGGTCCAATGTAATTCAATGGGGCAAAAAAGACCGGTCCAAAAATAGCCTCATGTGAACAGTTGGGGCGGCCGCCGCTTCGACCGTTGCTCGGCGGAAAACCGCTTCGTCTGTTTTAAGCCGAAATCGGTGTAAGGGCCTTATTACACTAGGCCGCCAGGCGGCGCAACCAGCCGCGCAACTGGTGGCGCTGCTCGTCACTGAGCATTGAGTCTGATGGAGCTTATTACACTAGGGCAGCCAGTGGCGTCGCCAGAAACTGGCGGCCGACTGGCTGCCGTGCCACGCGACCATGTCGGCAGCCACTGGCGGCGGAAAGTCGTGGCGGGGCATTGTATCTTACCTAGCTTATTACACTAGGCCGCTAGGCGGCGCAGCCAGTCTCGCCACAATATCTGTTAACAAACTAACACATATGCTTCTTCTTGTACTTAAGGTTTTTAAAATTGCAGAGATATTGAGTGATTAGTTTAGTGGGACAATCATACCGTGATGGGAAGGAATGAATCAGAGGACAGTCTCCCTAAAAGTAAACATGAGGAAACTACAAAATTTGAAATAAATTCTAGGAAATTACGAAGGAACACAGAAAGCTAAAAACAAATAAAATAAAAAATAACGTAAAGGAACTGGTGTAGATAATATTACAATAGATTTATTAAAGATTTTGGGATACGATTTTGTAACTTACTTTGAAATTTTATTTAAACTGAGTTTGGAGTGTTACTGCTTACCAGAGGATTGGAAAAGAGCGATAGTAGTAACGGTTCATAATGGAGGGGTTACAAATGTGGTTGAAAATTACAGGCCCATTAGTTTGACATCAGTGATAAGCAAAATGATGGAGAGATTAATATGCAATCATATAAGAAATGTCTGTGAAGAAAGAAAGTGGTTTTCAGATTGACAACATGGCTCTAGACAAAGATATTCATGTGAATCTCAGATGGTGGGCTATAAGGAAGATATCTCAGATGAATTGAACAACAGAGACCAAGTTGATAGTGTGACACTAGATCTTTCTGAGGTAATTGACAGAGTAAGCCATAAAATGGTTTTAAATAAACTGAAATCAATTAAAAAGTTACTTGATGGGTAGAGGAATTCTTAAAAGCGAGAAAGCAAAGTGTTAGATTAGTAAATACATTAACAAAAGAGGTGGAATAAATATGGGAGTGCCGCAGGTTAGTGTATTGAAACCGTTGCTGTTCAATATTTTAATGAATGATTGTGTTGATGGTTATGGTCAGAATCTAGGTATTTTGCAGGTGATATAATGACATATCATAGGACCAAAGCAGGTGCAAATTGAACAGCTGCAGGGTGACCTGGATAGAATATCTAAATTGGTAGGTCAGCATGGAATGAAGATAAATGCCAAGAAGGGTCAGCTTATAAGGTACACAGATAAAAAAAACTATGGGTTAATTATGATTATAGGATGGGTTCAGAATTACTTGTTGAAAGCTTGAAATGTAAATATCTTGGCATAACGTTTGACAACAAACTTAACTGTTAATTGCACATTGGGAAGATTGTAGAAAAAGGTTACAAAATTCTTCATTTACTGGAGAGGGTGATGAGAGGATGTAAGAGAGAAGTCAGGGAGTTTGGTTACAAACCTTTAGTCAGACCATTGGCTGAATATGGTGATGTAATTTTGGACCTTAATTTTGGTTATCAAATGCAAAGAAGAGCAGCTAGATTAGTTTATACAAATTATTGCTGGACCCAGTCAGTAACTGATATGATAAGGGAGCTGGATTTAGACTCACTGGAGGAAAGGAGGAGGGTGAAGAGAGTGCTGAAATTGTACAGGGCATATGTTGATGGAGCTTGGAGGGATATTGGTCAAAGAATTAGGAATAGTGCATGGAAAGGGAAAGGCAACCATGACCACAAGTTTGCGCTCGATTTCATGCATAAGGGAGTGGGAAAATTTTCTTTTGTTGGTAAGAGTATCAGGGATTTTAACAAATTACCAAGTATAGTGATTAATATTTTACCAAAAACGCTTAAGGAATTTAAAATTAAAATTTGTAAATCGGAAAAGTAAATGGGGAAGGAATTTAACGTTCCAACTATAATTTTTTTTTATATATGGTAATTAGACGACTAGGGAAATTGCCACCGGATTGTTAGCTCCGTCGCAATTAAATTAATAATTAATTAAAAATAATTAAAATGTAAAAGAGAAAGGGGAGAAAGATGCATGTAAATCATATTCTATTGCTAAGGGAATCTACACTCTTCTTGATGAACTGTATTCATACGACAACAATTTTTTTATTACTTAAGAATGTCTAAATCGTCTTTCTTTCAATTAGTGTTGTTAATAAAGGTTGATATTACCGGGAAAGATACGAAAATGAGAAATGCGTCTTGCTTTACCCTATTGTCTTCTCTACATTTTCATTTCCACAGTGACATTCTGAAGTTCATTGGACATATTGAACTACACAATTCGCGTATATTGCGAGGTTAACAGCAAAAAGACAAGACTGCTCGGCTGTGCGAGAATGGAAACGAGTGGCTGGCTGGCTGCGCCACCAGTTTCCTGCACGCGTCACCAACCGAGTCCCCAGTGGCACGGGTTGCGCCACCAGGCGGCCTAGTGTAATAAGGGCCTAAGGTTCGATTGTTCAAGAGCAACGGAAATCAGTGCGGGAGGGTCGCCAATAAGTCACTGAAGCAGTCACCGTGATTAAGCTTCTACCCCTGACAGAAATTTGTTCTATCGAAATGGAATTGCTAGCGTTAAGTTTCACCAAAAAGCACAAAAAGAGAACAACCGGAAGTAGAGTAGTTACAAATTACCACGGCAGTAGGCCGATTATGTTGCTCGGAGAAACGATTAAAGACGAATAAATGCGATGTTGCATATGGGTCCAATAGAGCATCTGAGCATAAGATCAACCATCAGATGAGGCAAAGACATATAAAACGTCATTGGAATTCGCTAGAAGAGACTCCCACAGCAGGGTTATATCTGGGGAATATTACTGAAATTCTATCTGACACATGACTAAAAGGCTACATCATTCCGTGATTGAAAAGATTGCTTATGATGATGGATTTAGGATGGATGTATGGCATCAGCTCATAAAAGTATTAATGTTTTGCTATTACTGTATAAGCGAAATATTAATTCATTTTCTGACATTGTAAAACTATCTCTGGAGTTACATGTGTACTCCCACTTTCACTTACGAGTGTAGTTAAATACTTCGTCCACCAACCTATTTGAGCCGGAATGACAGGAAAGATAAGATTAGAGAAATAAGGTGCCGCAATGATTCTTATATGAATTCTTTTTTCCCTCGTACCATTAGGGATTGGAATGCACAACAAAGAGATTAGCTTTCGTGCTGAGCACCCTCTACCACCCACAATTTTGTGAATTGAAGAGTATATAATATTATGTAGATCTCTACTCGCAGTCATTTTGTGTAAACCAGTGTTTAAGAAAGTCAGCGAGAAATTCACTAATTCTAAGGAATGTTAGTTTTTGTTTCAAACGTTTCGCTTTTGCCTAATTCAATAATTATTTAAGAAGAGTCGTGTAGTTAACGTTGTCCATCAACACATCTTAAATTCAGTTTGCTGAATTTGCTGTCGCCTTTAATTCTTGAATGTTTCGTGCACTCTTCTTTCATCCTCCAACAGTTCTTTTATATATTTTTTTATAAATCACTGCCTCAACGGCCTATATGTATTCCCACTATCTTTTGTATCATAAATATTGGGTGTCATGATGTACTGGGTTTAGGAGGGATCACTTTATTTTCACTTTAGGGGGTGGGGGGTAGGAATAGGCTACTGACGTCACAATTGATACCCTTTGGTTTAAAACCCCTTTGTGCTTTCAAGACAGGTTGCTCAGACGTTGTGTGAATAGCTTCATGATTTTTCTGAGTAGTTCAGATCGTTGTACTTCTACTTCATTTGTTGAAAAATATTCCTCAGTAAAGAAGAATGGCGTCGGCTTTAATAGGAAGAACATTACCGGATTAGTTCAGCCGCACTTGGTAGAAGGGAGCGCCAATATTTATTGAAGCAGGGGGTACAAGCGGATGTCAAATTTGTGAGACTGCCGGCCTTCAATTCTGCTCTCCCTGTGACGTCACAGCCGTTGGCAAGCTGCAACAGGCACGGTAAAGTACCACTACGTATCGTCATACAAAATGACAGCTCTTATGTGACGTATCATCCACTGGTAGGCATTTTCCTCTTCTGTTACTTAATAATAGTAGGCCAACTACTTTTTTTCAAATATGTTAAATGTGCAGACCTTTTTCCTCTTTACAGTTTTATTGTGTGTGTAGATAAACGCAATGATACACGACTCGATAACAAACAAAAAAAAACTGATTACAGATAGCAACAATAACTTACTACCATTCGTTTAGACCGGAAATCCCCAAACTTTTTACCCCGTCGACCCCTTCATACGATATTTGCCTTCTTATCGACCCCCACAAGTATTTAATAAAAATATTAAATCATATTTGGCATTTCTGATGCTAAGCAATAAGGAGTCCTGCATAACAAACTCAACGAAATAATTTATAAAATCCACCCAATAAAATTGACATAAAAACGAGATACTTTCTACTATTATTATAATCTAAAAAGTAGGAATAAAATTATGAATAGAGGGAATAAATTTGTAATAAAGAACGGCCACAAAGAGCATATGGTTGTTGTACTGTTTTAACTTGTCACATAGCGATGGATCCAGCTTCCTAAAGCTGTCTTCAATTCTCAATAGTGCAACTATCACCTCTTGACAACAATCTTACCTCAGTGTGCAAAAGTAATTGGTTGAAAGTTTCATCATTTACTTCACATCACTTCACAAACAGACGAGAATTCAGTGGATGAGCTTTACTTTTATTTATTGACTTGACTTTTAGTAGAACATTCCTATTTTTTCGTATACAGTTTAATTGATCCTCTTTAGTATTGATTGACCCCCTTTCGACCCCTCGACCCCGGGAGATCTCTTATCGACCTCAATGGGTCGGTTTCGACCACTTTGGAGACCCCTGGCTTAGACCTACAGAACATATAAGTCAAAGTCAGTTCTATAACCTCTGACCTCGGTCAGAGATTTGCACAGAAAGGTACTTCTTCTTAAATCCTCAAGAAATTAAACTGAGTTGATTTCCTCCTCCCTTCCTTTGTGTGGATAATGTAATTAAAGTTTATCGTAAGTGTTGACATCATTGACGACGTGTTTCTGGCGATGTGTAAAAATTCTGTAGCAAGGTTGAAATCCATTATACGATTATACCCTGTTCACTCAATACTGGCGGCTCAAGGTCATTTTCCGTGGCCCTGCTACTCGCCTCACCACCTCCTCCTTTCTTACCTCTCCGAGCTAACCTCTGTATCCGAGTGGGTGTGTCGCGGTAGCTGATTTTTATATAGAGCTTAGAGTTTAGTAATAATGAAGGCAGAGTACTTCCAAGCCAGCGCGGTAGCAGGAAGGTTACACCTCTAGTACACGACATCGGCGCCAAGGACGCTGGTCTGGCAGTTCTTACTGTGGGAACGCTGTACAGCGCAACCAGTACATGAGGCTGACACACTATGGGCACGTGATACACACGCGTGTTCGTAGTGACTGTCAGCCAATGAGAAGAGAGTTTGCCCCACCTTCCAGAACCAAGGGCGCCATTTTGCACGGGCGCCTCCCCCCAGTCCGCGTGTGATTTTTAGTAGTGAGAACCTGTTACGGTCTAATCAAGCCATTTAGGGCATTTTTCCAATAATCCTCCCTCTGCTGGCAGGCTTGTAATGCATTCTGTCTCAACATCGGATCCTATGGTCCATCATCCTAATACCAGGAATGCTGATTTCATGTACCAGTCGATTGTAATTGTACCATACAACTGCTCTCGCCGAATAAATCAAGTAACCGCAATTCTTTACATTATTCAAGGAGCACCTACGTCCCAATTTTAGACCAGTTAAGTCTCTGTGCATACCTTTGTCCCAGCTAGGAACTTACAGATGCCGGCTGGAAACCGGAAGTACCACAGTTGGTAGTAAGTAGACGCTGGAACGGATCCACAGTGGGTAAGTTTTGCTACTAGCTCGGTCAACACGCGACAGGTGGACGTTAATTTCTCCTTCTCATGCAGCGATAAGGCCAGCGAAGTGGGGATAGAGCAGACTAACCTTTAGCCGCCTCTGTTAACCGAACAGACTACACGCTTCTAACCTGGTCAGATCTAACGTTCTCAACTGAGAGACACGTCGTCACGCAATACCCTATCCACTGCGGAGAGTTTAACCATTGTTTAAGCTGACGTCAGTCTACGTGGGGTGAGGGGGGAGGGGGAGGGGAGGTTCACAGGAGGCCAAAATGGAGCTATGTGGTTTATGGACGCTCCATATTGGTGTGGCGTATCAGTCAAAAGCACCGGTTAACATAACCTCCTTATCAACTCATTAAATTTCTTAAAACTTAGTTTTAAGTAATTTATTTCTACAAGACGGTAATTTATGGTTACTTTCGTGCCGGCTTTAAGATTTAACGGTTTACTTAACGTTCTGCTCTAAAATCCGAAGAATCCGGAACCCGGGTTCTGTTCACAGCGAGACCAATCAGAATTAAGTTCTGGTCCTAATGATTCACCTGTTGAGGAACCATAAAGCCCTAATAATGCTAATTCTCGTTATTGCATTCCGTCAAATAGTGCAGGTTTAACGAATTTTCGCGTTATTAATGGATTCTGTGGGTAAAAAGAAACAACGTACGTAGTTCTTCCCAGATAATTTTAGAAGTAGTAGTCGGTAACACACGTTTATGCAAATGTGTGCCATCAAAAAGGTTAAACTCACAGTGTGAACACTGTACCAAAATCTAAGGAACATATGATATAATTACAACAGCTATAAATATCTTTGGTCAACGCAGAAGACATTGTTAACTGACAGTTGACTTCCTAAATTCGTAATATGGCAACTTGTAAACTAGAACCCAGGTAGATTCTAGGATTAAGTTATTGATTCAGTGATAGTAAATTATTTCCTTCTTCAGTGCCGCTGTAGCTTTCTATGCTATTTTGAATATTGTTCTTCATCAGTTTTCTACAAATATCTTTAAACTTATAGAATCCTTTCAAACTGCCATTCATTCCTTATAATAGTTCCATATTCACTTTACTGACCCTTAATAATAGTGTTTACAATAATTTGTTAACTACGCTAACGAAACTATTTACATGAATTCTTAACCAACCTAGATTTGTCCGATTCCCTGAATAATCTATACAAGTTTCATATTCTGTCTCCCATATTAAGAAATGAATGACTTTTACCATTCCTTCACCTCTGCTACACAAACTGAAGAAGTAAGAGCGCATCCAATATTATAAAAATATCTGTAGGCCTACATAAAAGATATTTTCGGACATGCTATTTAAAGGTCCCGGAAACAGATGCAATTTGGTTTTTTAACGATTTTTTTTCTTGTGTTTGTTGCTGTGATATCGCGAACAAACTAGAAGACAGATTTTCACTGGACTGACAGTTAAAAAAAAAAGAAGGTTAGGATAGGACTTTAAATCTGAGGTACGGATAAATTCTAATACTCAAACAGGAACATAAAATTAGTTACGACATTAATATTTTTTCTAAAATGCGACTTCACTTACTGTTAAAAACTGTTGTACCAGTATTGTTGGGTTTTATCATCTTGAAACGTTCGGGCACGACTTAAAATCATAAGTAGGCTTAAATATTTTCACGCTACCGCAGCTATAGAAAGGACAGAGAATTAAGAAAGTATCAAAACACTCATGAGATTTTTTTTAACGAAGAAATAGAGTTTTCTGGAAAATGACATGATACCGAATGTTTTTAGCTATAGATAAATATATTTAAATTTCTTGTAATTACCAGTAGATTTTTAGCTACTTTTCCACTAGTTCAGTGGTTTGTATTCCACATTAAACTGTATACTGTACCTGGTATGACTACCGGGTTAGCTTAGTTAGCCACTACAAGCGGCGCAATGCGCAGCGAATAAAAAAATCTGTCATTTGGCGGCCAAACAATCCCTCAGGATCTCCCGGGCAACAGTGTTATACGATTATTTGTTGTTGACCTAGATGATGATGTTAAATAACCCGCTTATGTAAAGTTGATATTGGGCTGCCAATAATAATTGATTCATCTGTTGCAGTTCTCCCAGTGCAATATAACTTCCGCTAGTGGGATTACATATACCTCTGTTATATTGTGTCTAAATTAAGTTATTCCTGACATACTGTAAGCTATCATTACCTTTGATTTTCTTCCCACAAGGATCGAAAATAGATTGCTTTAAATCTAATATGAAATATATTGTTTCTGATCTCTTATTACCAGACAAATACACTATGAAACACACAGACTGTTAGTATAATCAGTAGATCGTAGTACGATACGAATTTATTAATATTAAAAACGTGTTTACAATCATATTTTTTGATCAAATACGAAAAAGTGCAAGACAATGCAAATATGTAATAAAAAGACCCTGTTTGCTCACGAGTACAAGGTTCATAATTCAGTTGTTGACACGGTGGATTCCCTGAAGTATCTAGGCGTAACAGTACAAAGCAACATGAAATGGTACTTGCACATAACTTCCGTCGTAGGCAAAGCTAATTCTAAATTACGATTCATGGGTTGTATTTTGAGAAGTTGTAATTCTCATACAAACGAAATAGCGTACAAAACACTAGTGCGTCCGCATTTGGAATACTGTTGTGGAATTTGGGATCCGTATCGCTCGATTCGTGACTGTTAGTTACAGTCCTTACGTAAGTGTCACAGAGCTGATACGTGAGTTGGGCTGGGATTGTTTGGCGGACAGACGACGTCGTTTCCGTTTGAATTTGTTGGAGAAAATGCGAAATTCTTTAATTTACGAGTGCAATGAAATACGTCTTCCGCCAACCCATTTAGGTCGCAATGACAGGAGGGATAAGATTCGAGAAGTAAGATGCCGTACTGATTCTTTTATGTCTTCTTTCTTTCCTCGTTCTGATCGCGATTGGAATGCACAGAATTAGGATTGGTGCTTAGCACCCTCTGCCATCCACAATATTTTTGAATTGCAGAGGATAGATGAAGATGTAGATTCATATTGCCGTGGCTTCCCCAAATCACTCTAGGCGAATACCGGGATGCTTCTTTCAAAAGGCCATGGCTGAATTCCTTCCCGTTCCGTGTCCCCAATCCCATCCCGCCTCTAATGACCTCCACATTGACGAGGCGTAAAGGCATAATTAAAAAAAAAAATCATAGGATGGCCATCGTACTACGTAACCAATCATTAGTTAAAAGTGGCTTGGTGGTGACCTCACTATGTCAGTCCTAGTGTAAATATCTTGAAATAGTAGAATACCAATCACCGTCCCCGCCACAGATAACCACCAACGGTTTATAAAGACAGAAGATTAAGAATTGTTACATTTTACGGTCATTGAGTATGTATTTTATTTCCTATTCCATAGAACTCTCATTAATACGTAAATCTACTCGTACTGACTTCAATTTCTTTCACCTCGAGAGCAAAGTTTGAAATAACTGACAAAATACCTCATGAACAAACATGAATGCTACTCGTTTACAAAGAGGTGAAGTTATAGCTCGTATTTACACGTGATCAAGGAGCCTCAAGGCATCAAGCGCGCAATAACTTTTCCAAAACTTTCGTCACAATACTGTGCAAAACATCCCGTAATGAATAATGCAAAAGAATATCTAAAACACCTGGGAATACCTCACCGCTTATTTCACGGAACGTAGATATGTTGTGATTCAATACGCAAGCTGTAATTGTGGAATGCTGATGTGGGACATAAAAGGTTATTGAAGTCAGATAAAAATATATGTAAATCATGTGTTTTTACTGTATAGTTATACACATAGTGAGTCTCTCACGAACACGCTGTATGATCCCTGTGACGGTAATACATATTTTGATTTCTCACGGTTTCTTGCTATTACTCCAAGCGAGTGTCGGAAATTTTCCCTTGTAAGGACCGTCACTTTAATCCATAATTAATTTCCTTGTCAAAATACTCTCCCTCGTAATCCACGAACAGTAAAGCAGGTATATTACGCGTAATTTTGATGGTTTTAATCTCTTCGTGTTCTCATGAACACATATATGATTTGTTAAGCAACGGAAACTTCGTTCATGAAGATGTAAAATCGTCTATAACCGACAGTAAAAGGATATTTGCATCCATTCAGTCGCTGCTGCGGGGGGTTTTTGGGATGAAAGAATAATCAGCAAGTGGAGTAAGTACTCTGCTAATAAATGCATCAATATTTTGTAGTAAATGGGTAACTGAAATCTTAGTTAATTTTCTCATAGAAAGGTAAACTATCTTTTGAGATTTTAGATGAATAGATTCTCGCAGCCGTTTAGTGTATTTTAGTATTTAAGAAATTCAGTCTATAAAGTGTTACGATGGTCAAACACACCGATTATATTTTCATCTTTGAATGAGTAGCATTAATAAGGACCTGTGTCAAATCCTGTGCGGCCGTCCTAATTGTGGTTTTCCGTGGTTTCGCACAATCTCTTTAAGCGGATGCCGAGATGATTCCTTTTAAAGGCCACTGGCGCCTTCTTTCTCCATTTCCTCCCCGTAGGTTAATTCGGCTGAAAAGGGTCTTGAAAACCCTTCAGCAGCCCGCCTTCCAACTTTCAGTTGCGAGGAATGAAATTTGTTAAAAATTAAGGATTTTTTTTGATAGTAATACTGTATATATATTATTTAAAACGTGTTATTTACGTAACCGAAATTGATGAATGAGGTATAATTTTAAAGATTAAGGTTTTCCCTTTAGTACTGTTGTATTTTAAGACAGTAATTTTTACAAATTAGACCGTTAAATGGCTAAAGTATCATTATTTCTCAAATATATGTAGTTTTTCTTACCACGAGCAATTTATCCCTCTTGATACCTAACCGAAATTGATATATGAGGTGTTACGATAAAGACCAAGGTTTTCGCTTTGGTCACAATATACAGGGTGTTACTAAAAGGTACGGCCAAACTTTCAGGAAACATATCTCACACACAAACAAAGAAAATATGTTATGTGGACAAGTGTCTAGAAACGCTTACTTTCCATGTTAGAGCTCATTTTAGTTTCGTTAGTATGTACTGTACTTCCTCGATTCACCGCCACCCTCTTGACTTCCATTTATGGGGGCATTTGAAAGCCCTTGTCTACGCAACCCCGGTACCAAATGTAGAGACTCTTCGTGCTCGTATTGTGGACGGCTGTGATACAATACGCCATTCTCCAGGGCTGCATCAGCGCATCAGGGATTCCATGCGACGGAGGGTGGATGCATGTATCCTCACTAACGAAGGACATTTTGAACATTTCCTGTAACAAAGTGTTTGAAGTCACGCTGGTACGTTCTGTTGCTGTGTGTTTCCATTCCATGTTTAATGTGATTTGAAGAGAAGTAATAAAATGAGCTCTAACATGGAAAGTAAGCGTTTCCAGACACATGTCCACATAATATATTTTTTTTGTTTGTGTGTGAGGAATGTTTCCTGAAAGTTTTGCCGTACCTTTTGTAACACCCTGTATTTTGAGAAAGGAATTTTACGGAATCTGACACTTAAAGGACATTAGCATTATTATTTCCAAAACGCTGCTATTTCTCACGAGCTGTTTACCACCAATGGTACCTTTTTGGAATCGAGGATTAAGATTCATTCACAATAGATTTCTAGAAAGTAATTTTTGGAATTCTATCCTTAAAGAGCAAAAGTATCAAAATTTACACGTGTATTTTTTTCCTTTTGTCACGTGCCATTCCTATCCCTTGATAACTGCAAGAAATCGATAAAGAGGTGTATTTTTTAAAGATTAAGGTGTCCACTTAAATGACATAGAAAAAAAGAATTTTTTCGGAAATCGCCTTTTAAAGGGCAAAAGTAATAACTGTGAATTTCGCGCTTATGAGGCAGAACAGATCCAAGCTGCTAGATAACAACAGCATTTAACACAGAGATATTAATAAACTGTCGACAACGATTTTCCGATTGACAGCAGTACCTCATATCACAAAGATATCTATAAAGTGTGTGTTTTTTGTACAACAGTTAGCTTTTCGGATACTTTTTTCTGTTACGGAAACATTTCTGTTATACTATAAAATTCCTATGTAAACATTTTAGTCGCAAAATTTTCTTATGGGCTATGATCGAAGCAACACATATGGCGCATAAATGGGTATGCTGTGTGTATTTTGTTCAGCTTAGCTCCTACATATGTTTTATGCGTCCAATCATTTTACCAAAATTTTATGTAGTCTGTTTTAAGTATTTTGTTACGTATCTAATGTACTAAACAAATAATCAATGGATACAAATTAAGTGGTTTTTTCTTTCATCCTATTATAAAGGATCAACTTCACTATTCGTCGCGCAACATAAATCGCCGTTCTTCAAACACGATTTTGCTTCCCTTCTGATGTTGTCGCCCTCGGGGAAAGCGTCCTACTTTGCCTCCCACCCCCCCCCCCCCTAGATCTGGTTCCAACAAATAGACACTAACGTTTAAAAAAAAATGACCTTTGGCTTTTATTGCCATTTAACCAGCTTCAGAACATTCCATTATTAAATCTACTAATGACAATGATTCTTCAAGTATACGTCATTTTTCTAACTGAACATGTGTTATCTCTCAAATGTTTTTATTCACAATAGTATGGACAACACAAGACGGGCACAACACTTAATTAAAACCTCCCATGCCCGAGGCCGGACTCGAACCGGTGACCCCAGCAACTAGAGGCCACCACGCTAGCCGTTACGCTGCCAGGGTCGGCTAGTCACTAATGTTGTAGGTCCGATTGAATAAAAGCTAATTTCTTACGTGATTTGATCATGTTTTGCGATTAGCACTTTCCAGAGGTTTTTCTCAAAGCATATCTACCATTAGTAACGATACAAAGTACAGGATGGAGCGAAGTCAGTAAAGGGCCAGACAAAGAGAAAGCGGACTTTCCTCACGGACAGAACTCGGTGAAGCTGTAGTGGTCGGACATATCCCGGCCAACTAAAGACGGATCATAGTCAAAACACTTGTTACCAAACATAGATGTAATTCACTTTAATTTTCACTCCTCTTCTTGCTAACATGTCCACAGTCCCCCCAACGAAGATGAATGGTTTCTGCTGCTCGCTTTTAGTAATTCGAGGCGAAACAAAAAATGAATCCAAGAAATTATGTAAAAAAAGGAAGAGTTTGGTCAATTTCACAGACTGTACAGTGAGTTAAATTCTTTAGAAGATCGTTTTTGTCTTTATTTTTGATATCTCAATAATAATTTGAAGATCTACATAACCTAATACAGCCAGAAATACCAAAGCTGACAACTAACTGGAGAAGGTCCATCGGTACGGACGGAAAGGTAATAGCAATCTGCTCGAGTGTAGTGGAAAATGCCTTTGGCGTTTTAGCTCCAAGCTTGCTTATATTTTTCAGCCCTATAGAGTTAGATGCAGTTCCGTTGTCAAAGCCCTCAAGAAGTATTTCACTGAAGTCTCCTGAGCGTGGTCAGCGGTGGTATTCTAATGCCCGTCCAGCCATCCAGATCTGGGTTTTCCATGGTCTCACAAAATCCTTCCTGGCTAATGCCGAGATGGTTCCTTCAAAAGGTCACACCTAGGGATGGCGATCTGAGATCGATTAATCGAAGAATCGATTTTTTGAACAAGAAAATCGATTTTTTAAATCGATTATTAGTACTGAATCGATCTAGTGAATCGATATTTCACCCTTGAAAATCGAGATTCGCGATCTCTTCCTCGACGACCACCACCTCTAGTTTAATGTTTTACAATTAAGTTAGTAGTATTTAATGAAAATCACTTTTTACGTTATAACTGATAATATGATTTTCAAAGAAGTTTCTTTTTAATCTTCCTTTTAAAATGTTGTACAGTTAAACATGCAACTGCTACTAGTATTTCCACGGGTCAGCTAGTATACAAGAACTGTTGGTATAAATATTCATTCAAATCAAAGAGAAACTATTAGTAGTCTTTTCTGGTACCTGAATCGTCTACGAAATGGCGTTAGAGCCATTTTCAAGATACCAAGTGAAAAAATTGTTCATATTTTGTAAAATCGCATTCTTGTAGGGTAAGACACTTATTTAGATAAACTTAAAAACAGAACGTTATCTACATACGAAGATCCGAAATATACATATACAAGAATTGCTCGTTTAAAGATATAAGATAGTGTATTGATAAAACAAAAAAACATGTAAATGCACTAGCCATAAGCAATATACCTAAAGCTATTATTTTTAATTATAAAGTTTATTAACAAAATAATTAATTTATTACGTTTTTTGCGTAGATATCTATTGATGTCGGCGCCAATATTACAATAATGTGAACACGCATACTGACCCAACAATTAAAATTTCAATTGTTTACAAAATACAAGCGTGCGCCTTTCTAGGCATGGCGATCTGAGAACGAAATAATATGTTTTTACTCTCTGCTTTGTTGTATTTGTTGACATTGACATTGCATCATTTGTTAAGTCTTGAGTGACTGAATTTGGTGTGTTCTGCGTATAGAGAAATAAATACTGATTTTTTGTAGTGCTTCTTATAGAATAATAAGTGTTTGAGGGTAAGTAATCGCTGTTTGTTATCTACTTTAATGCTATCTATTTAAGTTTTGTCAATTGTTATGCTAATCGCTATCGCCAGATTCATCATGCAAGTCGTTTGTATTAGTTTATTCACTGTACTAGTAAATATTAGATGCGTATGTGTAATTCTTAATTGATTTCTATTGCTTTATGTTTATTCATCTACATGACCAAAAATATATGTCCTTCATTTACATTGCAAAATAGTGAAGTGTCTAGCCCGTTATTTTTCTACAAATAGATTGTCGATATGTTTTTTCAGGATGTCGCGTAAAAGCGATCTATGGAATCATTTCATAAAAACAAGATTTACGGGGGAGTTTGTAAATATTGTCACCTGGAAGTGAAAACTAAAGGGAACACGACAAATTTGCGAAATCATCTGTTAAGACGTCATCCAACCATCAAGACCATTAAGTCAAAAAAGAAGAGTGATAGTGGTGGTATTGCACGAAATGGTGATGAATCTCGTATTCCTTCTATTCTTAATGACATTTTTCGTTTCCCTACGCTAGTTTTAAGAAATAGGAATGTTCTTTAATAGCATTTTTCTGTTTCTTTAGGCTGTTGATAACGATAAGACATACAACGTTGCATATCTTCGAAATGTTGATAATTCGGATACTGAAAGTGTGGCTTCGTCTACTGCATCTGTAGTCTTCAAACAGCAAACATTGACTTCTTGCTTAACAAACATAAAAGCATTTGGAGGTAAGATACTTGTATGAAACTGGAATCTTTGAATTTATTAATCTGAAGTTGAGGAGCATACAGCACATACAATTATCATATTGATTTTTTATTTTTAGATAATGGTGTTAAGCGTGGACAAATAAAGAATGCAATAGTCTTCATGATAGCAAAGGATGGTTTGCCGCTGAATACTGTGGAAAAAGCAGCATTCAATTATTTGATGAAAGTAGTTGCACCACTATATAAAATTCCAACTAGAAAAACAATTACGCAAATGATTGACGATAAATATGACGTCCTTTCAGCACAACTCAAACAAAAAAGTACAATCGGTAGAAGCATTATGTTTAACTGCAGATGTCTGGACCGACCCGCATAATAGCCAAAGCTACATGGACTTAACTGGTCATTGTATACATGAAAATAAATTAATGAGCATAATTTTCGGTGTATCTGCTTTAACAGAACCTCACAATGCTGATTATTTAGCCGAAGTAATTAATAAAATGACCGAAAAATGGAATATCACAACTAACAAAGTTATAGCATTTATCACTGATAATGGGGCAAACATTGTGAAAGCTGTAACAAATGTATATGGAAAAAATAAACACATGCCATGCTTTGCTCACACCTTGAATTTAGTAGCATCAAAACCATTTGAAAGTAAGGGTGGTTTGGAAGAAGCCAAAAATTTGCTGACAGCTGTGAAAGATATTACTACGTATTTTAAGCATAATATAGATGCTGCTGACTCTCTGAAGAAAGCTCAGGAACACAAAGCAAATCCTTTGGCGCTAATTCAATCTGTATGCACCAGATGGAATTCTGTTTTTTACCAACTGGAACGATTTGTTGAGTTATCCGAAATAATTGCGCCAATACTACTAAAGTACCCAAAAGCACCGACAATGCTAGCTGCAAAGCAGTTAGAGTTCATAAAAGATCTAATAAATATATTGAGACCGTTAGAAACAATAACAAAAGAAATATAGGAGAAGATTATGTTACAGCCAGTAAAATTATACCAATCGTATCTTGTCTGACTGAAACATATAACGCAATGAAAACCTCAACTGATGTCGGTGCTAAAAAAAGAACTTTAATTATTGAAGGCTTGAAAAAGAGATTTGGACATGTCGAACAAGTTCATTTGTTAGCAGCTGCGACAACTTTAGATCCCAGATTTAAAAAAAATCATTTTGCTGACAAAATAGCATGTTCTCGAGCTATAGATAAAATAAATACTTTAATTCTAGATTTAAAATCGCAGCAACAACTCCCACAAGAAAAAAGTTGTGATGAGGAAGAAGCAGAAGATAATGATAAAGGAATTTCCATAAGTTACTTGTGAAAAAACAACTCTCTACGTGCAATGCACATGCACAAGAAAGACAGGGTTTAAACGAAGAATTTAAATATTATTTATCGCAACCAGTTGTGCACCTCAAGAATGATCCTATTCTTTACTGGCAAGAACAAAAAATTCAATTTATCATCATGTGTACTCAACAGCCATGAAGTATATGTGTATCGTTGGGTCATCAGTACCTTGCGAGCGCCTTTTTTCGATTGCCGGCAACATCGCAAGTGATGAACGGAATCGCTTGGATCCTAGTAGACTGGACAGACTGTTGTTCTTGAAAAGCTTGGACATTAAGTACTGGGAACTGTAAATTATCATTTCAAAACTGTTTTATGTAACCGATAAATTTGTAAAATAAATGTCTTTTTGTATAACTTATACTTTGATTTAGTTATAAAAAAATCTTTAAATAGTTTAAAAATGATAAAAGATCAATAATTTTGGATTTATATTGAAACTACTTACTCAAAAAGCAAAACGAAAAAGATCGATTTTTAGAAAATCGATCTTTCAGACCTCGATTTTTTGCGAATCGATTTTCCATACTGTGATTCGAATCGATTCAAGAATCGATCTTTTTCGTAAAGAACCGCCATCCCTAGCACCCCCCCCCCTCCCGGCGCCCATGAATGGAAGGAAAGCTCACGTACAGTAGAGTCAAGATAGGAAGAGTTCAAGGAGATAATAAAAAAGGGAGAAGAAAAATTTATTCCAAGACAGAAAATAAAGAGAAGTAAAGAACCTATGTACTATAATAGGGAAGTGAGGAGGTTAAAGAGGTTGGTAAGAAAAGAACATAACAAAGTTGAGACAGCAGGGTAGTAGGGAATATTTAAATCAACTAGACAAGGACTTAATAACAGCAAAGAAAATGGCTAAAGATGGGTTTATGAAGAGTATTGTCAGTGCAGGGGGACCATTGACTGATGCATCTAGAAATTTCTATGGCTATATCAGGAAACTGCGGGGAAGGGAGGGTGTAGACAGGGCCGGCGCTAGGAATTTCGGGCCCGGGGTAAAATAGGCGACCTTTTTTTTTAGGTCTACAAATTGGGCCGGTCGACAATGGGCTGATTCTTGGTTCCGAGCCTGGGGGACCCTGCAGCCGGTGATCGGGGCCCCCGTAAGACAGCGGGCCCGGGTACATTTGACCCGCTTACCCTCCCCTAACGCCGGCCCTGGGTGTAGACACTTATAGATAAGAATGGAGAAGAAGTAACTGACGATTTGAAAAAGGCAGAGATTTTAAGTAACTGGTTCAGTGAAAGCATTAGGGACAATGAATCAGAAACAGGAGGGTCTAATTCGGAGAACGAGCTTAACAACACAATTAGAAATGACGATAGTAAAAAATTTGATATTCAACTTGGGAAATCATGAAGGAAATAAGAAAACTGAAAAAAAATAAAGGGGCTGGTGAAGATAATATTACTACAGATATTTAAAAGATAGCCGGATGTGATATTGTACCTTATCTTGAAATATTATTTAAATTGAGTCTAGACACTAGCTGCTTACCACAGGACTGGAAAAGTGCAATACCGGTACATAAGGGAGGGGTGAGAAATAGAGTTGAGAATTACAGGCCAATCAGTTTGACATCAGTGGTAGGTAAATTAATGGAAAGATTGATATGCAACCACATCAGAAATATATGTGAGGAACGTAAGTGGTCTTCAAGCAGGCAACATGGTTTCAGGCAAGGATATTCACGTGAATCTCAGTTGGTGGGATATATGCAAGATATTTCAGATGAAATGGACAAGGGAGGCCAAATTGATAGTGTAGCACTAGATCTGTCTAAGGCGTTTGACAGAGTAAGCCATAAAATGGTAGTAAATAAGGTTAAAAACATTGGAGTGGATGAGAAAGTGATTTGCTGGGTAGAAGAATTTTTAAAAAGTAGAAAACATAAAGTCAGGGTAGGAAATGCAGTATCAAAAGAAGTGGAAGTAAAAATGGGTGTGCCGCAGGGTAGCGTATTGGGACCATTGCTATTCATTATTCTAATGAATAATTGTGTTGATTGTTTACTATCTGAAATTAGATTGATTGCAGATGACATAATGCTGTATAAAAGAATCAAAACGATAGAGGATTGTAAACAGTTGCAGGGTGATCTGGACAAGATATCTAATTGGGTTGGTAAACATGGAATGAAGATAAATGCAAAGAAGAGTCAGCTTATTAGAAACACAAATAAAAAACAAAAGGTTAATAATGAATATAAGGTGGGGAAAGAATTGCTTGCTGAAGACTTGAAATGTAAATATCTTGGCATTACTTTTGATAACAAGCTTAACTGGGCAGGACACATAGGACAGGTGGTAGGAATAGGTTTCAAAGTTCTGCATTTGTTGGAGAGAGTGATGAGGGGATGTACAAGAGAAGTCAAGGAATTGGGTTACAAAACTTTGGTCAGACCATTGCTCGAATATGGTAGTGTAGTATGGGTCCCTCATTTGAAATATCAAATACAAGAGTTGGAGAGGGTGCAAAAAAGGGATGCTTGATTTGTTTCTGGAAATTATCGCAGAATGCAATCAGTGACGGATATGATAAAGGAACTGGAATGGGATTCATTGCAAGACAGGAGGAGGATGAGGAGGGTCATGGGAGTGTACAGTGCATATACTGGCGATGAGTCATGGAAAGATATTGCAACAGGTATGAAAAGTAGTGCATGGAAGGGAAAAGATGACCATGACCACAAGCTGGCATTCGATTTCAGGCACAAGGGTGTGGGAAGATTCTCCTTTTTAGGTAAGGGTGTCAGGGATTGGAATGAGTTACCAAGAGAAATGATGAATAATTTACCAAAAACTTTGAAAGAATTTAAAGATAAAATTTGTAGAGGGCAAATATAGGTAGGTGCATGATAGGGGGAAGATGGGTGTGTAGGGAAATTGCCACCGGAGCCTGTGCTCCATTGCAATTAGATTAAATTAAAATTAAATTAAAGCTGCGTCCATGAAAATTTCATGTCACGTAGTTACGCACAAAATGCTTTCAATCAGCAGCACAATTTTTTTGCCGTATATATTTTCCTAAATCAGTCCATGACTATCTACGCGCTACTGTCAGTTTGTCATAGATACAAATTTATATACTGGTATACATTCCACTATGCCCAGTGGAATATATGGAGAGGGAGTCTGTCATCCCTCCATCGAACGATGAGACTGTGAATAACCAAGATCTTGGGCTATAGAATCGATACATTCATTTTTCCATTGATCCCAATATAACAGACTGGCTCTGTGGTGTGTGGAAAGTTGTCAATTTACAGTTAAACAATTGCATAACAAAATAATACCAGAAGATGTACAGTCATAGTATACAAGGTAAATAAATTATGTCAACTACATTGACTACTGGCAAATACCCTAGGAATAAATTCTTCGACAGAGTAGGAATATTTAATTAAAAATTCTTTAAATTTTTTCTGAATTTAATACTAAGGTGGGTTTACACGGTTCACTTTTCTCAATCACTCAGGACGAATCACTCGCAGTGAAAGTAAAAGTGAATTCTCTTTTCGTTTACATGTATCATCACAAATGAACCATTCAGTACACTTCAAAATGGCGACAAATAAACTATTACGTGTCGGAGTGCATTTAACTTTCAGAAGCCTTGCCTAAGGAATTAAAAGTTACATCGTGCAAAAAGTTAACTGAAAAAGGAGAATTTGGTAGGCGTGAAATTGGAGCCTGCGGTGCAGCAGAATGGGTATTGCAGGACAAAATGACATTTAAAAATCATCTTCGAATGTGTAAATCACAAAGTATTGCTATCAAAAAGCTTACCGTTAATTCCAAGACAGGACACTAATGAGAAAATGTCTTCCGGTTATACTGAAGCTAGAAACTACTCTTAGGTTTCTTACAACTAGTAACAACTTTGAAACACATTCACATAGAAGCACAATTTACACATTTTTCTGGTTTTAAAACTTTATTTAATTCGCCAGAACACCTGGTTCGTAAAGTTTTAATCTTGTACTTGTCTTCTATTGTCAAAAATGGGAGATTAATTGTTTAATCATGTCCTCCATAGCCCTATCACTAATGTTTTTATTTTTATAACTTTCAAATTCTATAAACACTGGTTGTGATGGAAAGATTTTAAAAGTAAGGAAATATTTCTTTGTTCCATTTAAAAACAATTATATGTTCAAAACAACTACAGTCATAAACAAACAATTGCGACTGATCCAGGAGGAGGTTTCACTTCGATATTTTGATTGTTTACATGCGTCACTCTTGATGATTCATCCGAGTAAAAGACCAAAAGTGATCGAAAAGTAGAACCCGAGCCAACTTCTTTCAACCGTCATCTTGGATGATTACTTTGCATGATTCTCTGTTTAAACAGTTCACTTTCCTTTCGCTGCGTGTGATTCATCCCTAGTGACTGCGAAAAGCGAACCGTGTAAACCCGCCTTCATCATGCTCGACATTTTATGTCTGTTGGCAGCTGAATATCTGTCCTCTTTTTGAACAAATGACAGTGACTTGTATTTATTTCATGGAGGAAGGAACGATTGATTTATTTATTTAATGGTCTTTTGCTTTCGACATCACTGACACTAAAAAAAAATTGTTACATTTCCAAAACTTACACTGTAATCCTTGTGAAGATCCTTTTTACTTCTATTGCCGTCATTGTGTGTTTTATACATTTGAGCATCTCTGGAATACTGGTACTTTGGTGTGATAGCCTACGAGAATAATGTCTGCTAGAACTTTGAAATTCTGAAAAGGGGTTGGTTGGTAATTTCTCAACTGTTTAATGCAAATTTCAGTAAATGTGATTTTGAAAATAAAACTTTAAATTTTCTGAAAGTGAACTGTTATAATTTGGTAGAAGAACCATTTCTACATTTGTGGTTTAGAAACAGAACTAGTGGCGACCTTCAAGCATTTAAGTTGAGTTTCTAGTAGGCTACATGATCAAATTCAAATTATTTTGTGAAAATTCCACACAACTTTCCATCAACGTAAACTGTTATTTAAGGCACTAAGGCGATGCTACAACACCGGTGTCAGCCTATTGTCCTTACACGGTGATACCCACATAAGCCCAGACAACATTTGAGTTGTGTTTTATTAGCAGGAGAAGGAAAATTTCTGATTGTTGCCGGTTTATCAACATCAAGTATAAAGCCCATGGGAGTAATAGTCCAAGAGCCCGTGAACGCCAGACCTACGTCATAGTATAAAGGCTGAAATTTTTCTGCGCATATACACTACAGCAGGTATGAACGTTTGGCTACTATGAACCTTGAGTCGTGGTGGCTATGATAGATAACTAGAAGCGAAGGTATATAAAATTGATGTCTGGTTACGTCATAGTATAAAGCGTGATTTTTTTATATTTTTTACGGGATACTATTAGAAATCATGTCATGTATTGCCAACCACTTTGTGCGGTGGAAACCCCCCGCCAGACACCTTCAAAACTTAGTAAAATGTAATTATACTTACGTCATAATATAAAACCTGAATTTTATATATGTTATTTGGGCAACTATTTAAAATTGTTTCCTAAACAGCCAGTCAATTTCGATGGTTCCAACACCCTGCCAGACATAATTCAATGTCAACTGTAGGGGCGAGCGCGGAGACAATAGATATGTAAGAGTTGGGCTTATTGGATAATCAAATTATATCGTAATTATTTATGCATTAATAATAAATTTTTAATGAATTTATTAACATAATTTTAATATCAGTTATATTAAATTAAATTTTAATTTAAATATTTTATCAAAATTTTGTTTTTTTTACAAATCTAATAATTACAAAATTGTCTCAGCAATAAAGAAATTGATGAATAGTTTATAAAAATTCATAGTAAAGGCTTACAAAAAATTGGGAATATGATTTAATAGAAATATCAATTGTTTTATGTAAATACAAAATAGATTTATTCATTGTCATCACTGTAGTCGATACTTTCAATATCGTCATCACTACTACTGCAGTCTGTGAATTCATTATTTTCAATATCGTCTTTTTTATCAGTTTCTGTATAAATATAAAAAATATTGACATTATTAACAACTACAAATTTATGTATAATAGTTGGAAATAAAAATTACATACCTGGTAAATTTTTCAGTGAATCACTGACAAAGTTTGGTTGCTGATATCCATCGAACCATTTGAAATAATACTCGTCTTATTTTCTGGCAGATATATGGTGGGGTTTTTTAAGTGAGCATTATTCCAAATAGTGGATATATAATTTTCTCGCAGAAATTGTTGTAATAATTCCCCTTTTCAAGGGGGTAGATTGCTAGCATCGAAACTCCGTAATTTTTTGAGATCAAAAGATTCATTGATATTTGAGACTGTATATGTGTTGACGAATATCTGGAGACAGGCAGCGTCAACATCAATTATCCCAGTAACATTATACATATCACATATAAATTTTTGTATAATTTTAAAGATATTTTGTTGTTCATCACTATTTTCAAATAATGCAACATCTCCAAACTTGAGAAAAACTTCCTGATATTTTTGATCCGTTTTCAATATTTTGTAAGGTTTTAATTTTCCTTTTCCAAAAACCGCAGGATTATAATCACATCCTGTGATTGCATGAAATCTATCCAGGCCTTTACAAATGGATCCTCCCACTTGTGCGTGGATCTTTGTTAGGTCTACATATCTTAAATTATTTCCAAACATGGGAATCATTTTATTGGTGATGCATATGGCCAAGCATTATATGTTTCTGGAACATTTTTTATCGTATGCAACAGAAAAAAACCATCAATTATTAGTACATCGATATGAGGTGCTGGATGATGCTGGCTCTCTTTTTCTAGACACTTCGTTAAGGCAGATTTATCGGTCTTGCAAATAGTGCCATCTAAAAGGCACATTGACAGAGGCACTGGAGTAATTGCGTAAGAATTTTTTTTTTGAAATGTTTATATTATGATCTATCGAAATTCCAAGCATTCGTCCAAATGAATCTCGTTGAATTTTAACCTCTTGAACTTTATCACCCACTTTAACTTTCTTCTCTTCTTTTGATAATCTTTAGAAAAATTATTAATACATTTTTTATCCTCCTTTCAAATCTATTAATATTATTAACACATTTTTTATACTTCTTTCAAATATGTTAATATCCGTAAAACATTCAGAAATGAACGTTTTACGTTTACAGTCCCCATTTTTTTTTTTTTTTTAATATTAAGAAGAAATTCTTCTACCTGATCTGAGGCAGTTTTACCTGAAGAAATATTAATTAATTGATCTTTTGGCACTCCTAAACTGAAGGGGTCAATGAATTGATCAAAAGGTGGTGATAAATTTTTTCAATTGCTTGATGCTATTTTGAATGTTACATGTATTCAAGTCTGCTGAAATATCTCTGTCGGTTTGTAATCCTAATTCACGTAAAACATTACTTATCATTGTTGATCTCACATCATGGCTTTGGGCTGATCGTTGACGTGCCGAAATTGAATTGGTGAATTGTATAACACCTGTAAGCCTTCTAGCCGCATCTGCTTTTATAGTTTGTTCTAATACCAAGTTAACAGGTTGTCTTGAAAACGGTTTGGTGGTCTTTTTAATTCTTCATATAAGTCAGGATGAGTTTCCGCAACTTTCAGCAAATTTTCATAATATTTAACAGTCCATCGAGCATAGTTTTGTTGATTACATATAAAAAATATATTTATAATTTTAGGCAATACTGATTTAAAAAGTTCGAAATCCTCTGTACGAATGCTCCGTGATAGGCTTAAGTAATTATGTAAGAGATTAATGTAAATCAAATAAAATTGTGGAGTTTTGCCACAATCGCCATTTAGAGTTTGTTTTTTGTATATACCGTAGTCACTCATTAATTCTTTCAGTTCTTCATTTTCTATTTGAAATGATGACATTTTACATTTTTGTAGTCTTTTTACTTCTTGTTTCATGACATCTGCCAATGTTTTTTTTTCATTTGTAAAAATGATTTAAAATGTAGTATTTCTAATCCTAATGCTGTCAAAGGATGTAGTCTCTTGCAACGGTTGAAGTGTTTTCCTTCAAGAAATCCATTCAATGAACCATTTGCAAGCAAATTACTTTCAACCATTACATTGGTTAAGCCACAGTTACTTATGATTTTACCTACTGTTTTAAAATAAGCCATCATATTGTGCAATGGCCCTAAATGTATAAATAAATTATCAAATTTAGGTTTTACGGTAGATTGGATTTGAAATGCTAGTTTGGCTATCGCGAGGTCGTATGTTACTTGTATGTAACTGAATCATTACTGTCGCTTATTTCTTCAATTTTTAAAAAGCCAAAATTCTCTTCATAAGTTGAAAGTTGTGGTTCTATTGACCGCTGTATTAAAGTTGGTTCAGTTATTGGCAAAGGTTCTCTATATAGAGAATGCAAATGAAATTGCTCTTTGGTCAACTCAGGTAGCAACAATGGGGCTGGCGATACATTATTGATGGATGTACAAACCGATTATTTTTTCCATATTAGTTTTCTGAGAACTTGTAGATTCAGAAGTAAAATATTTTTTCATGACTCCTGTAAATAGTTTGTAAAATTCTCTGTGGTAACCACTTTCCGTATATACTCTGTTGGTAAAATAATGTCCTTATATTGCAGGTTATGATTCTTTCCTAGTTCTTTAATTGTTAGACATTTTTTCAATGTCTCCTCAGAAAATAATAAAATTTTGCAACTACTTTTCTTACACAAAACACAAATTAATACGTCTCCCATTATGGCATTTTATTAAAACTGAATTAAATATTTTATTTTTCACAAATGCAAAATAAATAATAAAACGATGAATTACTCGAAATATGCTGAAACATCTGTGGTAGGATACCAAAGATGCGTGACAAAAGACGCAGTACTATAAATTTAACTAACTGTCTCACTCTAAATCTCCTGACAGAATTAGGCCTATAATATTTTGCCACTGTTTTTCTTACACAAAGCACCAATTAATCCGTCTTCCATTATGATATAATATTAAAACTTAATTACAATTATTTTACGCAACTGCACAAATAAATAATAAAACATATGCTCTACGATCAATGACAGAACATGTATTCAAACAATATCTGCACGAAAAACGCGTGACAAAAGACACAGTACATAAATATTGCCTCCACGCTCACCCCTACAGCTGACATTGAATTATGTCTGGCGGGTGTTGGAACCATCGAAATTGTCTGGCTGCTTAGGAAACAATTTTAAATAGTTGCCCAAATAAAATATATAAAATTCAGGTTTTATATTATGACGTAAGTATAATTACATTTTACTAAGTTTTTAAGGTGTCCGGCGGGGGGTTTTCACCGTACAAAGTGTCTGGCAATACATGGCGTGATTTCTAATAGTATCCCGTAAAAAATATAAAAAAATCACGCTTTATACTATGATGTAACTAGGCATCAATTTTATACACCTTCGCTTCCAGTTATCTATCAAATCCACCACCACTCAAGGATCATAGTAGCCAAACGTTCATACCTGCTGTAGTGTATATGCGTAGAAAAAATTTCTGCCTTTATACTATGACGTAGGTCTGGCGTTCACGGGCTCTTGCGCTATACTGCACGAACGTATGTATTTAAATTATAAATAAATATAGTTAATAGTTAGTTTTTGTTGTAATAGTTATTCAAAACTCTAAATTCTAATATACATATTACTACTGTGAGAGTTATTGAGTATTTTTATTCGTGCAAAAAAATTTATTTGTGATTTAGTGCTTTGGTATTTTCCGTATTTATTTTCTGTGTTTGTTTACATTTTTGAACGGTAGGCTTAAGTTCAGATTTTTGTTATAGGGCGTAAATATATTTAAATAAAGCTTACTTGTGAATTAATTTAGCAGATTTTTTGTAAGGTTAAGTTCAACAAATTTTATATCTCGCTTTGTGTACTTTGTTGATGTTAGTTTCTTGTAATCATGAGTGAAAAGTGTGGACATTACCGTAGATTTTTGAGGGTTGGAATTTTTGCGAGGGGTGTGTGAAATGCTTTCATTGGGGATCGATTTGTAGTGGCGTCGAAGTTGGGGAAATTGAGGAGGCTCTCCCATGGTTCTGTAAAGATTGTTTCAAAAGTAGGAAGATATTGGAGCAGGAGGTAAGGATTAGTGCCCTTTAGGCTGAACTGATAGACGCTAGAAAGGAGTTGGATAGGCTGCACAGGGAGGGAAACAGAGATGGTTGGGAACTGGTGGCAGGGAACAGGGCAATTAAAACAAGAAGGGCTTCTGATTCTTTTGTTGTTGGGGCGCAAAATAGGTTTGCCCTGTTGCCAGAGTTAGACAGGGATGAGCCTTCTGTAGGTGTAGGTGCAGGTAAAAGGCAGCAGACGTGTAGGAAAAGTTGTGTAGTTAAGTCTGGTAGGCAGGGATTAGGGAAAAAGAAAGTCTTGCTGCTAGGTAGTAGCCATGGACGAGGTGTTGGGCCATTGGTGCAGTAAAAATTAGGATCAGGATTACAGGTCATGAGTTTCTTCAAACCTAGTGCTAGTCTTGGTCAGATAGTAGAAGATATAGGTTCTTTGTGTAAGATTTCACAGATCATGTAGTGATAGTAGGAGGAGTGGGAAATATTTTGGGCAGGAATGATAGGTATGGTATCAGAGATGACCTAGAGAAAATAGCAGAAGCAACGTGCCACACTCGGGTCAGTGTGATGTCGGTCTTGAGGCGCTATGATCGGCCACAGATGAACTCTGCTGTGAGGCGAGTGAATCTGGAACGGTATCTTATGTCTGCTATTGGCTCTGGCATGGGCTTGGTACCTGTAGATGCTATTGATAGGTGAGGTTATACTAGGCATGGCCTACACCTCAAGAGTAGAGGAAGGGGGTACATTCAGATCTCATAGCAAAAGAATTAATTGGAGTCACAAATTCACATGAAAAGATTCCTGTTGTTAATGGTGTTAGGGCAGCTCCTTTTTCAGATTAGAATCATGTATTAGGCAGAGAGTTTTAAAAGAAATTAGTATAAACAATAATGAGTTTTCAGATACCAAAATTAAAAATTGTGTAGGGATTAATTTATTACATCAGAATATCAGAGGGTTAAAAACAAAGTGTATGAATTGCTAGTACACGTAAATGAATTAAATGATTTCAATAGAATTGATGTTTTATGCTTGTCGGATTACCACATAACTACAGGAATAGGTATGTCAAATGTAACAGACTTTAATTTAGCTTCTCATTATTGTAGAACGAACCTGAAGATAGGAGGTGTTATCACTTATGTTAGAAATGGTTATAGTTTTGAGGATATAAGTATAAGCAAGTATTGTGTTGATCAACATTTTGAAGCTTGTGGTACACGGCTACATTTTAATAATGGAATTTTTATAATAGTAACAGTATACAGAGCACCATCGGGAAACGTTTCTATTTTTATGAACCTGTTTGAACTCTTATTAACATTTTTAAACAGAAAACAAGTCAACATAGTCGTATGTGGTGATTTTAATGTAGATTTTCTAAATAACTTACCCTGTAAAGTCATATTAGAATCATTAGTCAGTTCATTCAATTTTACTCAGGTAGATAATTTTCCAACTAGAATAATGAATAATAGTCACTCAGCTATAGACAATGTTTTCCTAGATACCTCATACCATCAAGCCATCCATCAATGGACTTTCGGATCACGATGCCCAGTTATTAACCATCAATAATTCAATACGAACTAGCACTAAGAGTAATGTTTTTAAACTTCAACGTGTAATAAATGATGAATCAGTAACTTGTTTTAGAAAGTGCCTCAATACCACAAACTGGGAACAGGTTTACAGTACTCAAGGTATGGATGAAAAATACATTTTTAGTAGCATTGTATTAAATTACTTTGAAAGTTGCTTCCCCTTGAAAAAGTGTCGTGCTTCTCGAAAAGAACAAAAACCTTGGACAAATATTGGCATTAGAACACCATGCATTTATAAAAGGAAGTTATATATTGCCTCTAGGAACAGTGAGAATTGTAATGTTAAAACACATTGCAAAAAAGTACTGCAAAATACTGAAAGAGGTTATTAAAGAATCTAAAATTATGTACTACAAACATAAAATTCATGCTTCTGAAAATAAAATTAAGATCATATGGGACATTGTAAAAAAGGAAATAGGAAAAAGTAATCAAACAGGTAAAGATATTTTTATCAATGAAAATTCAGTAGAATCTAATTTTTCAATTACAGATATATTTAATAAACATTTTTTATCTGTTACTGATAAATTGACTGCTAAAGCTCAGTGACACACAGAATGGATTCTGTCAAAACAGGCTTCCAAGAAAAATTTAACTCTATTTCTGAAAAATTAGCTACTCCAAAAGAAATAAGAAAAATTATCGGATCCGTTAAGAGCAAATACCCAAGAGGTTATGATGGGATTTCTAGCAGATTAATTAAATTGTGCTCCACAGAATTAAGTAATATACTAAGTTATCTGTTTAATATATCTTTACTTGAGGCTTCTTTTCCAGAAAGGCTTAAGTATACTGTAGTTAAACCACTCTATAAAAAGGGAGATAAGGCAGCCGTATCGAATTACCGACCAATTTCATTACTAACAGCCTTCTCCAAAGTTTTTGAGAAAGCAATGTACAATAGAGTTTATGAACATCTAAAAAATAATAATATTCTAACTAAATCACAATTTGGTTTTCGAAAGGGTCATTCAACTGAACAAGCTATATTTGCATTCATTGACAATATTTTAGAAGGAATAAATGATAAATTAATTCCTGTGGGAATATTTTGTGACTTATCTAAAGCATTTGGCTGTGTAGATCATAAAATTCTGATACAGAAACTAAAGTATTACGGTATGATGGCATTGTTAACAAATGGCTTAGTTCTTATCTTATAAATAGAAAACAGAAAGTGTAAATGGAGAATTTTAAGGCTGCCTTAAGAGGTCCACTGTTTTCTGAGTGGAAATTAAATAGATGTGGAGTACCTCAGGGTTCAATATTGGGGCCACTATTGTTTCTAATATATATAAATGATCTACACAGTGTTTCATATAAAACCTCAAAATTTGTTCAATTTGCAGATGACACAAACATAGAAATTAAAAACGCTCCAGATTTATCTACAGAATATATTTCAAATTATGCCTTTTTACTGATTAATAAATGGTTTACAGCTAATGGCTTGTCTTTAAACTTTGATAAAACTCAATATATGCAATTCAGTACATCACACAGATTAACACCAGATATAGACATAAAATTTGCAGGCCAGTCCATTCAAGAGGTAGAGAGTGTGACATTTCTAGGTTTGTATATTGATCATAATTTAAATTTGAAAGTACCTGTTTCTGACTTACTAAAGCGATTGGGTGCAGCCACATTTGCAATTCGTTTTAAAAATTAAGGTCTCTAGCTAGGTAAAATCATAAATTAAGAAAGAATTTTTTGGAATTTGGAGCTGGACTGTTCAGAGCCAAGTCCCTAGATTGCAGCAGCGGATATCACAGAGATGTCAATAAACTTTTTTCTATTCAATAAGTAGCTTTTCGGATATTTTTTTCTGTTATGGAAACCCTGTCGCTTTGCTATACAATTCCAATGTAAACATTTTATTCGCACAGCAGCAAATACTTCAGAGATGTTGACATGTGTGCATTTTGTTCAGATAGGTTTTATTCTGTTAAGGTCAGTGACAGTTTGTCGTAAATACAGAATGTTTTAAATTTTCCTAACTGTTTCGTAATATGTTGTGAGTATTTTGATGCGTACCTATTACACTAAAAAAAATATTTGCTACAAAAATACTGTTCTACTTTTCATTATATTACAAGCATTCAACATCACTATTCATCGCATTTTATTCGCGAAATTTTTGCACGGGTCGTCTAGTCTTTACTTATTTTAGAATCAAAATTGGAAACTTTTTGCATTTACTTTCCATGTATGATTTAAACCATTTACCTGCGGTTCCATAAATACCATATTATTCAATTTTCTTCAAAAGTAATTCATGATTTACACAGTCAAATGCTTTTCCAAGATCACAAAATATTCCTACAGGGCTCATTTTATTATACAGTTCCTCAAATGTGTTATTTAAAAATGAATATATAGCCATTTCAATAGATGATCCTTTTTGGAACCCAAATTGTGATTTAGTGAGATATTATTTTGTTTAACATGTTTTATTA
>CM061914.1:42649488-42670967 GCA_031002005.1 Vandiemenella viatica
CGATTCATAGGTTGTATTTTGAAGAATTGTAAGGCTCATACAAAGGCAATAGAGTACAAAACTCTACTGAGTCCACATTTGGATTACTGTTGTGGAGTTTGGGATCCGTATCACGAGGGATCGATTGTCGCATTAGAGAAGGTATACAGGAGAACCGCTCGATTCGTGACTGGTTGCTACTGCCCTTATGAAAGCGTCATAGGATTGATACATAGGTTAGGCTGCGATTGTATGGCATACAGTCGATGTCGTTTTCGTTTCCATTCATTGTACAATATGCGAAATTCTTTGATTTACGAGTGTAATGAAATACTTCTTCCACCAACCTATTTAGGTTTGACAGAAAGGATAAGATTGGAGAAATAGAATGCCTACTTATGCTTTTGTGTATTCTTTCTTTCCCCGGGATATTCGGGATTGGAATGTACAGAATTCTGAATGGTGCTTAGCACCCCAGGCCAACCACAATATTTGTGAATTACAGAGTATGGATGTAGCTGTAGAAAGGGCACATGTCCATTTTACAGACGCGACTCTGTACAATTCTGTAGAGAGTTTAGATCATCGGTTATTATTGCAGGGGTTCATCGTCTATAGTATGTTGTTCTAAGAGATATTTGATAATACACACAAAATGTTATTCTTGTTTGTAAAAGTTCTTCTAGTGAAAAGTGTACCATAGTGTAGCAGTTGATTTTTCGAAATAAAAAAAAATCTAACAAAAAATATGTTTCATTGAATATCCTAGTTTATAATTGAAAGTGCACATGTCCAAGAGGTAATAAATCGTATAAAAACCCAAAATGTGTACTATAAATTCCAAATTTACTTCAAACGTGAATTTTCTTATGTTGAAGCAAATTTGAAAAAGTTGTTTACTTTCAATTATAAGGACGTATATGTTTTAATTGGTTTCTGTAAAATTAAAAAAATAGACATAATGCAAAATAAAAAAAATAATCACATCACTAATGATATTTCGCGCAAGCAAGGAAGCTGATTACAACAGTTTGGCGTGTTTTCTCTTTAGCGAGTTGCGTATCTTCAGGGTGGAGAGACAACGACTGAATCATCGCTACTTCATTTAATTGAGTAATGGAAGCACCTAAGCAAAAAACTAACCACACATAAAGTACACTAGAATGGGTCTGCAGACGTTTTGAGCCTTCATACGATCACTTCTTAAAGTGTGGCGAGAAATTATTAACTCAGCAAGGATTTGTTTTCTCGTTGTTGCTTTCAGGTTGGTTTAGGTCGTATTGTGAGAAAAAGTACAAATTTGTTTTTTATCGAACCATGAACTGTTTTACCCCTTTTTCAGGTATCGTACCTTCCTAATGATAATCTGAAACCCTTTGAATTCGCCCATTTCGCCATTGTTTGAGGCAGATTCATAAATACAGGACAATTTCACATATGAAGTTGTAATTACATATCTTTTAGCTGTTACTAACTTTAACATTGATATAACAAGAGATCTGGGACATTCGTGGAGGGTAAAATTATTTAGGAACTTAAGAAAACAATTTGTTTGGACAAACTACATGAATATAAAATTTGAGCTGGGCAACCAGCCTACTTAGTTGTTTTGTTTTTATTCCATTATTTGTACAACAGTTTGGCGAAAAAAACGGTAAAAGAACCACACACATCCTGCCTTCAATTACGAAACTATTGATCCCACAATTTTTTTTAATCGACAACGCTACGTAGCCTGTTAAAATTTATAGGAAACCTATAGACATTTTTCAGAAAATACCTAAATGAATGGTACTGGCAAATTATACGTTTCAGCAATAAAATTCCCATTACAGAGTAATAAATATATCGTGAAAACACTTATTTTTTAAAAAAAAAAATCCTAAATGTTTCTAAGGCACGCAGACATTTTTTTTTTTTTGTATTTGTTTTAAAAACGCCATTTGAAAGATTTTAACATAGTATTTATTTTTAAGGATTTTTATTAATTATTTAAACTATGTTTCATCAATTCTTTTAAAAATGTTTTTAGAACTAATTTTTAGTGACTTCAATTTAGTACACAATTTTGTGTACGCAATCCTTAGAGTGTAAGAGCAGCTCGAATTTGGTTTTTTTTAATAAAGAAAAAACTGTTTCCACTTTCACTTAATGTTTTTCGGTTTTAGAGAACTTTTCTAATAGTGCGATATCACCATCAAATCAAAGTAAACTCCTCTCTCTGTTTCTCTTTTATGGGGCACTCATTTTATTTTAATTTCATTCATTGCTTCTTCGTCTCCCAAGTTGAATATTAGTAATACTAAACTTCAAAATATTTTCACACCCTTTGTGACTCATGCTTGTCCCCGAATTTTGAAACAGCTTATTAAATGTTGCTACTTCTGTATAACTAACTTCAGCGAGCACGTATTATTGTCGGTCGACTCCTATCGATACAGAAACTCGCTGGAGTGGTTTCGCTCAATTTATTTCCCCCCTGCAGTTAGAGCAACAAGTGGCTCTTTCAGAACAAGAAAGTTCCGAAGCTATTTTCCAATTTTGTTTATCATCACGGGAATTGATTGTAGCTTAAAAGTGAATTAAGTTTCTTGCTTCGGGGGAAATTACTGAGTGGTAAAAGTGGTAATATAAACGTAATCGTAATCTTTGTTTCCTAACTCGTTAATAGTAAGTAATATCGTTTGTTCGTAATGACCCGGTGACAGGGTTTCTTACCGGGTGCACAATCCGCCCTGTCGTAGCTGCATAACCTAACCCGGCAGTCCTACCAAGTATAGGAGACCGGCAGATTAACGTAGAATCTGAAACACGGAAGTGTTCTGGTGTACTTCAAATTACTCATCAGGCTGTGCCAGAGGCGAAGGTCGGATTAAGGGCCCTTGACAATTTTAACTAAGAACTGGATTCCAACCGGTGACCTTTCAACCTCCACTCAGATGTCTTACCCACTGTGTCACCAGGTCGCTCTTCTAACTCTTTATGAATGCTTGATTCAAGTTATCTCTTCAGGTAGCATCTGCTTATTTCTTTTTTGGACGTTGCTGATAGAAAATAATTTCCACGCTCAGGGTGTCTCATATTCACGTCTCAAGATCTGTACATGCGCATTTTGGTGCTAAGATAGGATTCACAGCAGGAGCAACTTTTATTTTATTATTATTTGAGCTTTAGGGCGTGACACCATCGAAGTAATTACGGTCAGGAGAGGATAGTTGTCAAAGAACTTACATTTTATTAATTGTTGCGTGCCGTGCCTTGAGTGCTTTAGGGAAAGAGTAGAAAACAATAATATACTAGGTAGGGTAAAAAAAATCCCAGAATTGGTTAATAAAAATTTATTGAAAGTATCAGCCATTACAATCAAGTTCCTGCACATGGCCACTCTCATTTATTTTTGCTCAGACAATAACAATTTCGGAACCATATTCAAGCAAACCCAATGCATGTTCAGATCATTATGAAGAATGCTGCGAACACTCCCATGTAAAATACCAACTTCGGAGGAAATAATATCTATGGTTGTTCCCCTGTCCGCACACACACGTTGTCAAACGCACTCAACGTTTTCATCTGTCGTGGAATTTGAAAGCCGCTTAGTCCGAACGACATCTTCAATTGTTGTGCGACCGTCGCGACAACGCCACTCGTAACTTGCCTTTTTCTTCGTCGCATATTTTCCGTATGCTTTCTTCAGCATCAAAAAAGACTCGGAAGCTGATTCCTCCAACAACACACAGAATTTAATACTGTCACGTTGCTCTGAAGACGATATTTCACAAGCCGTCGAAAGAAAGAAAATACGCAAAATTTTACATTCACTGCCCGCACGAAACCAACCTCAACTGCCTGCTGCACGGGCTCATTAGTGTTGCCAACCTTCCAAACAAAAATTTCACTTCCGGCAAACTATTGATTACCTGCACACGACAATTCTAGGAATTTTTGGACCGTACTTCGTAGATGGCCGGATCTGAAACAGTATCTCCATCACCATAATATCCAGAACCGAGAGTAAAGCGGTCACCTACAAGGCGAGGTCACTGCCCAGTTTCTGATTTTCAGGACTTACTGTAGATCTTGGTCCAGAGAATGAAAGTGTAAAGTGAAAACGAGCGAAACTCGCTCGTCGAAGAGTGTACAAGGGCCTCGACTTTCTCCGTTGTTTAAGGACTTGAGTGCGGAGAAGCGCAACTGATAAGCACTGCTAAAGCTAAGGACGTGAGTCTAAATGCTGAACAAATAGCAATGATCATAATTTGTTTATCAGCTTATAAATTTGTTTTAGGGTTCGTTGTAAATCCCGAAACATTTTTTTTTCTTTACAACTTAATGTTGATTTGATACATGCATATGGTTTGTGGTATTTGTGCCTCCTGTTTACTTCATCATATATTACCCGCCTTCTTCCCCAAAGCGCCGAAACACTGTTGCGATGAAGATGAAGGTTTGAGCTCCGGAAGTGATAAAATTTTCATTACCAAGTAGGTTGGAAGAGGAGGTGGTGCACAATTCGCCATCGCCAGACATAACGTACAATATTCAGAGCATATAGAGAAGGGTAATACGTGGTTGTTGATGGTTATTTGTCGGTTGGATTATAACATCAAACTGTTGGGATCCTTGTAACAGCCCTTAAATCTAAAATTAAATGTAATTGTATTTTGTGAATCATTTGTAGTAGGCTGGAGTTTGGTTGAATATGATCTGGTAGGTTTGTTTTGCAATTTCCTGTAAATCAATGTATATAGACTTTTTATGAAAAGAAATTATTTAAAGGCCATTTAATATTTTTTAGAACAGAATTGTGCATGAGAATTGCCTAAATGTTAATAATTCCAAGTATTAATGCAAGTTACGATGTCTAAAGGAAAATTTGCTACAGTTTGAAATGATTTCTGTAAATAATTGTGTTTAAGTATCTTTAATTTCCATTTATGACCATTTTGTATTGATTGTATATGATTATGTATTAATTCTGATTGTTTTTAATATGTTTAAATTGTTTAATTATTGTTAATGTTCGAGAAATATATGTCGGAATCTTTTGAAGTGTTCTAGAAATTTCGACAGAGTTTATAAAAAGTGATCATCCAAGTCAGAGACAGTTTATAAGCTTTTCGGCAAAGTTTTCACCGACTAAATTTTACGACGGCCAAGAACTGTATTGTCTGTGGAAGACGTGTTGTATACAATCGCTGGATTGGATGTATTCATGTGAACAGTATCGTTGCGTCGTGTTTAAGACAATAAACAAGTTTAATTGAAACGTATCGTAGACTACTTAATTATCGTATGAATAAAACCACCAACAATCTTATAACTTTTTAGTTTTTTTCTAGAAAGTAAGCCGGTACTGTGTTTCACACTCTTTCTTTTTTTGTGTCATCTGCAAACATAAACGGTATTCCAAAGTGATCTCACAGTAACGACAGTTAAGGAATACAATTCGCTCTGGGGATATCAAGGCAAAACCAACCACTTTAAATGTACCTAGGAAGTTGTTATGAAGATGTAGCATCTTCCATAGTAATTACCTCCACCAAGTAACGGAGAATTGCTCTTTGTTTGTAAACACGAATAAACACGAACCTTAATACCATCACACATGTCGATACGAGTTTCAATACTGCAGGACACAACGAACATAGTACAATCAAAACAATCTTAACACAATCAGGGACAAAGGCCGTACTTTTACTATTCAGGTAATTTCAAACAGGCGAGTTTCAGAGTATTGCAATTTAGTAAAAATTATTATTTGCTTAAGGTGGACTTGATGTGGACAGGCAATAAGTTATAAATGTATCTGTCGCTAAAAATGATGGAAGTAACATCAAAAATCCATCCCCTTCTTCCAGTTTACTATGAAATTCCAGGACTATTTTTTTTTTCTTTACGTGTTTTTGAACAAATATTTATTGGATTACCTAACTGCTAAGACATAAATTAAAACCATGGTGCGTAATAATTCTTTTATTAAATCTAATATTATGAAATTGTAATTTTTAGTTAGTCGTGCATCTACAACTATTTCTTTGTTAGAAAATTTGATACACATAGTTCAAGCGTTGCTGGAAGAGGTTCATACACGTTTAATTAATTTATTTCATCGACTTTTGTTACAGTTAAGGCTATACGCAGTCGAAAAACATCTAATACTTTAAAGTTCTATTACTCAAAGGCGTATATCCCACTTTGAGTGATTTCTTAAATGAAGACAATGCCTGCATTTCATATTTTTAAATCATCAAAAGGTAATTAGATCAAATGTGTTCTTCGCTTTGATGAATTGTATACGATTTTAAGGTCTCCTAGAATGTATGATTAACACAGAATTTACATTTCCAGCGAAATCTACACTATTATAATCCGATTGTTCCCACATCAGAATAAAAAATACACACATTTTTATTAGGATTTCACTGTTAAAAATTTTAGGATCGGATTTAAAATCTGATGTATGTCTTACGCGCTGTAAAAAAAAAAAAAAAAAAAATGGACAGCAAAGATTTTTGGCTGTACTGTAGCAAAACTTCAAAACTACCGAATTAATTTTCATGAGATGATCATAACATGAAACCTAGTTTTTTGTTAAAAAAAAGGAAATGACTTACCAAGCGGCAACACTTTGTGCCGCAGCTCAAAATAAAAATCGCTATTGAACACCACATTCTTTTATCTATAATGTGGCATAGATTAAACATTATTCAACAGATTTTGAAACGCCTTGAACATTTTGAAAGCTGATTGTACAGCGAAATTAATGAAATACGTATCATCATCTTATCTGAATTGGGGCAGGAGGAGAAAATGGATTTCTGTTCAAAACACCAACAGGGAAATGCTTTGCCATCCTGACGCCATTATCTGATCTTCATTTAAGTATTGGATATTCAACTTCTAAAATCATTAGAGGTGTGTAAAGCGTTAGTGCAATAAACAGGAAGGAATCCGTCCATTGCCTTTCGAAAATCCATGGGATACTGATATTTGGATAGCCGGACCGGTATTCGAACCAATGTCCTTCCGAATGCCACCCACTGGCGTCAATCGTTTCCCGTACGGCACGGACTTCGTCAAAACAAAATGTGCCTACCCAGAACGACCAAAGACTAGCGTCAGAAAAAAAACGAAATAATGTAATTACTACCGACCCCTAACACTAACACGACCATATCTGCCAAAATAGTACCTCCAATTTCATTATCTTATTACATTTTTTAATAAAAATGTTAAATTAAATTTGTTTTTGCTGTAAAAATTAGTTACATTTTTGTTATGTGTGTTATCGATAGTTACTAAACACAACACGATAGATACACAAAATAAAAATAAAAAAAACAGTATTTTGTTTTAGAATAATCAAGTTTGAATATTTAAAAATACTTCAGATAAGGTGATAAATGCTCTCATTGTGGCGTCGCATTCCGGGGACGCGGTTTCGGATCCCCGTCCGGGCATCCAAATTTGGGGTTTCCATGGTTTTTTCATCACTCCAAGTGAATGCCGGGATGCTTCCTTCAAAAAACCATTCCTTGTCGTTCACTGTCCTCACTGTCCCTATCCTTTCCCGCCTCTAATTACCTCGACGCCGACGAAGCGTAAAGCCAAAGCAAAAAAAGTTGAAAGCTCTGATTTTTCCATAATTGCTTGTATTATAATTTGGTTATAGCTTTGCTTTGTCACTAGGTGAAGCGGCATCAAAACCAAAAATAACATGGATTAATAGAAACCAGAATTACAGCAAGATAGGATTTATAGTCAACTCAAATGATATTCTAGGTGTTAGAAGTTTATACGAATTGACGTTGCTAGTTACTCCTTACCACTTCATTAATGTTTGAGAAGTGATATAGACAGACATCATTTAATGAGTTGTATGGAAAGAAAGCGAGAAGAACATACAGCCTCTCGGCAGCAGTAAGGGAATGTAAGCATCTGTATCATTACGACTAATGATCAGTTGTTCCACTAATGAGTAGGAAGCAATTGAAACTGTGCCTGTTTTTATCCTGATATCAAGTTTCTGTTGAATCCGTAAAAGAACTGGAAACTCAAATACTGAAAGGGGGTTGTGGTGCTCAATGCACCAAATAACCAAATATTGTTTTAAAATAATACATTGTCAACTTTTGGCACTACAATATTAAATTTATACATTAAATTTCTACATTAAAAAAAGTAATTAAGGGAAACTGTTAACACAGAATAGGTTTTTAATACTGAGTTACATGAGTATTCTACTGTTAGAAAGTATTAGATACCCGAAAGATGATACGTTTTCATATATAGAGTATTATTAGTATCTTGAACTTTTTTTTTGATAACATCCCATTAATGCTGTAGACTCATTCCTGCGAGAAAAAAAAAGGGTTGAACGAAGTTTCTGGGATTACGGGGGTATAAATATCAATAATAAGAACAAAAATAAGATCAAAAATGTAGAAAACTTGCTGGAATACAAGGATCTTACAATTGAACTGAAACTGATTTGAGTCAAGAAAACTGAAATTATATTTGGTTCTATATCTTTTAACTTACATTCCCATTGCGAAAAACAATGAAAGCCTGAAGATAAAAAAAGGACTACGTCATGGAAACGACTGCGTAGATAAGAAATATGCACCTAGTGTGGCGGTTTCGCGGTAACGCTCTGGCCTCGCGTTCGGGAGGACGCGGGTTCTAATCCAGGTTTCCGTAAATCTCTACAAGTGAAATACTGGTATAGTTCCTCAAAAATTCTATCGTCGAATTCCTTCTCGTTCCTTACCCCTAGTCCGTTCCCGCCTCTAATTACCTCGACGTTGACAAGGTGTAATACCATACTGTCCACATAATTACTAAGAATTATAATTGAACCCAAGATGTATTACGTAACGAAAGCAGCTTCCAATTTTATTATGTGGAGAACGAAGAGGAAACAATAATAATTCGTGTGGCATTACTGTCTTACAATCGTGGTGATCCTGTCATTCACTTCCTTTGATCACGCATTGTGCTTGTGGTTACGGTTCCTAAGCTAATGAAGTAGTCCTACCGGGTAAAGCGTAGTTATTTACGGCTTAACGTACAAGCAAAGATATACAGGGTCCGGCAATAAAACCTCCCTCATTTTAATGTGTTGTCACATAAAAACTAAATATGATAGAGAATAATTACTTTTATATATGAAAAATACATACTTTGCCATTTTAAATTTTTGGTTTTAAAATTATATCTGCCCTCCATTGTTGACACATTGACAAAGTCTATCCAGAAAGTTCTCCATACATTTTCGCGTCATTTCTCTTGGAATGGCTGCCAATTATTGGGTAATGGCCTCTTTAAGTGTTTGCAGTGTTGTGGGACGATGTTTGTACACTATAGGATTTAAGTGTACCCATAGATTGGTGAATGTTGCATAGACACACTCACAAGCGCCAAATTTTCCGGCGTTGTTGCAGTCCGAGGACGGCCTGTAGGTTTTTTTTTTAGTGCTGAACCTGTCTTTCTAAATTTTGGCACCCACAGTTGAATAGTTTTTCTATCCGGGACACGATAATGTAGGTCAAGTTCGAATCGTCTCCGAAAATCTGAGAACAACTGTTACCAATAAATTCGTCCACAACAAACGCACGATGCTCACCAAGCCATGACATGGCGCACACTGAAAATGGCAGGTACACCTTTTTAAAACAAAACACATTCCACATCAGTATCCTCACTACAACCCGCACGCCGGCTACGTGAAATGTGGGAGGTTTTATTGCCGGACCATGTATAAGCATTCCGTAGTACTTCACATACTCAAAGCAAACTTTGTCGTACTGAAAAAACAGATTTAAGGTAAAAGGTAATATGGTTAAGAGAAAGCATCAAGTAAAAGGAGCCAAACTCAAATGGCATGTAGTTTTATCGAACCACAGATTCTCTTCCCGCTACGTCACATTAAAACATATTTACTGTTCAGATCTTGAAATTCAAATCCATCCCTACTTTACGGTCAGACGAAAAGAGTTAGATATCTTTAAGGGTATTTTATTGCCCTCGTAAGCACACAGAGAGAAAAATGAAGCACATTGGATAATTGTGAGCATTGCAGCCCTGACCTAAGACTCGTAGCAAAATGGAAAAGAATGAGACGATTAATAACTATCTTCGTGGTTTCGCTCTTCCTAGACTGTGATATAAATTAGCGGTTTGTTATTTCAAGACTAGTTTCATGTACACTCACCTGCTGTGAACCTAAAGGATCGGAGGTACCCACTCGTTGTACTTGTCCGACTTAAGTAATAACATCACTAATTGACTGGCTGTTTCCATCCAGAACTATTTTTCATCATTAGGGCACAAACCCACTGAAAATTCCACTCACAACGATTCGCATTACTGGCTTCTGAGAGACTGCATAATTATTCTTAGTAAACCTTGTCACATGGAGCTCTATTATGGCGTTGTGAGATCGAGTTAATGGCTGAATGAGGCGAACTTAGTCATCAGCATAGCCGTAAAGCAGGTAGGCTCTGCAACAATACTCGAAGAGCAAAACAATTACGTTTCAAACACATTGTTACATGACCCTCGTTCTCCCTCTTCTCTTCGACTTGGAATATCTAAGGACCACGAAAAGTAATCCTGTGCATTCATCTCAATGCTTCTTCTCTTGACTTCATCCTTCCCCTTTTCTATTCCCCTCTTCCTTTTACCGAGCGTGGTGGGTGAACGGTTACCGTTCTGGCCTAGAATTCAGGAGGACGCGGGTTCGAATACCCGTCCGGGCATCCGCATTTGGATTTTCCATGATTTCCCCAAATCACTCCAGGCGAATTCCGGGATACTTCATTCAAAAAGGCCATGGGCGAATTCCTTCCAGTTCCTTGCCCCCCGTCCCATCCCGCCTCTAATGACCTGAGCTGTCGAGGAGGCATAAAGCCTTGACCAGATGTTATTAAATTTGCTCTTCTCCTTCTCATGGAAACCCTTTAAATTTTGTATAAATCTTCTGAAATTTTCTTGCCCTGTCTTTTATTCCTACCTCTATCTCATCTTTCTTTACTCATGAGATCCATTGACTACCATCAATTTATTTTTGTAATTAAGGAAAAAACACAAAACCAGTTATTAAGGTTTAGGCCTGTAATAATGTTCCCACTCGATCTTTTCATAGGACTGCTGGTGTTTCTTCCACCTTTATGATAATAGCGAAAAATTCGTCTTCGTATTTGGTGATACTTCCTTGTTGGTGTAAATTATTGGTCCTCTCAATACTTATCCATGGCAACCGATGGATTTAATGTATCAAATTATCAGAAGATATTAGCCTTTCAATTCCGATCTAATAGGTAGTAGCCAGCCAAAGGCTATCGTATATTAATATCACAATACTTTCTTCTTCTTCATCATCATTTTCCAACATTAGTGACTGGCTGCCTTTGATGAATTTTGCTCATCATTGGCATGGTCAAATTTGGAGGTTACTGCAGGGTGATTTGATAATGATGCCATTGATAGTAAAATAATTTCACTGTTTTACCCGCTAAGCAGTCGAAAGGTGGATAAATTCATCAACTCTTATGCTGCTGAAACGCGTTTGTTTGCCTGACGCAATGCTATTGCCACTCATTGTTTTGAGAGGTCCTCTGCAGTGTGAGATCACCAACTGCCGATCATTGGAAGTGATGTTCCCCTCTTTACCTGGACGATAGGCCCGTGTTTCTGATACTACATATGCACGCAGCTCGTGGTGGTCTGCACTGTATCTGCAGTGACCCGGTCTTCATGCCCCCATTGTTCCACACGCTCCTCTCCAGAAACTGCCTCGCTGCCGTGAAGGACGCGGTTCAGCCAGTCAGTATACCACTGTGCACCACACCAAGCACAGTAGTCTCCAAGGCGCACCCAGTGGCAACATCGCTCAACTCAAGGTAAGAGGGTAGTATCTACATCCGTACTTTGCAATTCACAAATATTGTGGGTGGCAGAGTGCGTTTTGCATCAAAACTACTATGTACATTCCAATGCAGAATAGCGTGAGGGAAGTGAGAATACATACAAGCATCAATACAACATCTTACTTTCCTAATATTATCTCTACTGTCATTGAGACCAATATACGTTGGTGGACGAGGAATTAGATCGCACTTGTAAATGGATGAGTGCATTCGTCATTAAATTCAAACGAAAACTACGGCGTCTGTCTGCCAGAAAGTCTCAGCCCAACATAAGTATACATTCTGTGAAGCTTTCGTACGGGAAATACCAAGCAGTCACAAATCAAGCGGCTGTTCTCTTTACTTTCTCGATATTGTAATTCAGTACCATGAGATGCCGATCCCAAACTCCACTACAGTAATCAAAAAGTGGATTAAAGAGAGTTTTGTACGCTATCTCCTCTGAAGGAGCGTTGCAATTCTCCAAAATTAATCCTATGAATCGCACCATAGAATTAGCTTTAACTACGATTGAAGTAATGTGCAGATACCATTTCATATTGCTTTGTATTATTGCGCCCAAATACATGAAGGAATCAACCATGCCAATAACTGGACTGTTACCTTTGTACTTATAAACAAACGAATTCTTGTTTTAGTCATGCACATTGCCTTCCACTTTTTGCAACTTAGTGTAATTTTTCATTTAAAGTGCCATTCCAAAATAACATCCAGTTTGCGCTCAATTTCTAAGCAATCGTCAGAGCATTTTATTTCCCTATATATAAGTATGCGTACTTCATCGAACAATCGCAAACTGCTATTAACATTGTCTCCAAGATCGTTTATAAAAAGTGGATACAGTGGGTAATACTGCATGAATAATTGTCGTTTAATATTTCAGTTAAATACAGTGAAATCTGTTTCAGTTGCGATTTTTACACTTGGACACTACCAACATTTAGGTATCAATATTTATCCGCAAATTGCTGATACAAATTCGAAGCCAGACGTTTTGCCAACATTAATGATATTATTATTACTAAAGAGAAATATACTATGTATAGGTTTTACTTTTTTATAAGTATTGTATACGAATGTATTCTTTACAATATTACCTTTACCACTCATTTTTACTTTTGGAAATTAAATACACTAATATTCCTAATATTTACAGTGTCAGATCAGCTCAATAGGATTTTTATTTAGTCCTATAAATTCGTCACTGGTTTTTAGATACCACCGCTGAAATCAAATTACTATTAAAATTATATTAGATCTACTCTAAGTATCAATTCCATTTATTTATTACAATTTCAATTACAAACAAAACTTAACTTTTCATCTTCCATTTACAAATGACAATTAATTATCACTTTTTATTTACTTATACCTTTACGCCTCATTAGAGGCAGGATAGGATTGAGGACAAGGAACGGGAAGGAATTTGGCCATGGCCTTCTGAAAGAAACATTCGCCTGGAGTAATTTGGGGAAACCCAAATCTGGATTCCCGGACAGGGATTCGAACCGGTGTCCTCCCGAGCCCATAAAGTTAGCCACTCACCCACAACGCTCGGTGTAAAGAATTTAATTGTTCCTTACTTCAGTTAAAATGATTACAGTGTATTAGAAATCTATACTTCATCTACAGTTGCTAAATCGGTGGTTATAAATGTTTCCTTAGCGATAATGACAATATACTTTTATGTAGCCGAAATAATACTTTCGTCATCCCTCAGCCGTTGCCGTGCTGCACTTTGCTTACTTGATTTCTCTATTAATTAAACACGTTTCCATCGCAGAGAACAACGACGTGGCCAGACACAAAGAGTTTCCCCTTGTTACACTTTCGCACTATAAGGTGGTCCACTACTTTCATCAGCTCAACCTTCGCCGATACCTACAGTTCAAGTGATCAACAGTTGCCTATTCCTCTTCCTCTCGAACTTTAGATTCGATAATAATTACGCGAGAATATCGAAAAGTGTGCGAATTTCGTTTTTATTCCAGTGCAGTTTACCCAACATTGTGATATCGGCAATCCATGATGTTCCAGCATTTCTAGCTTTTTTCCATTGTTCTCTGTAACCTTTGATGTCATTGTTTCATAAATATACTACTTGTATAGTATATATTCACTTTTTTCTCTACAAAGCATTGTCCAAAATTGGACTCACCTTAAAAATTTCACTCTCCTGCCTACGTTTATAACTGGTCTCTCTTCTTTTCTGATCATAATTCATTTCCGTAAAACATAGTTAGTCACTTTTGTGAAATTTTGGCGATGTTTATCATCGGACTTTTCTTCTGAGCGTTTTCGACATTTCGCGCAAGAATTCGTATTAATGCATCTCACTTTTAGTATGACTGGTCTTACGTTAAGGGAGCATCCATGTAGCTCCAATTTGGCGCCCTGTCAACTCCCCCTTGCTTCTGCCCCTCCTTTCCCCGCGCGTGGCACGATTACAGAAAAAAATTTCTCTTGTTTTCTCTTGTCAGACTATTGTAAATTACGTACGGAGATAGTTAAATCACTGAAATAAATATTCACATGTTTTTGTGTGTTCTGTAACTATGACGAATAATATGAATGAAAATCTACGTGGCTCCACTCGGAGGCCTCCCATCTTCCTTCCCCCACGTAACTCAGCGTAACTTCCTACCAACAACTCCCCCCCCCCCTTTCTTTAGACCAAACACGTAGTTTATGGACGCTCCCTAAAATGCATATATCGAGTAAAGTGAAGTGCTATACTTGTTCAATGAAAGATATTTCAAACATCATATTTCCCTCAACATTACGTTAATTTTGCCTTAGGTATAGGTTAAAATTTTCAAAGCGAGCGTGGTGGGTGAGCACTGAATGTTCTGGCCTCGTTTTCGGGAGGACGCCGGTTTTGTATCGCCGTCAGGGCATCCAGATTTGGGTTTTCCATTATTTTCCCAAATCACTCCAGGAAAATGCCGGGATGCTCTATTCAAACGGCCATGGCCGAATTCCTTCCCGTTCTGTTTTATTTGTTGACAGCTATGTGTAGTGCGCAAACATTATCTCGTCGTCATTGATGGTACCAAAATTGTTTTATGTCCAGTTTTAAAAGGTAATGTTCATTCATCCTTTTTTGGGTGATTTTGTAAGTGTAGTTATAAAAATATAAGACAGTACAGTAGAACTCCAACTATCCGAATCAATTGGGAACGGACCCCATTAGGATAATAAAAAATTCGGATAATCGGATTTTTTCCAAAAAAGGGTCTATTTTAATTAATTATTGTATATATGTTGAAAATGCCTTTTTTTCCAAGGGTTTTTTTTTGTGCTTTTGTATTTCGGGGATGAAAATTTCGCCTTATCACTCGGTAGACAATGCTGCAGTTATCCGAACTTGCTTTTTCGCAGTACGTTTCCGTCTTAATTAAAAAAGCGATTCAGATAATCGGCGATTCGGATAATCGGAGTTCGGATAATTGGAGTTCTGCTGTAAACCGCTGTCCATTATTAGTGTATTACTCAGTTTTTTCATCGCATTGTAACACCAATATAATTTTAGGATAAAATATCTTATTATATGGATCAGTTGCTGAGATAACCTCCTTCATTCAATATTATACGGATGTTTATTTTCACACAATATAAAACGCTTTTGTTAACTACATACGCAAGGGGTGTTTACAAAATGAACGTCAGTTTACCTAGTTACGAAATTAATACTTTTCTGTATGCTCTTTTACTAATGCCGAAACTTTAGAATTCACTTCGTATAGTGAAGGCTACCATTCCACACCGACAAGTTCATGCCTTTATCATGTGATTGTTCAATTTATTTTATTTAATGTAGGAGTGGACTTATTTTAATTACTAAACTGTATTTAATTAGCTCGTAAAGATAAGGCGATAGGCTCGTTTCTCTGCCCCAGAAACAGTTCTTTGTGGCTGCGGAAGGTGCGTTAATGGGTGTGCGTGTTGCACGGACCAACTAGCAGGAGAAACTCTGCCGCTTTGTCGAAGAATTATAAAGCCGTACCCCAGACAGCTGTCAACAGCCCGTTCGCAATAGTCGTCTCTCTCTCAGCAGGTGTACGTCTGTCAAACTGCAGCTACTTTCATTTTCACTGAGTCCCAAACTCATATCAATCCCAATGTATTATTGATTTTCTGTGTCCACAGTTTAACACTGGACGTTGTAACAGACCCTCCCATTTTATGAAGTTCTGTATTTTGAGAATTATTATGGGAGTTGATTAATTCTGGTTTTGTATATTTTTCGTGTAGAACTTGTCTAAATAAACATTGTTTCATGGAGAGAACTATGTAAATGCAATGTAATGCAATGTGTTCAAGAATAGTATTATGCATGAAACATTAATTAAAAGTTTGTAATTGTAAGTGATGAGGTGATCCACGATGTTTGGACGACAATTCTTAACTTTTTGTACTGGATTATATAGATAATTGTGTGTGTAAAACCCTGTAATTTTTTTTTATATATATATAGGGGTGTTACAAAAAGGTACGGCCAAACTTTCAGGAAACATTCCACACACACAAACAAAGAAAATATGTTATGTGGACAAGTGTCCGTAAACGCTTACTTTCCATGTTAGAGCTCATATTGTGGACGGCTGTGAAACAATACGCCATTCTCCAGGGCTGCATCAGCGCATCAGTGATTCCATGCGACGGAGGGTGGATGCATGTATCCTCGCTAACGGAGGACATTTTGAACATTCCCTGTAACAAAGTGTTTGAAGTCACGGTGGTACGTTCTGTTGCTGTGTGTTTCCATTCCATGTTTAATGTGATTTGAAGAGAAGTAATAAAATGAGCTCTATCATGGAAAGTAAGCGTTTCCGGACACATGTCCACATAACATATTTTCTTTGTTTGTGTGTGAGGAATGTTTCCTGAAAGTTTGGATGTACCTTTTTGTAACATCGTGTATATATATATATATATACATGTATATAATGGCATACGGCTTGATAGCCATTCATCCAACAATTTTTTTTATTTTATTCCTCCATTGTGTATAAAGGATCTTCTAATATCATTCATGAGCACAAGTGACGGGATAACGCAGGACGGAATTAAAACCACCCATGCCCTTGGCTGGACTCGAACTGGCGACCCCTGCAACGCGAAGCCAGCTCGCTAGCCCCGCGCTATCGGTGCCGGCGTAAATATTTTTAATTTTTTATTCCAGTGCGTTTTATAATTATTGTGAATGATTTTGTATTATTTCTGATTGTTTTAATGACGTTTTGATTCCTGACTGTATTGTCGCCGTTCGAGAAACATCGGTGGGCTTTCGCTGTGTTATTCTCGATTTTTCTTCAGCATCTATATAAACGAGTGGCAGAGATGAGTTATTTTACAGTTAGTTGTCAGTCGTTGTCAGCATGGAGGAAGGAAATATATGGAGGAGAAGTGACGTTAAATCTGTGAAGCAGGCTCTAAACTATCCCGCATGACGGCAGCAGCGGTATTGTAACCCAAACAAATGCCGAGTTCACACTGTGTCTGATGTTCTGATTATTTCATTTTGTAATGTGCATAAGTGTTTTATAATGCCATCTTGTATTGCATACGGTTGCACAAATAGGCAAGAGAGGAAAGAACCTGGAATATCATTTCATAAGTAAGTTGAATTCTAATTATCGTTGTTTAAGTGGGCGGTAGGAATTGCAAACTTCGATGACTGTCTATAAATATTTAGTCATAGCTCTCAATGGGATGACTTTGTTCTCAAATTTTTGTTGGTGTAGTGTAGGAAATCAGCATACCTTGCTATTTTGCACATAATAGACTAGCATTAATTTTTAACGAGTGTTGAAAATGAGATTTAAAGGGGTGTGTTTTACATCGCGATTCAGTTTATTTAGTATTACGATTTCTTTCGTCACGGTGCTGTTTAATACTGACAGTGTATGATGAAATTAACTGTTATGTGAGAAGCTGTGAGGTTTATTCATTTATTTTTTATTTTTTTTAAGTTCAAGCCATTGACTTAGGTTATTTTTAAAGCTTCATATAAGATCAAGAGAATTTTCAATAAGCTGACTGAAAAAAAATTTTGATACATTAACATTTGGACAACTTGTGTTTCAGTTTGCAAAATGTTTAACTTCTTTTTAAAAAAATAAACCAAAATTTGAATGCACATTTCTTCTAAATAATTTTAAAAACATTTTTCAAATGTTACATATACCAAGTGAATGATGAATAAGACCATCTTTCTTTTGTACGTTATGAGAGATCTCAGAAATAAATGAAATGGGGAACACAATACACTAACACACTCTTCAGATTTTAATGTTTTTAAAAGTTTGTGTACCACAAATCCTCCATTGTAGTATACAATATGATCCATTAAAACAGTTCGTGCACCTGCATCAAACATATAATCGTGGTCGAACTTGGGAGGAAACTGTAATTCTTTTTCCTCTTCAATAATTCGATGATTCTTTGATGTAAAATTTATACTATGTTCTGGAGCGTGATTGATAATTGTTCCAGGAGTATGCAACTACCAGTGGTTGCATATTTCACTTCACATTTCAAGAGTAGTTTTTTTTTAAAATAAGCTGAAGCTGTTTTAAATTGTATGGGCAGTGGAATTGTTTGAAACCCCCCCCCCCCCCCCAAAAAAAAAAAAAGATCTGATACATTTTAAAAATGTTTCAAAGTGATCCTGACTAAATTTATATGATAATATATATTTTCAGATTTTTTGATCAATTACTAAGGAATTAAACAAATACTTCAAACCTAAATCAGAAAACCTAAGTATCCAGTGCTCCTACTACTGTCAAGTATTATCTTGCCCTTTGGGGACACTTTCAAATTACAATATAACTTTCTGTTTCAATCAATCTTGTATCACTGCTTCCTAATTACACTCAGATATTCCGGAGTGTCTGCTCCATTGAATAAAATAAAATAATAATACCCCTAGTCTTTTTGTGGCTGTAGATGTTTTGGCATATACAATTCTATTAAAAGACTTTTTAACAGACTTTTTTTCTTAATTTCTAATGTTTATAGATAACATCAATTAAGATACATACATAAGGGAACGTGCATAAACCACATAGCTCCATTTTGGCATCCTGTGAACCACTATCCCCCCTCCCCCCCATGTAGCCCTACTTGGCTTTTGCCTCCCCCCCCTACACCTATCATGTAGCTTTTTTCACCTTTTGATTCCAGAAGACATTTTGCACTGTTTTCTCTTGTCAGACTATTGTAAATTACATAAGGAGATAATTAACTGAGGGAAATAAATATTCACATGCTGTTGTGAGTTCAGTTACTCATTTTAACTGTGACAAATGTTATGAAAGGAAAGCTACGTGGCCTGGCTTGGAACCCCCCCTCCTCCCCCCACGTAGCCCAGTGTAGCCTTCCAGCTATCCCCCCCCCCCCTTGGACTGAGTAATGTTGTTTGTGCACGGTCCCTACCTTTAACCACATGTTAATTCGACAAAGGTAGAATGAGAAACACCCTTCAGTCACTAGAATAGGTACCACTTTTATTGTATCATACAATGCATTTCGGACCCTGTGGATCCATCTTCAGGTGACTTTGGTATTTACATGTTAATTCATTATTAAGAATGTGAAATAAAGAAAAATAATGAATGAAATTCTGTCTCATAAAGTTCCTGGTACATTCCTGTAATAGCAACAATTGTGAAACAGTTCTTTTATTTTTAAAGGTAGTAATAAAGTCTTTGCCCGTTTAAACACAAGTTGAATTAGAGCTGTTCTAGCATGATAAGTTGTTTTGTTAAAAAAAAAAAAAGTATACGCATGTTCAGACAGTGACACATCACCGCATTTTTGATTGGAGCACACTGGATTGAAGTTACTTCAAAAGTAGGAGGAGAAGGTATTAGCTGGGAAAAGAAGCTCTTTGGACAACGTAAAGAGACTCCACTCGTCCGCGTGACGTCCGGAAGAGACTCCACTCGTCGGTCGTTAGTTCATTTGGTGGCCGCTAGGGGGGCAGCACCGGCCGCGTTTGCGCAAACGATAGTTCCTTGACCGCCCGCCCAGATGGAAGCACAAACCTCAATCTGCGCAGACATTCCATGGCTCGCGTGACGTCACAGCCTCTGTACAGCGGTAACCTGAATCTATCTGTGAAGCTTAGTCGGGCGCACACCCCCGCAGGCGACAACGGTTGTTGCTATTTCCCAGCGCGCGCCACACATGACGCGTCGGCGAGCAACGGGTACCGTTATACGCTATTCCTGGAGTGCGTACTTTCCTAGCGCAGCGATATTTCCGGGTGTATTGTAACTCGGCGTGGGTGACGCGTTGGCTCCCGTTATGCACTGTACACGTCTTTCAAGAATATTTTCGTCTGAACATGCAGCATACGCTATTTCGAGCGTGATTTTCTGCCGTGGAATGTGCGCGTCATGTTATACACTACTAGCTGGTACAAATGATAGATCCCTCAACAATCGTTATTACCAAACCTATAATTTTCTTCCTAGGGCCTTCGAGGAGCATTTTTTCAGGTCTTATTGATATTTCGAATCATTATAATTCGTTAATTATTTGGTTACCATAAAATTAGCTTCTAAAAACATATTGTTGCCTTCTGCAAACAGTATTATTGGTTCAAATAACAAGTCCTGTTCGTTGTACATTATGTAAGGTCATTTATTTGTAGCTGCCATTTTTTTATACAACTTATTACCTCAACACGCCTTTTGTGATATGTCAGTTTTAAACGCTGTTCTCTTTTTATTTCTAGTATTTCATACTCGTAATAAAAATACTATATAATCCAAGGAATATAAAAAAAATTGGGTAGGGGATTCGTTAAATAAAAAACATAATTTCTTGATAAATGTTACAGATTTATTGAAATTTTAAAATACATTTTATTGCAATATAATACATCATTCAATACTTATGATTCCATGTGTGTCATAGGCCTCTCTTGCATTCACATCCTGCCCCCCCCCCCTTTTTACCTGAGTTTCACTTAATATCCATTTATTGCCTTACACGTTATGAAATTCCATGCCAAAGCATGTATACCTTTTAAACGTTGCTAATGTTTATGAGATGAAAATGTATTTATGTGGGTGACACATACTCTCTGTCACACATTGCTGTGAATAACATAGACATGCAACTTACGGGTGTATCTCAAACTCGAATGTCACGAGGGAAGAAAGAATTCGTATAAACATCAAATCTCGACAGTGGCTCAGTGGTTAAGGCGTCTGACCGGAGATAGAAAGGTCTTCGGTTCGAATCCCTGTCTGGGCGGTGATTTTCATAAGCCCTTAACCCACCTTCACCTCTGGTACAGAACGCTTCTGTGGCTGATTCCACGTTAAACTGATACAACTCTATGGTTGTGTACACTTTCAAAAGCAAAGATTCAAACAGACGAAGGCCTAACGTGACCTAAACGAGCATTCATACTGCATTGAGGGGGAGGAGCAAACAGTCAGCCAGTCGGTTGAACAATTTTAATATCACAATCGTCTCTTGTCTCTGTTGCTCTATACATAAAAAACACACCCGCACTCATTAAAGGATAAGTTTTAGGAAAGGATG
>CM061914.1:42671967-42729209 GCA_031002005.1 Vandiemenella viatica
TTTGCAGAAGGCAACAATATGTTTAGAAGCTAATTTTATGGTAACCAAATAATTAACGAATTATAATGATTCGAAATATCAATAAGACCTGAAAAAATGCTCCTCGAAGGCCCTAGGAAGAAAATTATAGGTTTGGTAATAACGATTGTTGAGGGATCTATCATTTGTACCAGCTAGTAGTGTATAACATGACGCGCACATTCCACGGCAGAAAATCACGCTCGAAATAGCGTATGCTGCATGTTCAGACGAAAATATTCTTGAAAGACGTGTACAGTGCATAACGGGAGCCAACGCGTCACCCACGCCGAGTTACAATACACCCGGAAATATCGCTGCGCTAGGAAAGTACGCACTCCAGGAATAGCGTATAACGGTACCCGTTGCTCGCCGACGCGTCATGTGTGGCGCGCGCTGGGAATAGCAACAACCGTTGTCGCCTGCGGGGGTGTGCGCCCGACTAAGTTTCACAGATAGATTCAGGTTACCGCTGTACAGAGGCTGTGACGTCACGCGAGCCATGGAATGTCTGCGCAGATTGAGGTTTGTGCTTCCATCTGGGCGGTCGGTCAAGGAACTATCGTTTACGCAAACGCGGCCGGTGCTTCCCCCCTAGCGGCCACCAAATGAACTAACGACCGACGAGTGGAGTCTCTTCCGGACGTCACGCGGACGGGTGGAGTCTCTTTACGTTGTCCAAAGAGCTTCTTTTCCCAGCTAATACCTTCTCCTCCTACTTTCAAAGAACACCGCATTATGCCAACCATACAGTATAGTAAAGTATCACTCTTTACTTTTTGTTGATACACTTTATACTAACTATAAATTATGCGGAAACATTTTATTTCTGGTACCAGCCTACAAAATGTCTGGGTTGCCCGCCCCTAGAGTGAGCCCTCTATTTTTTTTATTTTTTTTTGGTCTAGGACGCATTGCAGCCTAACCACAAGTGGTAGTAATAAAACTTAAATACCTATTCTGCATGTCAACCACGTAATCATTGTGGCTTTGGCAGAATTAATTTATAGTCCAGGCCACATATCAATCCAATCCCAGTATATCCCGAAAACTAAGCAAGATATCGAAAAAAATTTATTCTTTATTTTCGATTTGTCTCGTCGTGTTATATAAGAATCGATCATTAAATTTGACTTTTGCGAAATTTTTCTTATGCATTTCAACTCAAGACACCTCACTTTTGATACAGTATATCTCGAGAACTAGCTGAGATATCGAAATTTTTTATCGTTTATTTTTTATTTCTCTCGTCTTTTTAAATAAGAATCCGTCATCAAATTTGACTTTGACCAATTTTTTCTTCTGAATTTAAACCAAAACCATTTCACATTTGAGACAGAATATCTCGAAAACTAAACATGATATCAAAAAAATTTATTCTTCATTTTTTATTTGTCTCATCGAGTTATATAATAATCCATCTGCACATTGCGACGTTACGTTAATCCTAGAGTCCCCTTGAGGTTTTTGTACATATACGCCGTGTCTGTATGGGTTAGGCCATGCCTCCCCACTCCCCCCACTCCTCCTTCACCCGGCTTCACTTCATTGCGTGGTGAAGGTCGCTTGCGTCGTCTCCATATATTTCCTTCCTCCATGGTTGTCAGATTCCTTTTGTAAGTTAATCGCTGGAATATTTGTATGTTTCTGCATTAGTGTCTTTGGAGAAGTCTGATGCTTTACGTTATCTTACAGCAATACGCAAAAGTAAATACTTAGTTGAAAAGCGAATTGTCACTGTTGTCAGTTAATAGAACTGTTTAATTCAGTCAAGAAAAGTGGCTATCGGTAACCTTTCGGGAAAGGTAAAATCCTTTGGCAATTAAAGACGGAAACCTATGGAAGAAGAATATAAAGGAAAATATCGTTATATGACGATAGGTATGGATAGCAAGATTTGGTCATTATCCAAAATCAACGTGGAAGTAAATTAGTAAAATACACATTTGTTCTACTCATAAAATTTCGTGTATACGCTATTGTAATAACAATTATGATAACGTTTACTCATATTCTGTCTAGACCAGTGATTCCCACAGGTGGGCGTTGGAGTAATCATAGGTATCATTTCTGGGCCAAGACAAATTTAGGGCATGTTGAGAACAAACCGCCGTCCCCCCCCCCTCCCCCCAACATTCCAATATTATAATAATATTATTATTTTATATGGAAGGACTGCATCAAAGAAATTTTTAATTAGAGAATTTTGCGGTTATCAGCAATTACTAGCTAAAAAAAAAGATACGTATTGTCAATAGTGGAATGCTGCGATATAGGACTGCTGATGAAAAGTAGGGCATCAAATACAGAAAAATTAGTGTCATTTCAGCCCTATAATTAATAATATTGTATTTGCCATAACACATATTTGCTAATCAAACTGTGAACAATGCACTAATATTGTTTATATATTTTAATATCACAATTTTATAACCCTATGGTCTATTATACGATATTGTACACTGCATCTAGGCAGGACGCCATTGAATCATTCTTACAGCAAGCCGGCTATGAGCCAAAAAAGTTTTAGTACTAAGGCTTGCATTATTTATTACAAGATGGGAGAAGGTGTGGTTATTTTTCTAGTATGGAGGCAAGGAGCTTTTTTTCGCAAAGGTGGCGATAAGTAATATTTTTCGAAAACGGGGAGGTGAATAATTTTTTTCGAAAAGGAAGTGATAGGCCAATAAAGGTTGAAAACCTATACTCTGGACGATACGTTTATACTGCTAATGATTGTCCAAATCATTGCTCAGAAACGTTTATGGTGCCGACTAAGGTTACTCCGACCAACCGTAAAGGAAGGAAATTAAAACTTTTTATTTAGTGGTGCCAAAGCTATCACAGAGGACTGAAATTGCAGCAATTCATTTTATCTCTTTACTTATGCCTTAAGGATGTTTAGATATACGTAATTTAAATCTGTTTGTCTACTGCATATTCATCGGTATTGCAACTTTTAGCAAATAATTTATATTGTTGTAATTTCCCATAAATATTCATTGTTCTCTGGAAATGTTTTGTGGCACAGTAAATTCAATGAAAACTGTTTGTATCTAACATATTCGCTGAAACACATGTTTAAAATCAGTGGAAATTAGTAGCTAGCTTTTTTGTTGTTCCTGAGGGATGGTTTCGCATTTGGCAGCTCAGTTTATCAACTACCTCCAAGCTGTGGAGAGTCGAAAATTACAGGCCAATCAGTTTGACTTCAGTGGTAGGTAAATTAATGGAAAGATTGATATGCAACCACATCAGAAATGCATGTGAGGAACGTAAGTGGTTTTCAAGTAGGCAACATGGGTTCAGGCAAGGATATTCATGCGAATCTCAGTTGGTAGGATATATGCAAGATATTTCAGATGAAATGGACAAGGGAGGCCAAATTGATAGTGTAGCGCTAGATCTTTCAAAGGCGTTTGACAAAGTAAGCCACAAAATGGTAGTAAATAAGGTAATAACTATTGGAGTGGATGTGAAAGTGATTTTCTTGGTAGAATAATTTTTAAAAGGTAGAAAACAGAAAGTTAGGGTAGGAAATGTGGTATCAAAGAAAGTGGAAGTAAAAATGGGAGTGCCGCAGGGTAGCGTATTGGGACCATTGCTATTCATTATTCTAATGAATAATTGTGTTGATTGTTTACTATCTGAAATTAGATTGTTTGCAGATGAAATAATGCTGTATAAAAGGATCAAAACGATAGAGGACTGTAACAGTTGCAGGGTGATCTGGACAGGATATCTGGTTGGGTTGGTAAACATGGGATAAAGATAAATGCAAAGAAGAGTCAGCTAATTAGATACACAAATAAAAAACAAAAGGTTAATTATGAATATAAGGTGGGGAAAGAATTGCTTGCTGAAGACTTGAAATGTAAATATCTTGGCCATTACATTTGATAACAAGCTTAACGGGGCAGAACACATAGGACAGGTGGTAGGAAAAGGTTTCAAAATTCTGCACCTGTTAGAGAGAGTGATGAGGGGGTGTACGAGAGAAGTAAAGGAATTGGGTTTCAGAACTTTGGTCAGACCATTGCTCGAATATGGTAGTGTAGTCTGGGACCCACATTTTTAGTATCAAATACAGGAGTTGGAGAAGGTGCAAAGAAGGGCTGCTAGATTTGTTTCTGGAAATTATCGCAGAATGCAATCAGTGACAGATGTTTACTGCAAAACAACCTACTGTCGCTCCCTAACACGAACATTTATGGCCGGTGCTAGTGTATTTGACTAGTGAACTCAGTCGTTGCTCTTTCATCGAAGGAAATAAGGGGAGCAACTTGTGGTGAATTAAAGCCGGTATGTCAAGAGCAGAGATGAAAATTTGAATTCTTTTAATAATTTTGACATTTAATGATCGCTTGGAAGGCCCTCTTTTTCTTCTCTTCCCAGAATCGAGCTACCATCGTTCATCTGACACCACTCTCTTGGGTTGTAGTTATTCGTGCAGTACCGAACATTATGCAGAGTCAGTCGGTCTTTCAGAGTCTTCTCTATTGTTAATGATGTCTTACGATATCTAAAGTCTTTCCAAATCTCCTCTTCCTTCCTTAAGCCTCATTGATTATATATATATATATTAACATATTTTCTTGGTCAGCCTACAGTTATTCATTCTGTGTAAGCCTGTATACAATTTCAGTATCCTTTTTTTTTTTTTTTTTTTTTAAGTGTGTTTATATTCTGTACTAGTATAAACGCTCGTCAAAACAGATGCGTATCACCTATGGTAATGGAAAAAAAAGAATAGCGCCCAGTCATTATCTTTTTTATTCTTGTGATATTAGTAAATTTTGTCTGATTACATCCTCGGAAAAAATAAATACATTCGATTTTTAATGACGTAAATTTCTATGGTTTGAATTTTTTTCTAAATGAAGCATAATTTCAAAAACGAATTACCTTTATTAATTTAATTCATATATTTCTGGATTATCTAGGTTTCGTCTAAACTTTCTCTAAAATTTAATAAATTTCCCATTCATCTGTTTGTTACGTTTGAGCCGTGCTCGGCTCGTATTGTGGGTTATTCTTCTCTTCCGCTCGCGACTGTCTTCTGTCGCTAGTTCTCGGTAAGCCCGCGTGCTCGTTTTTCCGTTAGAGAGCGCTGTGGCTCCTTGCTGCCCTCTATCGGCCGATAGAGCGTATATATATTGGGGACACGGAACCGAGCGGGGAGTTAGTTAATCGGAGTGATGGAGTTAGTTAATCGGAGTTAGTTAATCGGAGTGATGGAGTTAGTTAATCGGAGTGATGGAGTTAGTTAGTCGGAGTGAGTTAGTCCGTTGGTCAGTCAGTCAGTTGGAGGCAGAGTACTTCCCTGAGTGGCCGTGATACTGTAGGCCCCCTGTGGAGTCGCTTGGTGGCAGCGGTTGTTTTTTGTGGAGTCTGGTACTTCCTTGTGTGGTAGTGACGCAGCGAGGTCTTGTGGCTTGACCGGGCGGCCAGGAGTGCTACTTCTGGTGGATTGGTGTGTCCACCGCGACTGGTCCTAGTTCGCGTGGGGCGAGGGAATTCCTCCGATACGCTCTTGGTCGAGAGCGCTGTCCCGTAGACTCGGCAGTACGGCGGCGATCGACGCTCATGGTCACTTCTATTGGACGCATGCCATTATCTTGCCCTATGCGGGTATTGGACGGAGTATTGCCTTCCAACTACAAGTGTGTCGCCTACGGCTTCCTCGTTAGTAGACTGGCTCTTCTGTAAAATTGTTTGGTACCACCTGCAGACTTGTTACATGCTGGTAGAATAGTGCGAGACAGTCTGGTTATTTTCTGTTATTTGATATAAGTGGAATTGTTCGTGATTACAGGGTTGTTCAAATTATAATCTGTAAGCGCAATGTTTTATGCATTATATTGTATCATATTTGTGATAACGGGGTTATTCATAACTTAATCTGCAAGATCGCAGCTTGTCTTATTTGGTATTATATTCTCTGTAAGTTTTGGCATTGTCCTTGATGATTGTAATAAATGCTTAAAACAAGGCTTGGACTGATAACCATGCTCCCACACACTTCCCATTGAATCCTTGTGGTTAATAATAACTACTACTGCCACATACCAACGTTTTTTCAACAACAACAAAAATTATCAGACATCGCAGTTGCACTTTCTTTTAACAACGTAAGTGTAAATAAAATAAAATTCGATTATTTATTTGAAATTTACTCTTCCTGTTAACAATATGTGAACGTAGTTATTTATTTGAAATTTACTGGTTAGCCGTGCTGTGGTGGAAGGCAGTGTAACCAATACTGTGGACATTATAGAGACTCGCCTAATGTTGTCGAGCTGTTGAGGAGAGCGCAATCTCCGGGTGCGACCCATTTTATTAAAGTGGATTCTCTTCTATAATCTTAATTTTTCTCCAAAAGTTATCTTTTATCTTTTTTGTACATAAAATTCTCCTTTCTTCAATATCCATCATGTTCCCTTCGTTTATTCAATGTCAGACATCCTAATGCAAATAGGGCTCCCAGTTAAATTTTAGATATATAGAGGAATAAATATATAGAAGGATAAAAAGCATTACCCGATTACCAGAAAACAGTGTTACCGCGACCAAGTAAATGACATCTGGTTTAATCGAATACTGAAAATACTAGATATAATAGGCTTACAACAGATTAATGCGAAACAAATTGACATAAACAATAAACTATTTGTAGGTTGATGAAAAAAGTGGAGTAGGTAATACTAGAGATACATTTAGCTGTGTGTGTGATGTGTAAAAGTTCGAAAAAAATGAACTATTTACTTAAACAGTGATCTGTTACAAATGTAACATAATGAAACAACATTTTGGTTCCTGTTTCATCTTTTCTCGTAGCAACATGACTAGGCAACGTCCAAGGGTACCTGCATCACGACATACGAAAGCTCGTAAAAAAACTGAATTTTTATCAGCGTTGCACATACATTAATGTATTCCTCACGCGAACCTAATCGAGTTAAAATGTTGGTAAAACACAATACTTCGACTACTGTACTCTCCGTCTCCATAATCAGGTAAAGTAAGCGGTAAAACGTGAAGTTTAAGCTTGACAAGAGTCCACAGTTGACAGATTAACATGGCATCGGCGAGCGTTGCTACGTTGGCAAGAAGCCGTCTCAGACGTTATTAGGACCTCGCGGAGCACCAGAAAACACGGGACGTTGATGACGAGCAGCCTAGGAGATAAGGACAAATATGCGGTGGCGTAATATAGACTAGAACTAGAACATTGCTTTGATTTCGAATCTACCAGGGTGCCGGCGCATACCAGAAGTTTTTGGGACAGCTTTCTTACAGAAAGGAATTCACTCTTGAAATTCTGGATTTTGGTTTACTAACGCTGCTCGTCGTCAACGTTCCGAGTTTTGTGCTCCACGGCCTAATAACGCCTGAGACTGCTGCTAGGCAACGTAAAAACACCTACTTTTGTCACGTCAGTCTATCAACTACGCGCTCTTGGGCAACTTAAAACATAAGGTTTTACGACTTGTCCCCTCTTCACCTGAAGATGCCGAATAAACGAACAGTCGTCGCAATATTGTGTTTAAATAACATTTTAATTCGGATATTTTCCCGTGAAGAAAAAATAAATAATCAAGCTTGTAAATGCAGCAAGCCACCGGGTTTTCCATCACTATTTACTCTTGTTCAGTTTATCAGAAATACCTTTCTTCTCGGTGTCAGCGTGGGTGGATTGTAAAAAGTCTCAGCCCTTATAGTAGACGCGACTCGGCTCGTTCGCAATACCCGGCGTCTCGGCTTTGAGGCATTCCTGCAATTTTCTCATTTGTTCCACAGAAGTGCTCTTGAACTTTTTCGGTTCCTTTGACTCTGTTCTATTCGCTCGAGCTCTTTTACGCTGCTCCTGGAGCTTCTTACTCTTATCGTGGTGTTTTATTACATGATTTGTGATAATGTTCAATCTTCTACGGCTTATAACCATTGAATTATAAACGACGGATTTGTTTTATGTTGAAAGCACTGCACGAATCTCGACAAGTTCCACAATTATCTATAGGAATCAAATGTGTCTCGTCTCTTTATTCCGCTGGTACTCGAGTTGGGATCCAAATTGCTCTGCCTAGGGAGAAGTTGCCTATGGTTTATTTCTTCAACATACGAGTACATGCTATATGACCACATAACTTGCAATACATACGTTGTAATGAAAAAAGGGCGAAACAGATTTGCAGTTTCTCTAATTTTGGCGAGACATTTTAAAGACTTTATAGCTCAAATATTATCCTACCAAAATCAATTCCTAACAATTATCAGTACTTTAAGAATCCAACAAAACAAACTAATTTCCATTAAATTCAACGTTCGGCAACGAGAGGGAGAATGCTCTATCAGTTGAAACTGTGCCAAAACTAGAGCAGTTGTCATCAGATTGTTTTCATTATCTGTTGTTACCTTAATTAAATTCAGTAGGCCGTGTGTTGTGGGATTTATTACAATCAGTCGAAAGCTTTGGACTAGTTTGCACACCAGTATTACGGACACTTTAACAGATTCATTATTACTTGCTATAAATTATCTGTCTCTGCAATCGACAAAAGCAAACCGACCAATCTAGCACTGTCTATAACACACCGGCTGTCGAATGCAAGATACGATCTATTTACTGATATGAAATCTGTTTCGTGGTCCGTAGTGAAACTAAACAACATACATAGTTCTGTCATGCGTCACCAAATGAAAATATTGTTTTAAGAGAAGGAAAGCGAAATTAATCCATATGCTTATTATCTTTGTTTGGACGAGTCGCCATCCTTGTTATGCTGCGTTATAATGATAATGGCAAGGACTCCCCTTGGACTTCAGCAACTGCTAAGTAGACCATGGACAAGTATAAATGAATAAATGGTATTTTCCTGGTTTAAAGATGATATGCCAGCCAGTGTAACTACTTTGACATAACCAGCTGATAAGCCATAAGAGTATAAAGTGTCCCAATGTCATGTGTTGTTTTAGGCAGAGGCTCTCCATTCGCGAGACATCAAACTCTGTATTAATTACTATCAATTTATCCTATGGCAATATCGTAATTACTCTTATTCGATAGGTACCGTGATAAAATCAGTACATGTCCTATCAATTCGGTAGTAATGTGAAACAATTTCCCTAATTACAACCACTGTGCTGGCAATTTCGTATAAAACTACAACGTCGATTAGTTCCTGAATTTTATATTCCGATAGAAGACAGCACGCAAAATAAAATTTTTACTGATCACATCAAGGTATGATATATTTAAAAAATCCTGCCCTGAATTATCGACCGCTCCCAAAAATTGGCCTCACGCGCCTACTGGGGGGCCTCGCGTTTCCTAGGGGGGCCCCGCTCCTAGGCCAGACCTTTTTTTTTTTAAGCTCTACTATTTTACCCCGGACGGCAAAAATCAAGGGCCTCTTCTCTCTTCCTCACATTTGCTACTTGCCCCGCGCGCTGTCTTAATCCGGCCCTGGTGAGGTTTATTACGTCACATGCTGTTGAATAAGGCTGAACACGTTCCACCGAGGGATTTTTGGGATATACGAAAATATTCTACACCAATAATTTAGATGTCCTGTGCTATGAGCTGCAGTTATTAAGAATGATAACAAAAGGTTGATTTGCCTTTATTGACATTCGAGAGAGTACCGAACTCGGCTACAGATTCTTTATTATTAACAATAAATTTCTTTCACATTCTAAATGGCAACTTAGTACCACTCCTGCTAATACCCTGGCTATGGCTCATTCACATGATATCTTTCTTAAATACGTATGTGTAAGAATGAAATTTCAGCTGAATGTGATCTCCAAATCTCATATGCTAAAACCCATTATTTGGAAGGATCTTCAAGGTACCAAGATGGACAACCCTTAAAAACGCGAGTTGGCAATATCACTTACGTAACTAAATTCAGATATCTTGGAGAAATTATCGTAAAGCAAACAAGGAGAGAGTAAATTACAAAAAGCCTACAGAATGATATGGAACAGATACAACAAAAAGTCAATATCCTGAAATGCCAAGTTAAGACCCTATAACACTGTAATCAAACCGGAGGCATTTTACGCATCTGGGGCAGATCATCGATTAAAGATATTGAAAAGTAAGAAATGAAAAGTTTAAGGTAAGTCTTTGGCCCAGTTCGTACCGGAGGAATGTGGATGAAAAGGAAATCACACGAACTATATCAACATGCGAAAAGAATTTCAGTCACATTCAGGAAAAGACGGATTAAATTATACGGTCATATTATCAGAATGAGTAACAACAGACTGACCAAAATAATTCTAAACCTGGCCATTTCAACGAAAATCAAAAACAACTGGCTAATTGAAATCGAAAAGGATCTCCAGGAAATTGGACGATATATATACCGAGCGTGGTAGTGTAACGGATAGCGTTCTGGCCTCGCATTCGGGAGGACGGCGGTTTTAATCCCCGTCCTCGCATCCAGATTTTGGTTTTCCGTAACATGGTCAATAACCACAAATTTGCCAACAGCCAGTATATTAGTAGAAGGAATACTTGGACGGAAGAAAGCAGAAAAGAGCACAGTGAAAGGATGAACAGATTTTGGGAACAGAGGAAACATACATCTGCTTGATAAGTTCACTCGCGCTCCTGAGTTGGGCAGAACGAAGGAAGAAGAAGAAATGTAAGAATACTCGCTATGGAGGGTGTGGAATCATGTGGTTCTATCAGTTCTGATTATGCGATTATCGCTGAACACAGTGCGACGCCATTCATTGTTTTCAGCGATTCTGCACTCCCTCAGGTGACCATTGTCGCTGAGTACGGCGGCGATCAGGGACGAGGTTCCTCATGCAAGGTTTCGAAAGGCGCAGCGGTTTCACTCCTGGCGTCGTGGTGTGAGGGTGTGACTTCAGATCTCGCCTGACAGTGATTGAGGGAATTCTGGCATCACAACGGAACGTCACGGACATCCTGCGTTAACTTTCATGCGACAGTATCGTGATGCCATTTTTCAACAGGACAATGCTCGTTCACAAAATGCCTGTGTCTATGAACTGCCTGCTCGATGTTGAGGATTTTTTTTTTTAACTGCTTTACGTCTCTCAACAGCGAGGTCTTTAGAGACGGGAACGGATGGGGGCAAGGAATGGGAAGGAATTCGGCCATGGCCTTTTTAAGGAAGCATCCCAGCATTTGCCTGGAGTGATTTGGGAAACCATAGAAAACCCAAATCTGGATGCCCGGACGGGGATTCGAACCGCCGTCCTCCCGAATGCGAGGCCAGAACGCTATCCGTTACACCACCACGCTCGGTGATGTTGAGGAACACCTGTGGCCAGTAAGATCCACAGTTCTGTCCAAGATAGAACAGGTGTGAGACCAGCTCAGACTTAAACTCTACCCCAGTGCCAGTATCCTGCATATCAAGGACCAGTTACAACAGTTGTGACCCAGCTTCCTTGAGAGGATACAACGGCCTTGTGACATCCTTCCCACCCAGCCGAATCAGTGCATGCATCCAGGGCGATGGGGTGCAACGTCGCACTGATAAATTGACTCATACTGCCATGTTGTTTGAAATTTGCCTCGATTTTATAATTATTGAAATAACGTCACATACCATCTCAAGCTGAGAAGTTTCATTTCGATTTCTCCTCCCCACTTAAGTGCTTCGGTTTTTGTTATTTTGTTGTTGTTCTTTTGCTTGTTTTTTTTTTTTTACTTCTTTTTTTTCTATTTTGTCAGGCAGTGTATATTTACGTAGATGATGATTATATTAAAAATTATCTTATCCATTTTTATTGGTGCTAGTCAGGAAAGAAATTTTAAAATATTTAGTGTATTGGACTGAAATTAAATTATTCTCCATGACAACTCGAGGGCTTCTGCGGCAGAGAATGAACTTAATCTTCTCTTGAGATGGGGACATAAAGTTTTCTAGAGTTCACCCAGACTTTTATCCATGTGATTTTGACTTCATACCAAACTTGAGCCATTGCGTGGAATACGCATTCTGGCGCTTGAAAAGATTAACACAGCAAGCAGATGTGAGATCAGAAGATATGAGGAGAATTGATGTCCTTCACATTTTTGACAACGTGTGGAGGATTCTATTGGGGACTGTTTCGGAGCACAGTGGACTAATGATTGTTTCTCATTTTGATTTTCTCTCTATTCCTTTGCACACTTCTACTATGTTCAAGTATAAAACTTATATCAAACGTAGACTATATCCCAATCTTGTATATTTGAGGTAACCCTCATATATACAGGGTGTTACAAAAAGGTACGGCCAAACTTTCAGGAAACATTCCTCACACACAAACAAAGAAAATATGTTATGTGGACATGTGTCCGGAAACGCTTATTTTCCATGTTAGAGCTCATATTGTGGACGGCTGTGATACAATACGCCATTCTCCAGGGCTACATCAGCGCATCAGGGATTCCATGCGACGGAGGGTGGATGCATGTATCCTCGCTAACGGAGGGCATTTTGAACATTTCCTGTAAAAAAGTATTTGAAGTCACGCTGGTACGTTCTGTTGCTGTGTGTTTCCATTCCATGTTTAATGTGATTTGAAGAGAAGTAATAAAATGAGCTCTAACATGGAAAGTAAGCGTTTCCGGACACATGTCCACATAACATATTTTCTTTGTTTGTGTGTGAGGAATGTTTCCTGAAAGTTTGGCCGTACCTTTTTGTAACACCCTGTATATATATATATATATATATATACTGACATACCTGGAAAATCAATTAACGGATAATGTAAAAAACCGTTTCGAAACAGGTAACTTATAAAAACTGCAACGTTGTTCTGCGTTATTTAAAGACTATGCTATGCAACAAAAATATATATCGAAGTTAAATTAAACAATCTACTTGGCATATTGCGTACCTTTAATGACTGATAAAGAAATAACAAAGTCGGCTTCAGATAGCGGAAATTAAATTTTGAAGAAATAGGTTACAGAAGAGAAGAGAGGGAGGGATAGAGAGAATAATACGTACTGAAGAAAAGTAAAGTTAGAAATATAAGCGATAATGAAAAATATATTGGCATTGTGGAAGTCGTTAAATGGATAAAGAAAGCAATCTAAATGCTAATCGAAAAGAAAACAGAGCGAGGGAGATCCAAAATACGATTAGTCCACGGCCCAGCGGAAATTGTAAGACGACTGATCGTGCCATGGAAATAGTGGTAAACAAAGAGTTGATAAGGCACTTTGAACAGAGAAATTTTTACGCTGGTTTATGGAGATTTTCAGATTGTCTGGTAACCACGTGATTTGTGTTTTCCGCGAAGCAGGGTACATAATACTTTAAACTTCTCAAAATAATAGTAATGATAGGTAACTGCTCAAATAACAATGCCACTGAAAACTTTTTACATGATTAAGAACACCAGAAAATCTTTATATCAGACTTCGAATCTAAAGATTAAAGAATATTACAAGAAACAAGTCACATAGTATTCGGTTTAGCAATAATCCGAGCGATCTTCCTCTGCTGCGTTTACAGGGAACTTATGTACACAGAAAAAATTCTGGAAAACGATAAAGGCTCCGACGGTCTTTTCTCGTGCATAACAATGCAAATCGTTCAAGAGACGATTATAATTTATTCAAAATTAGTTGAAAGTTTCAACCGATGTACCAAATATTTACAAGCATTAAATAGCATATGTACTTAATTAAACATTTTAAAACAATTAAATTGATTCATAAAATACATTTATCGGTACAGTATTCCCAATTACCATTGCGAAAATTAATATACCACGCAATATACTGCTTTTAATATAACCACAACAGTAAATAAGTTCATTTATAGCCCTTTCACTATATATTCATAAATAATAGAACAGATTTTCAGTTTATAAATTTCCTTCTCTACCAGACAGAAATTTAGTAAATTTCAAGGATTGTAATTAATGGGAATTGTTTCTTAGAACTGTAATAGAGTAGTGGAGACTTAGTTGGTGAGGAATCCAACTTGCCTCAATCTATCCGTCGCAGGAAGTTGGGAAACAACACTTATAATGACAGATCCTTAAACAGATGTGATTAAAGTTTTGCAACAATGACAACACCGTATTTGATGGAATTCTGCCCATGCTAAGAAGTTAATGACAAGCAACAATTAATCGTTGTGAAATCTATTATGAGGATCACTGAAATTTCGATCATTCTACTCACACTTTTCTATGATTTTTTTTCCGTAATAAAACTGTACTAGGCTGACAATTAGAAAAACAACACAATAATCTTACAAACAGATATTATTTACTAAGTCATGATTTTTCTGATTTATTTTGGAGGAAATAACGTAAAATAATTCGAATTAACGGTAATACTATACAGATCACAAACTAAATACTACATTTATCCGCAGTGTGTGTATGTATTGGGGTATACAAAAAAGTTGGTGATGATTCAGATATTGGCTATTTTTCTCAAGTGCAGGCGTGAAATGTAGGTATCGATTTTAAACCTCACGTTCAGTTTTAATCAAACGTTACACTGCTTATGATTACTTTCATGTACATAACAGACTCTCTAGTCACATTGTAGGAGATAAAGAAAACATACCCTTCTATCAAACGACCCACACTCTACATTAATGAATAAGATGAAATAAGTTGGGTGTACGTTCAATGGCTAGTTCTATTTTTGGAAAATACCATTATTAAGCAGCAGTGTGATTACGGAAGAGGCTTCCTCTCACTAGAACAAATACATCCGAAGCAGAAGTTCGGTATTTGTGACTGCCATTTATATAATGAGCTTATGTCAAACAAATATAGAACAACTCAAATATTCAAACTCATGCTTTCGTCAAAAGTTCTTAACATTTAACCGAAATTGTTGCACATGTTTACACAAAAACTATAATTTTTATTCCCTCAGTATTACATTAAGAGTATTGCATGTAGGATAAAATATTAACGGTGCGGAAGGTAAACAAAGTGTAGTGGTTTAAGTAATTATGTCAAATTATGGTTTTGAATTTAAATTATTCGAACCGCGGTGTTAGAAGAAATTTTTATCATTTAGATCTTAACTAACACGATATTAGAGGTGAAGCACGATTAATAATCACCAAATTGTGTCCCAAAGATTTTGACTAAATCATAAATCGCTCTGCAGTGCATAGAGCAGACTCCGGTGATGTTTCATGCGTATTATTCCGATGTTAAACCTGACAGCTTCCTTGGAACCTTTCCGCAGGTTAACTGTGGATGAGACAAAACAGGGTACCACCAATCTCCGTCCATTATCTTCATATAAACAACACAAAAAAATAATCAAGCACAACTAAGTCTACACTCACACAAAATCGTCTACACACACGGAGCACAAGAACTGGCAATCCTTTGTGTGCACTAAGATATCGAGAAGTACCTGTTTGTGTATCTTACCAAACTAATGGAAACATTAATGGTCCATCAATAGTCATTAAGATTTCTCCCATAAGTTGGTATTAATGCCGATTCGCACTAGAAATCACGTCAGGTTAGGTCATCTTAGCTCATGATCCAGAATTTCGCCAGTAGAATTCACACTAGCGGTCACATCAGCTCAATCATATTTTTGGCCCTTATAAATGGTTTTATTGTTGTTTAAACTTTTAAATCCAGTTTAACAAAAGAGGAAAACTAAAATGGAACACTACAATACTGTCATCAAACCAGAAGGTCTGTACGTCTCAGACTGTTTGTTCTCTATGACAACTGGAGAAATAGAAGAGATAGAGAAAAGGGAAAGGAAAATCTTGAGAAAAATTTGGGGACCACTAAAAACTGGAAATGTGAGTTTATACACCGGAGGAATAAAGATCTATACAAAGAAGAAGAAATTGAAAGGATGTCAGACACGATCAGAAAGGAGAGAATCACTATTTTGGTCACATAAGTAGAATGGATAACAACTGACTTACAAAAGAATATTCAACCATATTTACAAGAGTACGAAGGGCAACCAGTGGATCCAAAGAGTAAAGAAAGATATGATTGAGATCGGAACAACAGAAGATTTAATACAAGATCGAGCAACTTTCAGGAGATTGAGCCAAAATTTCGAGGGTTTCTCGGAGAAAGCAAACAACAATTATAAAATGCACAATATCACGCAACAAGTATAATTATCGCAAAAATTGACTATTTTATTAGTAGAATATATTAAGAATTCGATTCATTGTCCTCTTTTGTTCTTCTTCTTCTCTTCGATATCGGCCATCTAAGGACCACGAAAAGTAATTCTAATTGTTTTTAATATGTTTCAATTGTTTAAGTATTGTTAATGTTCGAGAAATATCTGTCGTAATCCTTTGTGGTGTTTTAGAAATTTCCATAGAGCTTATATAAAGTGAACATCCGAGACAGAGGAACAGTTTTCACCGACTAAATTTACGGCGACCAAGGACTGTATTGTCTGTGGAAGTAGTTTTGTATACAATCGCTGGATTATATGTATGCATGTAAACAATATCTTTGAGGTCGTATTTATGAAAATAAAAGCAATTTTAAAGTGAAATGTATGGTGGACTGGTTATTTATCATATTAATTAAACCACGAACAATCTAATAGTATGTTTTTAAGCTGTTGGTACACCTGATGTGGTAAGTGATGGACTCTTTCCTATTGAGTGTAAATGATATGATTCCCCGTTCCATTCCCATGCTGGGCTTCCACACAGGGGTACTAAACATTTGCACTTGCCGCAGGCAGGCAGGCAGGTGGTCGGGCGCCATGTTGGGCAGCGCACAGTGGAGGCGGCCGACCGTGTGGAACAGCGCGCAGCTGGGCATCTACCGCGACCTGGAGCTGGACGCCAGCAGCGACCGCAGCGGCACGCGGCACAACAGGGACCGCTGGCGACTGCGGTGCTGCGTCGCCACCGCCGCGGTGGCGCTGGTGGCGCTCACGGTAAGCCGCGCACTGCTCGCGCCTCCTAGGAGCGTCCACAAACTACGTGGCTCGGTGTGGCAGAAAGGTTCGTTCGGTTATGTGGAAGGAGGGAAGTTTACACTATGGATATTTATTTCCTTCACTAGTGTAAGGCCGTGCCGTTTTTTGCGTATCGTCATGGGTCTAGAATAGATCCAGTTTTTAGGATGAAAGATTATGACAGGTTGACCTGATCTGGCGACATATATGCTTGACCTGTGTTTCACCCATAGGATGAGTAAAATCTCTTGAGCTTGAAGAACTCAGAAGGTAGGTGTTAAACACGAACAGGGACGAGAGCGCAATCGTATAATTGTTTGAAAGGTCATAGACTTGAACTTGCTTAAGTACAAACTTGACTTTTATTTGACCCTTAAAGTTACTCTGCAAAATTAAAAAAAAAAATCCTGTTTGCTTCGAAAGCATCAGGTTTTTTTTTTTTTTTTTTTATAGGCTGGGCAAACACTCATAATTTAATCAACGGCCAGAGAACTTAATACACATTCCATATTAGGGGGCATCGATAAATTACTTGAAGTGTTTTAGTGTTTTTCCGGATTTCCGGGAACCCTCCGCCCCCCTAAAATTCGCCGTCGAAACTTTTTTTTTTTTTTTTTTTTTTTTTTTTTTTTTGAAAAAAAGGGGGTTCTCACCCTTTCAAAGTCGGTTACACCCACACTCTTCGACGATATTCCGTGAGATTTCGCTGGACCCCCTCCCGCCTAATTCACCTCACGTAATTTATGGACGCCCCCTTACTATACAGTTGAGCAACTCCGAAGAAATGAATTGCCAGAATAATCGATTCGGTAACATATTTGATCTGATGTCCACTTAAAATAACCTAATAACTGACGTACAGAGAACATTAATAAAGACCATTAACGAAAGTGGTAAGTAAAATACATAAAATGCAAATAAACCATAACGCATAAACTATGGTCGAGCAACAACTTCAGTGAAAATTTTAATTAAATTGAAATTTATTCTATAAGCCGGAATGACAGTTGTAATTCATGGTTACAGCATGAGTAATTCAATTTTTAAGAGTTTTTTTTTTTTTGTTTTAGTTGCTTTCATTAGCAACATGATACTGAAAAGCAGATCCTTATTTTTCAGCAGCAAAATTTATAAATATTTTTTTTTAAATTGTGAAACGCTACGACAAGCAAACTTTATATATTATGGCAGTTAATTTGGTAGCAGATGCTTAGCTATTAAATTGCTGTCATAATCCCGAATTTATTCTAATTGTAACTGGTCGATTTTTGCGAGCGAAGGCTGTCATGTGACAACGTTGTCCAGCCAATCGATATCGAGCTGAATGAGTGAGTGAGTGCGGTTACGAAATTATATCATCAGTTTTCTGCCCTGGGGCAAGTTTTCACTTGGCTGCTCTCCATGCTATTCTATCTTCTGCCTTTCTCTTGAGGTCCATGTAGTTACCCTATTCTTTGGTGTTATCTATAATTTTGCACCTCCTTCTTCCTCTTATTCTCCTCCCACAAACGAAATTATATAGTAGATTTAATTATCTCTGTATGTAATTTAGATGTCCTATACACTAACAGTGCTGCGCTTGCGTGTGACTGGAAGTCATAGGGTTTGGTTGCACGCGGCCGGCGAATTTTAACTAACTGATACACGACAATTCATTACGATTCGAAAAACAATAGACATACCGTACCTAGACTCAAATTCGCATACAGATGTCATTTTCCAAAGCAGTGACAGTTCTGTTTGATTTGATAATTCAAAATAAAGTTGTTTCGATTTAAATCGCCTTCGTGATACGACACTGTTTGTTGATAAGATAATTCTACATAAGAACGAAGTTTCTATGAGCGTTGAGAATTTATGAAATGCTCTCGAGTAATTAGGGAAGTTAAGGAAGTGTTCTACATCTACAGTTACATTTGTACTTTGCAATTCACAAATATTGTGGGTGGCAGAGGGTGCCAAGCACCAATCGCAATTCTGTGCATTCCAATCCCGAATAGAGCGAGAAAAGAAAGAATACATAAGAGTTTCAGTACGGCATCTCATTTCTCGAATCTTATACTTCCTGTAATTGCGACCTAAATAGGTTAGCGGAAGAAATATTTCATTGCACTCGCAAATTAAAGATTTCCGCATGTACTCCAACAAAATCAAACGAAAACGATCCCAGCCCAATCCACGTATCAACTCTATGACACTTTCGTAAGGACTGTAACTAGCAGTCACGAATCGAGCGGCTCTCTTCTGTACTTTCTATAACGTGTCAATCAATCCCTTGCGATACGGATCCCCAACTCCACAACAGTAATCCAAATGCGGGCGGACTAGTGTTTTGTACGCTATTTCCTTTGTATGAGCATTACAACTTCTCAAAATACGACCTATGAATCGTAGTTTAGTATTAGCTTTGCCTACGACGGAAGTTATGTGCAAGTCAATTTTCATGTTGCTTTGTAATGTTACGCCTAGATACTTCAGGGAATCCACAGTGTCAACAACTGAATTGTTAACTTTGAACTCGTGGGTAAACGGAGTCTTTTTGTTACTTATTTTCATTGCCTTGAACTTTTTGCAGTTCAGTGTAAGCTGCCATTTATGGTACCATTACGAAATAACATCCAGTGTTATTACATGGCATTTCGGCGATCACAACATTGTCGCCATCCTCTGGTGAAATTCCTTAATTCGGGCTGAGCGTGGTGGGTGAGTGGTTAACGCTCTGGCCTCGCATTCGGGAGGACGCCGGTACGATCCCCGTCCGGGCATCTAGATTTGGGTTTTCCATGGTTTCCCCAAATCACTCCAGGCGAATGCCGGGATGCTTCCTTTAAAAAAGGCCATGGCCAAATTCCTTCCCGTTCATTGTCCCCAGTTCCATCCCGCCTCTAATGACAGCGACGTCAACGAGGCGTAAAGCAAGGAGGAAAAAAAAGAAAATCCTTAACTCGGCTAGTTACCTGAGAGCATTTCATAAAAGATAATTCTAATTTTATTCTGTCTACTGAATTTCAGTGCAACCTTAACTATAGTCCTCGCTGAAGTGTTATTTCAGGTTGAAAGTGTGGGGTGAAGTGGCACTGTGCTACAAACTTTACTAATCTTATCGAAAATGATTTTCCTTCGAGTTTTCACTATCCAATGAGTCATAGTAATCTTCTGAACAGATCAAAGAATTATTTCTTGGTGATGTAAAAAGATATGTGATGAAACAGCAGCATAAAAAATTTAAAAATTAAGCTCTTCCTAATTTTTTATTTTCGTGGTATGTGTATTTTATCAACTAATGAACAATGATGAACAAGATAAGGAGAATAATTCTTGTAACACCTGAAAAAGAAAACTCTCTCTGACTGTCGCTGAGAAAGAGGTTTTTTCCGAATAAGTGATCATTTACAGGATTGGCCGGTGTCAACCTTTCTTTCAGAATTTTTATAATTATAGAGAAAAACATAACGTGAATATCAGCTGTGTTCATTATACACACAATAATTTTATCGATAATTTGATAAAAGAAAACATTGCAAAATGTCTTCTGGAGTCAATAGGGAAAAACGCCACGTCAAGCTACGAGGGGCTGGGGGGGGGGGAGGCTAAAATGGAGCTAAGTGGTGTATGTACGCCCCCTAATGGCTCGTTCGCACTAGGCTAGTAATTTAGTCGAGTGGCGAGTGATTTAGTAACTAAACGTGTGTGGACAATGAAAATTAGTCGAGTCGATCCGTTTTGTTACATTAAACCGGGCGAGTAGCAGCCACTGCCCACTCGCTCATCGGCTAAACAAGTCTGAACATATTGTTTTAGTCGAGTTCATTAGCTGCCACAAAAATATCGTTTCACTGGAGCGAAGAAACAATTTTAAAATTTGTTTCCAAATATGGAGAACATGAATGCTTGCAGGATATTAAGTCTCCGCAGTATAAAAACAAACAAAATACAATAATTATACCTGGATTTGACAGAAGTAAATTGAAAATTGAAAACATATGCTTAATGCACAATTTTATTAATTATTTTGTTACAATAGCATGTAGATTATACAATAAGACATTATTACTGTTGCTATTAGAAGTACTACCAAACGCGATAAAAATATTTTTAGAATGACCTACTCGCACAAGTTAAAAAAAAAAATAGGCACAGGTACTGAAACAGTTTACATTCCTTCAGTAAAATGAATCAGTTTACTGCATGCATCTCTACGAAACATTACTTCAATTCCTTCAATGTTTCATAGATTCATTCACACTGTGATGAATTAGGAAATACCTGATTTTCGTGTATATATACGAGGTGTGAGTGTCCTTAAACTACATCCGGTGGCAATAAAGTAGAGAACTGCCTGTAATTTTGTAATTGCCGGAATTGCGCTTCTTAAATAGGTATCTTCATGCTTAATTTTCATTAACACAACTTTTGGTCATTCTCAAAATATTCTTAGGGATCTTCTGATTCCTTCAGAAGACAATTTGCAGCTCCTAGTACATTCCTTCTATTAACCCATTTATGTACCCATTGCTTTTTTTTTTATCTCATAAACTTCTTCATTAGATTCTTCTAAAATAGCGATTAACATAAGCTGTATCAGCTAATTCATTTTATTGCGTTGCAGCCTGTTCATCTGGCAAAATACCACGAAACTTGTTTACTGTACTCGACTGTAGTGCGAACGATTTTTGGTCAGCAGCGAGTAATTTATCTACTAAACTACGCGCCACTCGACTAAATTACTAGCGTAGTGCGAACGAACCTTTAGACCGCGCACTCCATGGCAATGTTCTCCTGAGGTAGCATTTACCTCAGAGTAATGGGAAGTTTTTGCGCTTAGCGCATCTCCTTCCACGTCTTGTGTGGTTGTCATTATGTTATGGTTGGCATTATTCGACTTGCAGGGTCGGGATAGGACATTATTCAGTTTATGGTAGCATCATTTGCCAGTTTGACCGGCCATCGAGTGTTATTGTTATACTGTACATGAGTACCCAACTGTTTTATTAGCGGGTTATCGTGGTTGTGGCACTGCGTGTATAACTTCTTTGCAGTAGTTCTGAAGCGTTCTTTCAAAGTAGGGAGACCACTTATACGGTGCAGCACATCGGTCGGGGTGTCCCTTGGTAGATTGTATGCGAACCGTATGGCACGGTTTTGAACTCGTTGGAGTAGTTTGATGTTTGTGGGCGCGGCATTTCCCCAAACAGGTGATGCATATTCTAGGATGGGCCTGATGGTTGCTGTATATAAGGTAACTGCGGTTTTTGGATTAAGAGGTGACTTTGGATTTAACACTGGGTACAACTGCCTCATCCTGTTCATAGCTTTGATCCGAGTGTTTTGTATGTGTGTCTTCCACGTAAGTCACTTATCGATCGTGACACGAGGTAGAGGGCAGTGGGTGTCCATTTGATGCCTTCACCGAAGAGTTTCACAGACTGTAGGGGAGGTACAGCTCTTCTGGTTACCATGACTGCTTGGCTTTTTGCCGCGTTGAAAGCCATGCGCCATTTGTTTGCCCAATTCTCTATATTGTTGCACCCTCTTTGTAGCTTTGTGACGACTGAGGTTGCTCGCATGCTCTTCGTGAATAGAGAGGTGTCATCGGCGTACAAAGCCGAGTGGATTTGGTCGGTTTTTGGGATATCAGCCGTGTATATATTGTATAGTACGGGTCCAATGACTGAGCCTTGAGGTACCCCTGCTCTGATATTCCTGATTGAGGAGATGGCGTCTTCGGTGATGACGCGAATGGTTCGATCAGCCAGGTAATTTCTAATCAGACGTACGTGTGGAAGAGGGACCCCTTGTACCAGTAATTTGTAGAGCAGGCCCTCATGCCATACAGAGTCAAAGGCACGGGATACATCCAAAAATACTGCTCCAAAAAATTCCCTTGGCTTGTTCCACCAGACGAAGAAGTTGTTGTGGGGTAGAGTGTTTTCTTCGGAAACCAAACTGTTCATTGGGTAGTAGTCGTTCTTCATCGATGTGCCGTGGATCCTCTTGAGGACTTTTGACATAGTGGGTAGAAGGCTGATTGGCCTATAGGATTTTGGGGAGCGTTTATCTTTACCAGGTTTAGGTACTGGAACTATTTCGGCAAGCTTCCACATTCTTGGGTATTCGCTGGGTTGTTAGGATTTTGTTAAAGAATGAAGTGAGGTATTGTATTGCAGCTGGTGGCAAATTCCACAGTAGCTGACCTCCTATATTGTCATGGCCGTTGGCTTTGTGCAGGGCAACATGGCTTAGTAGGTCAGACCACTTCCTCTGTGCTGGTTTCTTCGATGGCACCCTCATCCAATGCGTCTGTGTTTAGGAATGCGTCAAGTCTTTGCCTAACTAGATTAATATGTGCATCGTCACGAAGTTCATCTACGGGTTGAAAGTTTGCCTCAAAGGTGTCAGCGATTGCTTCCGCCTTGGCAGTTGGTTTCAGTAACAGTCTTGTTTCCAACAGTCCAATGGTGGCATTTTATGTCTTTGACGAAGGAGTCGTTTGGTGGTATGCCAGACTGAACCATCCTCTGCAGAGAGCGTAGCCATGAGGCCTTCCCAATCTCTCATTCGGTGTTTTTGTATATCCGCTTTAATTTCTCTCTGGAGCCGATTAATGGTGCGTTTGGTGGTAGGATCTCTCGTTATATGCCATTCCCTAGTCAGCTGGTTTTTTAGGGTAATGGTCTGTCGGATGTTAGGTGGTAGCTGCCTTGATCTTTCCGGATGTTGTTTTGGTGGTCGAGTGGCTTGGTCTGCAGCGGCGTTGACTAATTCGGTGAACAATGTCATTGCAGCACAGGCTCCTATTTCATCGGGTGACTGAGCGTTGTTAAGCTGTTCGGCAATGAGTGTCTGATAGAGATTCCAGTTGATGTTCTTCAGGTTTCTGGTAGGTTTGCTCTTCATAGGAGAGGCTTCAGTTGCCAAATAGAATAGGACAGGTAGATGATCTGACGATAAGGCTGTTTTTGTGACGGCGGCAATATAATGTTGTAGGCCTTTCGTGATGGCTATATCGAGAACGTCTGGTGGGGTTCTTCTTCCTTTGTAGAAGGTGGGCTCCGTTGGGCCCCACGCTACGGCGTCATGTTTTTTCTACGGCACGAAGTAGACGTCGGCCATGTTGGTTAGTCAGTCTAGAATTGCAAGCAGTGTTTTTGGCGTTGACGTCACAGCAATCATAACATTTCCTGGTAGGCGGAGGAGTGCTGCTATCTCCTCTTCGTTTACCGGGCCATGCTGCGGTCGGTAAGCTGAAATGAGAAGTAGATTTCCTCTTGGGGTTGTGATGGAGACGCCTGTTGCTTCGATTGTAGTAAGCTGAGGCAGCACAATTTGGTGGTGTTTAATTGTTCTTCTGATGAAGATGGCCGTACCGCCACCCGCAGTTGTCATTGCGGTAAGTGGTGTAGTTTGGTACTGAAGCTTTTATTCCCGGTTTGAGGTGTGTTTCGTTGACGAGACAGATGTCTATCTGCTCGTCTCTGAGAAATTCTCTGAACTCGCCAAGCTGCCTCCAGAGGCCATTGGCATTCCATGAACAGATAGTAAGATCATAAATTCTGGTCCCCATGTTGGTTGCTGTGAATGCTATTGCAGGCGGCTTGCACCACTGTCTGGACTGCGGCAGCAATCTACCGCGGGAGGTCTGTGATCATTGCTTGTATATTGTTCATGGTTTGTAGCAGTTGTTGCATCATATTGAGAATCATTAAAGATTCTGTCTGGTGATGTTGCGGTTGCTGCTGGAGCAGTTGTTGTTGGTGTAGTTGTTGCTGCTGCTGCGATTGTTGGTGTTGTTGCAGCTTCTGCGGTGCCTGGGTCTCATCAGTCCGGACTGTTGGGTTGTGCCAATATACCGGTTATCTCAGATGCATCAGTGTTTAGTGGTATATCACGATTGGTTTTCTTCAGTCCAGCGGTAACTGCAGCATAGTCAGGGTTGTCTGTCTGATATTCTGTAGGATGGGGGGCTGTTAGTTGTGGGCCAGCATTTTTACCGATTGGAGGAAAGCTGGCAGTTGAATCGATTTGTGGAGCAAATTTTCCTTTTTCTTCTTCCTTCTTCTTCTTTCGTAGCGCGGCTTGGGTAGAATTATGCTGCTTCTGCCGGTCGGTAAATCTGCTGAACGCAGGGCACTTCCTGTAGCTTGCTACATGTGTGCCGCTGCAGTTTGCACACTTAGGTTGGTGTTCACCTTTTTTGGTTGCACAGTCTCTAGAGGCGTGATCCCCAGCGCATTTACACACTTCGGGGGCATGTTGCAGTGCCGTGAGACGTGACCTACGGCCTGACATTTGAAGCATTGGGTAGGACCCCTAGTGCTTCTGAGTTTCTCGACCGTAATTTTTAGAGCACATAACGATGAGAGTTTGTATATCGCCCTGTTCTCCAATGTGTCTCGGAGAACGACCAGGTACAATGGAATCTCCTGTTGGGTTTTGGGGGAGCGAAGGCGAACAACAGTTCGGGGATCGAAACCGCATTCTTCTAGTTCCTCCTTCACATTGTCCGGGGTGCATATTGAAGGGGATTCCTCTCAATACCACCTTTAGAGTCTTGTCCGGCTCGGTAGAGAATAAGTAGTATGCTATGCCTTGCTTGGAAATAAGATTAGTCACCTCTATATAGTCTTCTGTTGTCTTGAAGAGTGTTTTATACAATTCACGGCCAATTGGTCTCGCTTCAAAGGCGGCTTTGCAGGTCTTCTTCAGAAGGCGATAGAGAGTGCTGTAGTCATCTTTGTACTGAATAATTAGGGGTGCTGGGTTAGGCTTCTTGGGTATGGTTTCAGTCATTTCCGTGTCGACCGGCAGCTGGTCAAACTGGTTTGCTGTCACCGTTGCAGGGGTGCCGGAAGTTAGTTGTGCGGCTGGGGCCGTACGGCGTGGTTTGATGAAGCCATCTTCATCGGCTGTTTGCAGTTCCCGGGATTTGGCCGCTGCAGCTGGCTTCTTTGTGCGCCATCCTTCCTTGTGTGCCGTTGTCCTCGTTCCGGTGCCCTTTGGAGGATGGGGAGGCACATTGGTTCTCGTTTTGACGGAGAGATGTTGCTGCTGCTGTTGCTGTTGTTGTTGTTGCTGCTGCTGTTGCTGCTGTTGCTCGGCTTCTTCCTGGTTCAGCTCGTCGTATGGGTTACTTAATTCAATTCTGTCAGGGTCTAGTGTCGGCGGAGGTTTCCTGGTGCGACGCGCCAGCGTGAATCCTTCGCCATCAGGTTGGGCTCCAGCTGGGCTTGTTTTTCTGTTATTTGATGGTTTGATCGTGGATGTGCCGCGGCGCTGGAACGTGGCGGACGGCGGTGGGAAACTGAAAGCACCAATAATTTTCTTCTTTCCTGCCTTTATATCCTTGTTGTTCGAGACGAGCTGCGCCACGGGGATGCTGATTTTGCTGTTGCTTCCTCTCTGCTCACTTCTCGAAATCTTGGCTTTGCCACCAATGAGCGGTGAGGTGCACCGCTTGGTTGCACGGGGATCTAGTCCATGTGCAGGCCCGGTTGTCATTTGCGAGGTGTGCACGGTCTGGGTTGTTTCCATGTTCGAGTCCAAGTTCGATTGCCGGGTCGTCATACTAACTTGCGGAGTCATCCTATTCGAGTCCGTTGCGAAATCCGTGTCCGACGGCCGGGTCGTCAACACAGCGGCAGCTGTCGCCGGCAAAGCCGAGTGCGCTGGGGCACTTGACCCGCCTGGCGCGACAGTGCGGCGAGCACTTTCCTCGTCACACATCATAACACTACGAATGCCAACTCGTAACTGAATGAAATGCTCAAGAGTAGACCGCGCACTGGCCGCTGCAGGTCATGTTACCTGTCCCCACCACTACCCCCTCCTTTCCAGCTTATGCAGCTGAACGCTGTGTCCCGGTAGGAGAGGGGCAAATTTCCCACTCTCATGTAGTGGGTAAGGGTAGCGGAGTGGGGAAAGAGCAGAATGACCTTGAGCCGCCTCTGTTAACTGAATGAGCTGTAGCGCACGGAATACATTGGTATGAGCCGTGATCAATAGAACAAAGGTACCGATGACAACACGCAGCAAATTGCGTAATTAGTAATTTCCTGACCATTTATTCTTAACGATTCGGCTTCACAAATTTTATGGCTCCTGGAAATTTGGACAGGAGAATTTATAAAGGCCAAGGACGATTCTCTGCTCATTACTTGTCAGTCCAATACTTGCTTCAAGTATTCAAATATCAACGAAATGTAATATCCTAAAGTATATACAGAACAAACAGAATTTATGTTTAAATAATTTAGGGGCATAATTTAATTACTGGGCAACACAAAACTTTCACTTTTATTGAAATATTTAGCAACTACTTAATACATATATGGATCATTCATTAGATCAAATGTGTCGTTATACAGAGATTATACTCTTTTCTGCTGATTCGGATCCATGTTTTATTGTAAAATGTTTTTGTTTTAATTGCCGAAATTAAAAGCAAGATTTTAGTTTTAAGTTGTTTCCTAGCATCTAACTGCTGGATCTTTAGCACTAGTTTTAAATATCAACACAGATAATTACCACTAATGAGACATTTCTGATTGATAAACAGGGTGTCATTATAGTCAATATACATGAGGTTCTAATTTTTATACTTCTTTATAATAATTCGGATTCATAAAACGTATCTAAATGGAAAAACCAAAAGAGTCATAGTGAAGAAATAACTGTTGTATAAAATTTTATGCTTAGTACGAAGCATTTTATGTGATCGATTTGAGTCAAGACTGATAAATTTAATATTTTTTAAAATAGGAAATCACCAGATTGATTCCAGTGTGGCGGATTATTAAGAAACCTAGCTTTCTTAATGAAGGTCATTGCATAAATTTTATTTTCAGTCTCTATATTTATACCTAATTTTCCCAAAGTTATTAAAAAAAGATATTTAATTGGAAGCAACTGCCGAACAGAAGACAGCAAATAACAACGTTTCCTACGGTTTTATATATATATATATATACTCTTCAAAGTAAATTGTGCGAGCTAGCAATTCAATCTCTATAATTATACTTCAGTGTTTCAAAAGAATGTTGAAGAACTTAATTCCCTGGTTTCTAGTTAAACGTTTTGGCTCTGCTATGGTATTTCTTTACTCATATAACATTTTGTGGGAATATAATAAGGAAAAACTGGGGAAATGTCTGTCTGCTCGTACGTAACACAAAGCGTTAAAGGTCAATAAAAATGATTCCGAAAACAGTTTTTACAGTAACTTTATCCCTAATTTCCTTTGGCCACAGATTTACAGTGTGTTGACCTAGGCAGTGATGTGAATACGTACGTATATATCACGCCAGGTTTGCGTGAGACCAGATAGATGCATTGAAGCAACTTATTGTAACGAAACAGAAGATACGATAATATGAACTTTTGTGTTCACAATGATTTCTACCTCCACCTACTGGGATATTAATATTTCCATCCGGATAACCCCAAAATGTATTTTGTTGATTTGTCTTAGAAAATGTGTGCATATAAAGAAATCCTGACAGAACATGCGCCATTCCAAAATATTCGTTGGTGTAAATGTAACTATCGCTGCCAGCTTTGAATAAACTCTCAACAAGCCATAAAGCTGGTAATGTTTGTAGAGAGACAGCAGTTAACGCGAGGCACGAAGCAACTCGTTTCCTTCAAATATGCAAATCCCTGCACTCCAGGTCTCAGTCTACGGATTTCCCTCTACAGACTACAGTAAGGCTGCCTTTTGCTTATCCCCGCTCTAAAGGAAGTTTCGCTCAAAACAATAAAAAAAATCTGAATGCTTATAAGCCGCTTATGCAAATCACATACTGCAACTTGACGCTCAACATGTTGGAGAAATGTGTAAACTTAAATGAAATACACAACTTCTGTAAGCAGAAAAGTGCATTTAATCATTTCCTTTTTCCCTTCTAGATTATTTAGAGTTTGAAAGTAGGGAGGCATGCTATAAATATTGAGCATTCGAGCCTTATATCGATGAGCCGCTGTGTTCAGATTTACGTCCAAGATCTCTGATTTATTGCCACCTGGTGTTCAGGAATTGGCTAACTGACTAAATTCGAAAAATAGGCTAATACTTTACCTTATCATCTATTTTACTAAAATAAATATTATTTTTAAAAAAATGGAACATTCACAATATGTATTTTGCATTTTAAACAAAGAAATTAAATCTACCGCGAAAACGCTCAAGACTGTCATGGCGTCTTGAATGACGTCCCACCACCCGAATCAAAACAAAGCAGTCGTGTATGTATATGGCAGGGGTCAAGTGTTCTTTAATTAAAAATTAATTTCTCGTTTTATAAGTACTGTGTAGTGCCCCAGTGTAAAAGAATAACAATAAAATCGCCAAACAAGTTGTTTATATATGTTCAAAACAACGAACAGATGCGGGAAAAGTGGTTAAAACTTGCAAGGAGGGGAGATGCTCATAGTTTATCTCCAGATTCAAGAATCTATTTTTGTGAAGATCATGTTGATGTAAGTATTCGTGCAAAATATATTTCTAAATCTAAAGCAATAATGATGGATTTTGCAGAACCACTAGTTTTCAAGTACTGACAAGTAATAAGTTACCAGTTGAGGTTTTTTTTGGTTTTATGATTTATAATCTTTCTTTAGTGCTACGTTTAATATAATAAACACGCTCTGGCAGCACTATCATTACCGTGGTGCCACAATATGATCATAGATTCTTATGCAGCTCGATGAAACAAATCGAAAATAAAGATTTTTTTTTTAAATGTCTCTCATGTTTCTCGAGATATCATAATTGAAAGGTGATGTTCTTAGGCTGATACGAAGCTCAGAGCAAACTGGAAATTGGCAGTGCCATAGCTTTAAAATTTGCCCCATCTGTTTTTGAGGATATACTTTTATAGAAAAGGTGTAAATAAAGGCAAAAAGAAACATTTCTTAGACGTGATGCAACTGAAAAATTACGATACGGGCACGGCACAGAAATAATACTATCTAACAACAGCCATGTACAATGACAGTATTCACGCCAAAGATAGTAACGAAGCGAAGAACGAAATATTTTGTTATTTCGCTTAGGTCTTCCTTCTGTTTTAGCTATTTAGCACTTGCTTGAACTTCGCAAATGTAACCTCATACCAGTATCAATTATTTTACAAAACATATATCTAAGCAATACTTTATTGTTTACAAAACTGGAATTATATTGTTTAAGCTTATAATGTATAATTGACACTTGTGTATACTTACATGCAGGTTTTAACACTGCGGAATTACGATGAGCAAAAGTCGATGTTTGACGCGAAAAATCTGCCAAGTGTTACGGCGTCAATATTGGGCACATTACTATTGTTTGCTTTGCTAAATCCCGTTTCCATATGAAATTACACTTGTCTTTCACCATATAACTGAGAACAACTGTATTAACGTGACAAAAATTCCTACAAATTAATAATTTTCCAAATAACCTGTTCTGTTCCACGAAAATGTCAATAACAACTTTGTCGACTCGGGTGGTGTGACGTAATGCTTTCTCATTGTCGTTCGCGGTCACGCGACTGAATGCCCGATTTTGCCGAATTTATTTTCTAATAATAATAATAATCTTTTATAATAAATAGCTTTGTTTTTTGTTATCCCCTTAGCATGATTATTCATAAAAACTGCTAAGCGTCCGATTTATTCTTAGTGCACACAAGCCTATTAATGCAGGCGAATGACCGGATGCTTCTTTTATTTGGGAGGTTGCCAAATATACTGTCATCATTCTGTACCTATTGTAACGATCACATTGTTGACAAGCCCTCACGTCCTAACACATAAAAATATCCGGATGAGTGGGGCAGTAGGTTTCTTTAGTGATTTTAACATATATCTCGTTTTTGGCAGGTCAAACTGCCGGTAGCTTGGTGCATACTTGACAGTGTAATTCCAGTTTTGTAACCCAGTTTCCTCACTTCTCTGTTGCAACCCCTCATCACTCTCTCCAATAAATGAAGAATCTTGACTTCCTGTCCAAAGTGACCTGCATAGTCCATCCAGTTGCTTATAACATGTTAAACATCAGTCCGGTTTATTTTTAAAAAATGTTAGTAAAGGTAAACGTGATAATTATTTTGGCATTATTAACCTGGATAGTCATCAGAAAAAAAAAGTCTTTTTGTTACATCGACGAAGGTAGCCTATAATCCTATAGTGCTATATGGAATCTGAGTGATGGAAACTTTATAGGGAGATTCATGTACACAAAACAACCATTGTAAGATATGAGTTATAGGTTTAAATTGATACTTGTGTTTTAAGTACGGCATTTGGAGTTCCGTACAAGCCACTTGCCACTAAACCTTAAACTTGTACTTAATTAGAAATAACTTCAACCGCCTCCAGCCCGAAATAACTCCAGAATGAATGAGACGCAACAGGTTAATCTCTCATTTTGATCAACTTTTGATATCGGTGTCAAAAGACAGGTACCGTACTTTAGCCGTTCAGGAAGGAAGTGGTTTATATCTTTATAAGTGAGATAGAAAATGACAGATTCCACTACCGTAATGAATATTAAGCTTTGCGGTACTTTCTCAGATGACAGAATGATATCAGACTACTGCATGAACCGTTCTCCTTAATCCAGAGATCCATATTTCGGTCCTTGCAGAAATATTGGCTCTACGAATACGTTTAGTCGGAAACCCTATCATAAATCATTATCGGTTTAACGCCAGCAAGGCTTAAGTGCGGGCTAATAAATCACGACATGCTGTGATAAAGTGGAGAATTTGCTTTTAGTGCAAAAAACGGGTTAGTCCTTGGTTTCATTCACACGTACTGGAACAACAGAATATACAATATTACTAGCAGAGATCCCGGAGTTGCCCAGTAGAGTTGGCGTAGGTTTACCCATACACTGTTTTTATTCAAGCAATGAGAAACGTGTACAAAGTTTCATACAATTCGCGCCATCCATTTCCGAAATTAAAGCAAACCTAGATTCACCCCCTCCTTACCATGAACGAAGTTGGTTGAAGTTGATTCACCCGCTATTTTTAGCGTTCGGGTAAATAAACTTCTTTATTAGTCCAAAAAGATTCATTTCCGGTACTAAAATAAACGGTGATTTAGCAGCACAGTTGTACTTCTAAGAATGGGGTGGTTTGGTTGCTTTGATACTGAATGACAGTTTTCATTTTAGTCCAGGTTACATTTCAACCCAATTACAGCTAATGTTGCTGCTCGGAACTATTTGTGCATTCCGTGTACGTCGACCAATATCGACCATTTCCGGTACTAAACTAACGGTGATTTAGCAGCACAGTTGTGAGAATGGGGTGGTTTGGTTGCTTTTATACGGAATGTCAGTTTTCATTTTAGTCCAGGTTACATTTCAACCTAATTACAGCTAATGTTGCTGCTCGGAACTATTTGTGCATTCCGTGTACGTTGACCAGTATTTCCTCCTCGTCCACGAAGACGTGAATTGTTAATACCTTTTCGGGTTATGCCGCGCTTCGGAGATACTGTTTATGTTGACATAGCAACAGTTGCTATGTCAACAATTGCCAATGCTCGCCGAATAGAAGGCCGCTATCTTCGTTGATGATTTGTGTGTGGAGAGGGCTGGGCTTTGCAAATCAAATTGTGAATCTAAACCACTCTCGAATCAACCTAATCGCACACACAAAGTTTCATAAAAATCTGTTAAGCGTTTTAGGAGGAGTGCAGTGACATACACACGGACAGAAGAAATATATATATACACACACACACACATATATATATATAATAAAAAATCAGCATAACTTTCGTTGGTATTATTTGTAACATATTTTTGTGTCTGACTTCTCAATCGCTGTATTATTCAGTTTGGCAAATGGCCAAATGGTGAAAAATCACGTTTAGGTAGATAAGACAATTGTGATCTTTGCTGCACGTTGAAACGGATGTGTATTAGAATTTATAAGTACGTATACAGGATTCCAGGAATGAAAGGATAATACTGCAACTGTAAATAGGTCACATGATGTCTTACTATATGGCAAAATTTTATTTTAGTAAAACTCTCACCATTTTCGAGATATTGATGTTTTAATTTTTTCCAAAACATGTGACTTGTTCCGTGCCATGTTTACAAATTAAGACTTTTTGAACTCATGTTTATTTTTATTAAAAATTTGTCATGGATGTTTGAGTCATCATGTTCTTTTTTCTTAAAACGTTTAAAAAAAAAACTTAAAATCACTATAATAATTTTTACTACATATTTAAAATGCACAATGGTCTGTTTAGCAGACTGAACTAGCATAAAACAATCATTTTAAAAGCAGTATAAAATAATTATAGCACCTAAGATTTTTTATAAGGTTTTTAACGTTTTAACAACAAACAAAAAAACATTGTTTTAATTGACTCAAATATCTTTGACTGAATTAAAAAAAATCAGGGTTAAAAGGGTCTTAATTTGTAGAAATGACATGGAATAAACTGAACAAAGTCACATGTTTCGAAGAAATACTAAAAAAAATTAATATCTCGAAAATGGGGAGTCTTTTAATAAAAATAAAATTTCGTCATGTAGTAGGAACCGATGTGACCTTTCTGCGGCTGCAGAGTTATCCTTTCATTCCTATAAGCCATGCATATTTAGCATGAGGAGCAAGATAACATCAAAACATAAACGAAAGGGGAAACATTTATTATTTGGGAAGTTATGCCAGTATTCAAAAACACAAACAATTGCATGTAATACATAAAGTGTCAGGTGTCCATTTCCTGATTGTAGATCCATTGTAATGCTCCAGGGATGGGCCTTTCCATCTGCTCTAATTCTCTGGAGAATCGTGGTAATGAGCATAAAGTAAAAATGAGGTCAATTATTTATCTTTGTTCAAATATTTGCGCGAATCCATATGGTTCCACTAACACAAAATTTCACTGCACCAACTACGTGCATTCTTGAAACTCTTAGTTTGCTGCACATCCTGCGAGGTAGTTTGAAACTGCGTAACTGGTGGGTTGAATTTATTATAAGGTTTTATAGGTCACCACAAATTTCACAGAGTTATGGATCCATTTTCCTTGGATGTCATGAGGTTCTGTATGGTAATGGAAGAAACGTAACAAGAGATTTCATGAATTTTTCAACAAGCATCAACAAACTATCCCCTACTCGTTTTAAATCTTTAAATCCAACCTGGCGGATCGATTGGAGATTCTCGGCTATTCGAGTTTCCTTACGCTGTTCTTGTGGATGTGAGTGAAGCATGACCAGGAATCCTGTTAAGAAGTTCTTAATCATCCGCATTAAGGTTCGCAACGAGTTTTCTCGTTTTGTTTCTCAACTTTCCTACTCACAAGGGTCACCTTTGTTCTCGTACGTTCGGAACTGCATGAGAACATGCTTAGAATAACAAGCGATCATAGACAAAACAGTGGTGTGTGTCATTTCCATGCAAATAGTTGCATTGTAATTCAAGTAACCTTTTAATAGAGAGAAACAAAGTAACAAGATATCAATACCACGTGAAGGAAATTATACGTAATTCAAAGACGTCAGTGTATCATTACATTTTCAATCAACAGTGTAAAAACTATAAGCTTAAAGTACATAATATAGCGCAAAACACGCATATACAGCAGTACAGCAGCCTGATAGTGCTTATATTAGTCCTCAAAGTGCAGATGCGGGATTTCGATGTAGTTGTTAAAACAAGGTGGAAAAGAACAATGTGCACACCTCACTAAAGCCACGTTATAACATTCCAAATCACTTCCGAATTCACGCAGTCTAATATCAAAAGACACACTAATTTCATTTCCGATGATGTTGGTATGTCAATTTCATAACCTGGCTTTCGCCAAGCATATTGCAACATAAGCTTATACGTAGTTACAGCAAATTGATTGAAAATCAAATTAAAGTCTCATGATGAGATAACGATCAGGTATCTTCACTTGTGGTTTGGCACTTTGCAGTCTTACAGAATCAGTAATCCTTCTGATACAGAGCTTATATTGCCGATATAAGTAAACATCAAGGGGTTGTGAATATTTTGTTGTTTTCGGTGGCAATATCTTCAGCATAACATCTTTGTTTGGAAAAGCTGCATCTAGAAGGGTACGCTCTGTATGACCTGACCAGTAATCACACAATAATAGGCTCTTTAATGGCGCTAGCAGACAAGTGCGCAGATCTGCATGGAAATGACACACACTTCTGTTTTGTTTATGATCGCTTCTTATTCTAAGCATGTATTCGTGCAGTTCCGAGCATTGGTAGTCAATGATGTCCCTTGCCAGTGTACTATAATGTTATACTACTCTCTTAAATCATCATAGTGAGGAACTGCTTTATCCGCAGCCCACGTGGCTAATGGAACACAGATTATTTCGCATCTCCACGACAAACTGTGACTTCACTCCACTGAATAATATGGCGCCACTCGTACACTGAAATCACGGTGAACATTTCGAACGCAAAACTTCAATCACTTTTAAATATATGACATTACGTGGACACTTTCATTTTAATTTCTTAACATGTCGAAGACACATGGAAATAAAAAATATCTCACATTCCTCATGGCAGCGTGACCTGAAAATTAACCGAAACGGCAACAGTCACATCAAGATGCATCGTATGTATTATTGCTATATATTAATCAAAACACAACCCGAATCCGATCACTAGTTTCTTTTTAAAACGCTTTGAAGGATTTTAGTTTTACGACATCATATAAGAATTATTAAATGCCTTATATTACCTGCGGGACCACTGGCTGCACATTAATCGAAATTCCAACAAAATGGGAGCAGAAGTTTTTTTAAATGAATCACATTCAACGGAAAAAAAAAAATCAAGTTCGTCAGCTTCTCAGTGTCACATCAAAACGAAACATATCCATTTCGTTAGGTGGATCACAAGCTATACATAATGAAAATTACATCAGAATCAGATCAGTAGTTTTTGCGTGACTTCAATTCAAGGAAAATTTATTCTAAATTTCTCTTTTTTTTTTTTTGAATGAATAATATCCAATTTACCTGCATGACCATGGCTATAGGTTAATCTAAACCCAATCAAAATCCAACATGAAGTTATTGCGTGAATCGCAGTCAGCTAAAAAGTGACACAAATCTTTTAAATGTCTAATCGCTTCGTTTTCACATTAAAATGATACATACCCTATATTACCTACGGGGTCAACAGCTATTCACTAATCGAAACCCGTTCCAAGATTGGTCCAATAGTTTTAATCTTTGTGTAGAGAGACAACTTGTCGTTGGTATTAATTTTTGTAAATATTTATCAGCGTAAAGAAAGATTGCTTTCCCGCTAAGCGAACCGGCGTAACGTCACACTACTATACTTGATGCCGCAGTCCAAGGGAGCGTCCATAAACCACGCAACTTCAATTTGGCATCCTGTGAAACCTCCTCCCAGACCTACGTGGCTTTTGCCACTCCCCCCCACGTAGCACATAGCTCTTTTCCCTTTTGATTCCAGAAGACATTTTGTACTGTTTTCTCCTGTCAGACTATCGTAAATTACTTACGGAATTAATTAAATGACGGAAATAAATACTCACATGCTGTTGTGTGTTCTGTTCCTCGTTTTAACTGTGAAAAAGGTTATGAAAAGAAAGCCTGGCTCTGAAACGCTCCTTCCCTCTCGTAGCCTAGCTTAGCCTTCCAGCCAAACACCCCCCCCCCTCCCTGGACCAAGCCACGTAGTTTGTGCACGCTCCCCAAGGTCAGCTTAGTCCTGCAGATCTACTGTGAGAACCGCAGGCCCAGTCTTCACAAGAGAGGCAGCCAGCCGGCAAGTGACATACACGCAAAAGCAGAGTGAGGTCCAGCCAACAGGAAACGCCATATCCTGGTGACGCTACTTGGCGACTCCAATGCCAAGTAGTCCACGATGTAATTTTATGTACGGCAGTCGTGTTATTAAGCAATAACCACCATTTTAGGCTAACTCCGCCGTTTTCCCCTCCACTGGTTCCGAAAGAAATCGCCACCATTTTGAATCGGATGATCCATTATTTCACTACCGGAAACAAATCGACCTGTGTAACAATTTTTGTAATGAATCCCTTGCATCTGTTTTTGTAGTAAATCTACTTAACCAAATATCTTGAGATCGTTCCAGGGAACTACCCATTGAGACTAAGTAATGCTAAGTCTATGTTTTCATTCCCAGCCAGATGCTTACAGCTGTCGACTGGAAACATCTTAAAATCTCCGGCGACAGTAAGTAAGAGCTTGGACGGACCCACTATGGGGGAAAGTGTCGTAACCCGCTCGGCTAACCACGCGACATGTGTCGTTGCAGTGATATAACAAAAATGAAATAAGGATGTAACTTTGAGTCCTCTTTCCTCTCTCACTACAACTCTGTACACTTTACCTACAAGAGCTGTCCCTGTAAGGCTAAGTAAGGTCTGAAACAGAAGGTCGAGTCGACGCATGGTCCAATGTAATTCAATGGGGCAAAAAAAAAAAAAAGACCGGTCCAAAAATCGCCACATGTGAACAGTTGGGGCGGCCGCCGCTTCGACCGCCGCACGGCGGAAAACCGCTTCGTCTGTTTTAAGCCTAACTCTGTGTAAGGGCCTTATTACACTAGGCCGCCAGGCGGCGCAACCAGCCGCGCAACTGGTGGCGCTGCTCGTCACTGGGCATTGAGTCTGATGGAGCTTATTACACTAGGACAGCCAGTGGCGTCGCCACAAACTGGCGGCCGACTGGCTGCCGTGCCACGCGACCACGTTGGCAGCCACTGGCGGCGGAAAGTCGTGGCGGGGCATTGTATCTTACCTAGCTTATTACACTAGGCCGCTAGGCATCGCAGCCAGTCTCGCCACAATATCTGTTAACAAGCTTACACATATGCTTCTTCTTGTACTCAAGGTTTTTAAAATTGCAGAGATATTGAGTGATTAGTTTAGTGGGACAATGATCCCGTGATGGGCAGGAATGAATCAGAGGACAGTCTCCCTAAAAGTTTATATGAGGAAACTACAAAACTTGAAATAAATTCTGGAAGCTAAAAAAAAAAAACCGTATAGGAACTGGTGTAGATAATATTACAATACCGTAGTTTTATTAAAGATTTTTGGATACGATTTTGTACTTTGAATTGAAATTTTATTTAAACTGAGTTTGGAGTGTTACTGCTTACCAGAGGATTGGAAAAGAGCGATAGTAATACCGGTTCATAATGGAGGGGTTATAAATGGGGTTGAAAATTACAGGCCAATTAGTTTGAAATCAGTGATAGGCAAAATGAAGGAGAGATTGATATGCAATCATATAAGAAATGTCCGTGAAAGAAAGTGGTTTTCAGATTGACATCATGGCTCTAGACAAAGATATTCATGTGAATCTCAGATGGTGGGCTATAAGAAAGATATCTCAGATGAATTGGACAACAGAGTCCAAGTTGATAGTGTGGCACTTGATCTTTCTAAGGCATCTGATAGAGTGAGCCACAAAATGGTTTTAAATAAACTGAAATCTATGAAAAAGTTACTTAATGGGTATAGGAATTCTTAAAAGCCAGAAAGCAAAGAGTTAGATTAGGAAATACACTATCAAAAGAGGCGGAATAAATATGTGAGTGCCACAGGGTAGTGTATTGAGACCGTTGCTGTTCAATATTTTAATGAAGGATTGTGTTATTGGGCTACGGTCAGAATCTAGGTATTTTGCAGGTGATAGAATGGTATAAAGTAGGACCAAAGCAGGTGCAGATTGAACAGCTACAGGGTGACCTGGATAGAATATCTAAATTGGTAGGTCAGCATGGAATTTTATTATTATTATTATCACTCCGCGATTCACTAAAAGTGTGTGGCGGAGGGTGCATAGCACCTATCGAGAAGGGTTATGGTTTGGAAGGGTTATAAGGGATATGGCAGGAGGCGCCCATGGGCTATTGTGAGGAACCATCCCCGCATTCGCGTGGAGTTATCTGGGAAAACCATGGAAAACCCAGATCAGGATGGCTGGAGTGCTTTATCGAAAGCTACTCCTGTCGGATTTTAAGTTTACTCGCCCGGTAAATCCTTTCTATTCCATTCCCTAATCGCTCGTGGGAAAAATGAGTACAGAAATGAATCGGTTCTGGCCCTGATTTCTCTTATCTTATTTTCACGGTCATTTCGAGATATGAATGTTGCTGGTAGCAATATTTGCTGACTGTCATTCCGAAATACATCTGTCGTGAATTTTTCAATTAGCTTCCGTCGAGAGCAACGCCTTCGGTGTTCCAGGTCTTCCCAACCCAACTCCTTCAACATCGCACTTACGCTTTCCCTCCAACTATATATACCTGTCACGAATCGGGCGGCTCTTCTTTGGACCTTCTCTAAAGCCTCCATTAACCCCTTTTGATGGGGACCCCATACAGAACAACAATACTCTAAGTGAGGACGTACTAGTGACTTGTATACAATCGATTTAACTTCCTGAGTGCATTGATTTAAATTACGACCTAGAAATCGGAGCATACGATTTGCTTTCCCCATTACATTCTCGATATGCTCATTCCACGACAAATTATTACGAATTGTTACCCCTAGGTATTTAGCGCAATCTACCGTTCTAAGGACAGTGTCATTAATCGTATATTCATAGTTAAATGGTGTCAACTTTTTACTTACACGCATGACTTGGCACTTTTTAGCGTTTAACTCCAACTGCCAATCTTTACACCACGCAATTATTTTCGTAATATCGTCTTGTAACAAAGCGCAGTCGTCCTGGGTTTTGATTTCGCGATAAATTATAGCATCATCGGCAAATAATCTTTTCATTCCCCCTATTATGTCGCATAGATCATTGATGTATATGAGAAACAACAGAGGCCCTAACACGCTTCCCTGGGGAACTCCAGACCCCACTTCAGTAAGTGATGAACGCTCACCGTCGAGAACTACACACTGTGTTCTGCCCTTCAGGAAGTCTGCAACCCAGTCGCATATTTGTCTAGATATGCCGTAACCGCGAAGTTTCCTAAGTAACCTAGTGTCAGGCACAGTGTCGAAAGCTTTTTTAAAGTCTAATAGAACCAAATCAACCTGGGATTGCTCATCTACGAGGCGTATTCCAAAATTAAGGTCCGTTTGATCATAATAAAAACATCGTTCAGGATACAAGGTTTTTATTAACGTCAGTATGTAACTACATATCTAGTTCACTTTTCCACATAATCGCCGTTCATATCTATACACTTTCTGTAACGCTGTACCAGTTTCTTTAACCCCTCGGCATAAAAGTCTGCCGCCTCGGACCTGAACCAATTGGTAACGCTCGTCTTGAGTTCTTCATCGGTTTGAAATCGTTGTCCACCAAGCCACCGTTTCAAATGCAGGAAGAGAAAATAGTCGCTTGGTGCAAGATCTGGACTGTAAGCAGGGTGGTCTAGGATTTCCCAACGAAACTCTTGAATCTTCTCTTTGGTTTTGGAAGCGGTATGCGGGCGTGCGTTGTCGTGCAGGAGGATGATGCCAGACGACAGTTTCCCGCGGCGTCGATTTTGGATGGCACGTCTCAGTTTGGTGAGCGTTGCACAGTACACGTCAGCTGTAGTGGTTGTCCCACGGTCCATGAATTCGATCTAAAGGACGCCCTTTTCGTCCCAAAACATGGAAGCCATCATTTTGCGATTCGTGTACGGCGATTGCTTACACTTTTTTGGTTTGGGTGAACCGGAATGGCACCACTGCGTTGATTGTTGTTTTGATTCTGCGTTGGTGTACGCTATCCACGTCTCGTCTCCCGTAACAATTTGGGAAAACAAACTGTCTCCATCTTGTCTATAGCGCTCCAAAAATTGTCGTGCGCTATGCATTCGTTGCTCTTTGTGCTGAGCGGTGAGCAGTTTTGGCACCCACCGCGCACAAAGCTTCCGATATCCAAGCTCTTCAGTAACAATCCTGTAAATTGAGGTTCTAGCAACATTTGGGAATTAAATAGCCAGACCACTAATCGTCAAACGCCGATCACTTCGCAGTTTTTGGTTAACTTGCTCGACGATGTCGTCGGTCCGAATACTGGGCCTGCCACTCCGCTGTTGATCGTGCACATCTGTGCGACCACTTTGAAATTCTCGACACCAGTGTCGAACTTGTTTCTCACTCATTATGTTTGGTCCATACACTACACACAATTCGCGATGGATGTCCGCAGCTGACGACCCTTTTGCCAACAAAAATCTAATCACACCGCGCACTTCACAACTGGCGGGAGCTACGATTGTCGCGGCCATTTCGAACTGCTCTCAACAATAGATATACGGCTACTGCGGCACGCCAACAATACTGCATATTTACCAGGAGTTGGTAGATGGCGCTGCAGGTGGGAACGTCATTCAGGCCTATCATCTGTGACATCTTGTACCCCGGACCTTACTTTTGGAATACGCATCGTATAATTCGGCACAAGTCGTGAATTAGAAGTGCAAGTTGTGTTTCGCAGCATCGGCCTTTTCTGAATCCATGTTGATTTGGATTTAAAAGCTCACCTTCATCCAAGAACCGCATGACATTCGAATAGATGATATGTTCTAAAATCCTGCAAAATATTGAAGTTAACGAGATCGGCCTATAATTCTGAGGATCACTAACATTCCCATTTTTAAACACTGGAGTTACGATAGCGGTCTTCCATTCGGCTGGTATATTTCCTTGATCCAGAGAGACGGTATACAATTTCATCAAATACGGTGCAATTTCCTTTGCGTATCTTGAGTAGAATCTTGTAGGAATACCGTCGGGTCCGGGAGCCTTATTGGTTTTTACATTCATAAGCAGTTTAGTTATTCCCTCGACATCAAGAACGAGATCATTCATAATTTTGTCGGTACGATTGTTAAATATCGGTATCTCCTCTGAGTTTTCTATCGTGAAAGCCTTTTTAAATATATCATTCAAAATTTCTGCTTTCTCTACGCTTGTTTCTGATAATTCACCATTTTCTTTAATCAGCGACGGCATAACCTTACGAGAGCCTCTTATTATTTTGATATACGACCAGAACTTTTTTGGATTAGTAATCAGATCTTCGGATAAATTCCTGGCTTGGAATTCTTTAAACGCACCGCGCATTGCCTTACGCACTTCCGCACGCAACTGGACTAATTTAGCACGATTAGATGAGTCCCCCGATTTTTTCACCGATAAATGCCAAGAAGGGTCAGCTTATAAGGTACACAGATAAAAAACTAAGGGTTAATTATGATTATAGGATGGGGTCAGAATTACTTGTTGAAAGCTTGAAATATAAATATCTTGTTGACAACAAACTTAACTGGGAATTGCACATTGGGCAGGTTGTAGAAAAAGGTTACAAAATCCTTCATTTACTGGAGAGGGTGATGAGAGGATGTAACAGAGAAGTCAGGGAGTTTGGTTACTAAACTTGTCAGACCATTCATTGAATATGGTGGTGAAATTTTGGACCCAAATTTTGGTTATCAAATGCAAAGAAGAGCAGCTAGTTTAGTTTGTACAAATTATTTCAGGACCCAGTCAGTAACTTATATGATAAGGGAGCTGGATTTAGACTCACTGGAGGAAAGGAGGAGGGTGAAGAGAGTGCTTGAAATGTACAGGGCATATGTTGATGGCGCTTGGAGGGATATTGGTCAAAGAATTAGGAATAGTGCATGAAAGGGGAAAGGCAACCATGACCACAAGTTTGCGCTCGATTTCATGCATAAGGGAGTGGGAAAATTTTCTTTTGTTGGTAAGAGTATCAGGGATTTGAACAAATTACCAAGTGTAGTGATTAATATTTTACCAAAAACGCTTAAAGAATTTAAAATTAAAATTTGTAAATCGGAAAAGTAAATGGGGGAGGAATTTAACATTCCAACTATAAAAGAAAATTTATATATGGTAATTAGACGACTAGGGTATTTGCCACCGGAGTGTTAGCTCCGTCGCAATTAAATTAATAATTAATTAAAAATAATTAAAATGTAAAAGAGAAGGCCAAGGGGGAGAAAGATGCATGTAAATCATATTCTATGGCTAAGGGAATCTATACTCTTTTTGATGAACTGTATTCATACCACAAGTTTTTTATTACTTAAGAATGTCTAAATTGTCTTTCTTTCAATTAGTGTCGTTAATAAAGGTTGATATTACCGGGAAAGATACGAAAATGAGAAATGCTTCTTGCTTTACCCCATTGTCTTCTCTACACTTTCATTTCCACAGTGAATGAACATTGAACTACACAATTCGTGTATATTGCGAGGTTAACAGCAAACAGACTGCTCGGCTGTGCGATAATGGAAAGGAGTGGCTGGCTGGCTGCGCCACCAGTTTCCTGCACGCGTCGCCAACAGAATCGCCAGTGGCGGGCGCACATTGACGCGCAGTCGACGCAGCGCAGCACAGTTCCTGTGTCTCTATGTTTTGGGGCGGAACAGCGCGTATTGAAACGCAGAGCAGGGCAGCGCAGTACTGCGCCGCACGTGGCCTGCGCCACGTTGTGATCACGACACAGAAACTGTGCCACGCAGCTCACTCGTGCGGGTTTACATCGTAACACTTCTTGCGTTATTTATAATCTTGCTTTACTTATAATCATTTTGAACTATGGAATAAGAAAAATAGATTAATCTGGTGCGTAACCAACCTTTGATTCACAATATCAGTCATAAAAAATACATAAAAATTAAATTTAAACAAGAGATTTGGACAATGAGGCCAACAAGTGGCGAGTAAATTCAGAATTTATTTATCATACAACTGTATACTTATAACTTTCACTTTTCTTTTCTTTTTTTTAATTTATTTTTAATAAAACTTCCAAAGAGATTGATATATATAGGCTATTATCACATTATTTGTTTTCTTATTATTTGTACTACATCATTCAATAGTGTCCCCGAGAAAAACTTAATTTGTTGACACTACTTTTTTAGTTTCAAGTGTTTATATTCTGTTATATAGTTTTCTTTAAAATATAATATGAAATAAAAGAGAGAAACATTCTTATAAATGTCATGTACCGTCAAACGCTTAATAATTAAATAAATAACCATGAAAATACTGCGAGATTTTCTTCAGTTGTAATAGATATTTGAGCTTTGTCGAGAAAATAACAGGTTACATTATGCCGTGAATCTCCGCTCGAGTCATCCGGAAATTATCTTTTGAGAATTCTCTTGTCACTGCAAAAGCCAAATGAGAGTTTCTTCTTTTCATATACTCACTTTTGAATAGTTTTATCTAACTCAGCTTCTCGCAGTCGTGAACAGACCGTCGTACGGGTAACATCGCCTCCGATACGAGGAAGTAGTGTGCGCGATCGCGGGTTGACTCGACGGCAAGTGCCCACAACATAAACAGTTTTCAACTTCGTGTGGTGGACAATAAAAGTGAATTGATAATCAAGAAACAACTAATATAAGTGTTAAGTGACATTGGCCGCCATGTATGGTGGCCAGTGTGGTGAAGGCGGATTCGAACAGGTACAGCCGACGCCGCACATACTTTTATATAATGGAGGTAACCTTAACATTGCAACAGAAGATAGCTTAGACAGTCAAGTGCCATCCCTACATCACAACACAAGTGTAGATGGAAGGGAAACGAGAAACATCATACAATCGTCATTCGAAACCGTCAATGTACCATCTTTTGCTGCTAATCTTACCATTGACCAAACGAGACAACAGGAACTACGACTTGTAGGAGAGGAAGAAACGACCCCACCTGCAGCCAAGAAACGCCCCAGCACACCAACAATCGAAGACATCAGCAACAACTGCAACTACAAAGTACCAAGAACAGCAGAACAGCCGAAACCTACAGACATCAGTATGGAGACGTCACCAGCTAGCAACACACAGCAAAACCAGACTACAACCACAACAGTCAGCCATGATCAACAGGTAAATAGCGCAACGCCAGTGATATATGAAAACTATGACCTAGGGCCCTATTATGTGATTGTAGAAAGTGTCGATAAAAACATCAGTAGACTGCATCCAATGGCTATAGGTCGCCTCATTAACTCCCTCTGCCGTGATACAAACAATCAAATATTACAGATAACTACAGCAGGCCGTAACCGTGTCAAAATTGAGGTGAAATCGGTAATAGCAGCCAATTCTTTGATTCAAAGCTCAGTCTGGAAGCAGAACGGTTTGCAGGCGTATATCCCATTCTCGTGCACCACACAACAAGGCATCATTAGAAACGTAATGACAGAATTATCAGAAGATGAAATTAAAGAGGTAGCGCGATGTGAATACAGGGTGATAAACGTTAAACGATTTGCTAAGAAAATGGTAGCAAACGGTCAACCTACAACAATCCCACTTCCAGTTTGCCTGATCACTTTCAAATCGCAAAGACGGCCCAACTATGTTTACATACACGGCGTCCGCTGTCCAGTCGAACCATACATAAAACCTGTTATGCAATGCTATAACTGCCTGCGCTATGGCCACCTGAGCAAGCAATGCCGAAGTAAAAAAAGATGTGTATTCTGTGCTGGTGCACACGACGACAAAGATTGTTGTAACCAAAACAACCCCATTTGTATCTATTGTAATAGTGGCCACCCATCTAATGAAAAAAGATGTCCTGAATATGAAAAACAAAGAAGAATCAAACAGTTAATGGCGTACGAGAACCTAGACTATAAACAAGCCCTTAGAAAGATCAACGCCGGTACGTATGCCGGTGTACTAGCAAGACCGGCCGCAACCACCCAAACCACGGTCGTAAATTCGGAATGTTACGAGCAAAGAACCCCCATACAGGATAACTTAAATATTGCCACAGTGCCTGTAGGGACATCGCAACAACAAAATCAACAACTCCACCAAGAACTACCTACCCAGACGTCACAGTTGGCCACCAGCCCACCTGGCATGTTAACAAACATGCAAATAAATCCAATGCCTACTAACCAGGCAGAATCCCCCTTAACGGAAAGACATAATAGGCACTACAGAGCAGGAAGCAACTCTAGGGATCTATCTTACAAAAATTATTGGAACCCTAACAACAGGAATATACAACCAATTGCGTACAACCCATACCAACCCCAACCTCACAGCACTGTACAAAGCGCAAGCACAGCTGATATCTTCACATACAAAATGAATATCTTAAACCAGTATGTCGGTAACCAACAGATCGATCCACTGCAATTCGCTCCAAGTATCAAACGGCTTATATAACAAACACTCACCAATGGGCTCAACTGAGAACACAAGAACGCATTCGATACCCGTTACTGGAGGCTTAGATTCCATGTACCAAAATAATATACCACATAATAATCCCCAAACGAATGAAAAAATTGCAATCAAAGAACTCGGAATCTTACAATGGAATGCGCGCTCAATCAAAGCCAATAAATTAAGTCTGATACAATATATTGTAATGTCCTACAGAGCACGTCGGCTCGCTGGCGCGGAGGTATGCTGCCCGACACTGTGTGTATCTGAGGGCCAGTCGATGATAGAAGGCAGACGCCTGTCCCCAGAGACATGTTTGGTTTGGTGCAGGGGCGCGAGACACAGACTGCCCTCTCTTCTCGCGATATTTTTGTTTTTTTCTGGAGGGCTTGCCGTATGTGGTACAGTGTGTGGGACAGCCAGAGGATGGAGGGGATGGCATCTACTCCTCCGAGGTGTTTCTTTTGCTATGTTCTATGTCGTCGGGAGAGTGGAGAACGTTGCTGGACGCCCGAGAGCAAGGTTGTGGGCAGTGGCTGCTGCTACAAGTAAGACGGAAGTAGCTGTGTGTATCAGCCGGTCGCGCTGGTCAAACCCTGGCCCGCCGCCGCCGCCGCCGACCGGTGTCCCTGCCGGGTAATGTGTACCGCCTGCTGATATAGAGACATTCTGCAACATCTCAAAACCCTGGAAACTGCCCTGAGAGACTCATGCCAGAATTAAAGAGCTATTAGCCTGGGTGCCTATCATATGTTTGCTATACATTTGTGATCTTGAAATGACAATAAATTCATTTTCTTTTAATGTGAACCCATTTCTTTTGTGTGATCCCCTGAGAATTGTCACGTGAAGAGCCCATTATAAATATTATTGAATTAAAATAAATTAACTTTGCTACTTTTGCAAGCTGGCACCATACAAGGTGTTTTTCAAGTCAAAACTAATACCCTGGCCAGCGAGATATTATAATATGGCGCCCAACGTGGGGCCTGACTGTTTGAGATGTTGCAAACGTTTCGTTTTAGCGAGTAGAAATCTCTATGTGTTTTTCAGCATTTTTGCGGTGTGGCGGTGATAGCAGAGGTCCAGCATATACAATGTATAATGATAAGATTGATTATGTGTAATATTTGTTATTTGTAACAGCATAGGACTCCTGTGGGCATCCCGAGCGAGGTGATTATCTGTTCTCGTGTGTGATATTGAACCACTGTTTGTTGATCGTTCATGGGTTGTTGATGTATAAAAAAATACGACGTTGCGTGAATTGTTTGGCAATCGTGGTGGAAGATGTAAAGTGATGGTCTTTGGTTATGTTCGAGCTGTCCTTTTGTTTGTAATTGTTTGTTGGTTTTGATGGTTATTCTGTTGTTGGAAAATGTTTGGAGACTAGGGACGTAAGATTTTAACAGCATCTCAGCGTCGGAAAATTATGCTTGTTTTTGCCTGTCTTCTGTGATGAGTATGGTTTTTATAAATTTTTCTTGCTTGTCGTGTTTTTCGAATGCCCCGAGCATCTATGCTCTTCATAATAGAGTTTTGTGCGTTTGAGCGTTCATTCCATCAATAATTGTGTGTTTGAGGATTTGTGGATGCTTCCCGTGGAGGTACCGGTATAAATATTGAATTGTGGGAGGAGAAGTGTGGTTAAATATTTGTTTTACGAAGTTTCTAAAATTTTGGGTGCTTTTGAGTGGATGAAACTGAGGTCCGGAAAATCTACCGGGATGGCACAAAATCACAGTCCGTCAGAGCCAAACGAGCAGGAATTCGCGATGGAGGGAAATCACGCCGTGGTTCGAAGTGCTGAGCAAACTATTCAGCAAACAGTCAGTAAAGAAAGAACTACTAGTTTTCCTCCAACCGCAGAAACGAGCGATCAGTTTGTGTCGCTGCCGGAAAATCACGCTAGCGCAATAATGACGCCCCATGATATGTTGGTAATAGTACAGCAACTGCTGAGTCCCATTAATGAACGATTAACATTCATGAGCGAGGAACAAAAGAAAATCATTGTACAATTATCGGCGTTCAGGGAGGAATTGACAGCCACGATGGACAAAAAGGTAGGGGAAATTAAGGAGTCTGTGCAATCGCTGCAAGTGGCGCAGAAAACGTTAAGCAGTGCTGTTGACCGTACCAAGGAGCAGGTGTTGGACGCGCAAAGACGCGTATCGGAAGTAACCGAAGAAACGAAAACACGGACGAACCTGCTGGAAACTCGCGTCGTGGAAATTGAGAGGAGCCACAGTGCGGATTTGACCCAACTCGGAGAAGAGATGAGTCAAATTCGCGTGAGCGTTGCAAAGCTGAAAACAGAGCGCGACACGCATGAGAGCTTTTCGATGAAAGAGTCCCATAAACAGTGGGACATCGGTGTATCGGCGTGTTCGGAATCGGTACGAACGGACAGACGGACCAAACCACCGAGAATGCCAACTGTCGGACACGAAAGACGAGACCTGCGATATTTGTGCATATTTGGACAGGCGGTAACAAATGCCGAACATCTGTCCCAGGCCGAAGGCCTCAAGAGAGTGCCAAGCGGCGAGCGATGTTTTCCGAACGCATGCTACCCTCTGAGCAGGGCGCTTTTTTGTGCCTGTGTGAGCAAAACGCAGCTGGGGTGCGATTATGAGCCGTATGTGGGAGGTTTCGAAGAGAGAGATTGTTGCGGAGAACTGAGAGGCGAAATTAGTGCTAAATTCATGCACAGTCAATCAGTGTACCTTGCTGAGAGGAAAGAATTAGCTGAGAATTTCCGAAGCACAAACGCCAGCGATAAGTATGAGTTTTGGATGTGCGTGGTACACGGAAGGCTCAAAACGGGAGCTAACTAGGCTTAGCCATTCCCGGAAAAAAAAGAGACTTGGTTTGGACCGCAGACATATCCAAGGATATGAAGTAGAGAATAATTATGGTAATAAATATGTATAATGTTAGTGTCATATAGTGGATAGTTCGCAGAAGTGTGTTTGCGAAGGGAAAAAAAAATACTGTTCTCCCTAAGGGACGGAAAGTAAATTCAGATAGCATCTGAGAGTTGCGAGAGGAGGGAATTTTAGTTGTAGTTGAAGATTACCTGAGCCATAAAAACAGTTGAATTGATTTGGTACATGGGATGGAATTGAAGAACAGTCACTGCGTGGGGAGAATGCTAAGATGCGATGATTGATGTCAGGCGAGAAGGAAATAGTTTTTAACGATTGTGGGAATGAATATGAGATGGTACGTCATTTTTCTTTTGCTAAACTTCTCTGGTTGCTCTTGTGAGGAAGTTGCTGAATACTTGGTGGACCTAATTTTCCAGACATTTGAAAGTTGTTGGTGGAAGTTTTGACGTTGGTCGAGTTAAAAAAATAAAATAAAGGAAGGTATTTTTGAGAGTCAGTTGTAGCCAGAGCGGCACTGATGTATGGAGAGCACTTAGACTGGAGTAAAGGAGTCAGTGGATGAGTCCCAATTTGTATTTGCATTTTCCTCGTGCGAAGGACAAGGGTTTAAGGTGAAGAGACAACGGACGTGCATGGATTGGAAGGTTTCAGACGTTCCTTTTGGCAACGGATAGAAGGCCAAGGACGCATGAGCATAAGCAGTCCGGTTGTCGTTTAATTAATATGGTGATAGCAGGTCGTGGAAGTTTCATATGAGGGACAAGGTAATTATTCCCTGGGGCTCCGTTAATTTGTGCTTGAGGTGGTGGAAGTGTGCCGAGTCTGGTATAACGATGTTTTGTACACTCTGGATTTTTTCCATAATAGCGGGAAGCGGGAATAATGTGGTTCCACCAAGTCAAACCAGCATCACGTTTCTCCAGCGGATATTTCGTTCACTGACATCACTCCTTTGTTTTGAGAGTCGTCTTTTAGCAAAGTAATTTTGCCGTTCGAAAGAGATAATTCATGACAGTTGAGAGTATAGGGAAATACGAATCCCAGATGCAGATTGTCGTTGAATAGTGCACATTAGTGAAGATATTCTTATTTGTGTCCAAGCGGAGTTACTTCTTCAGAATTTGAGAATTTTTAGAGAAAATTGTGGTTTTGTAAGGTAGGGAATGAAGTTTGATTTTCAAGTGGAGTATTTCTTTCGGCGCCAGACATGACGTAAGATTTTAATTTAGTTGAGGATAGCTGCGAGTTATACATTGTCAAAGTCTTCCCATATGATTTCTCGAAGAATAGTTATTGCTTCCACTGTTAGATATTATGCAAGTTATTTGACAGGGTGACGAACTTCTTATGATTATGTATGCATTATTCAGTGTGAAGGCATTTTCTGCAGGGTATAATATGTTTTTTTATACTAGGTTAATGAGGCTGTAGATTTGGTAGAATACTAGTAGCTTACTTTCGAATTAGGAGCCGAAGCATAAGAGTGTGGGTTGTTTTGAAACTGGGAGTGTCAGCTGAGGCAGAGGGTGTCCTTGACTTCACCGGGGTGCAGGGACCTGGGCTCCATCTGTTTGGGGGGGCAGGCACCTTACCATCTGCGTGAAGGTGGCTGTTTGTAATGAAGTCGGTTCTGCTCTACAGAGAAGCGTTGCGACTGTAAATTCTGTTAGCTGCAAGGAGTGTATGCGCATGAAGAGAATATGCCGTCACCTCGTGTAAGCTTAGTTATTGTCAGATAAAGTTTGAAGATTTTAAAGTTTTATGGATATTTAAATCTGTACTTAGCGTTATAAGTAGACTATAAGGAAAATAGTGGTTTGGTTTAGGGTTCTTAATCATTACTGCGTGGCCCTGATTCATTGCTCACTTGTTTTCGGACGCAATGGTTTCCTCTGTTTGGTTATATGGGCATTGTGGACGATAAAGCCTTTATGTGATGGCTTTGTGATTTTTTTAAATATTAATTCTTCTGCATTTTTGCACTCTCATTTGTAATTTTGTTAACAGAGAGTACAGGAAGGATGATTTGTGAGGCCACAATCTGGTAAAATTAATTTTTTTTTTTAGCCACTGTGTGCTGGTATTTTATATGTATTGTATTGTTAATGTAATATCTGTAACCATCAGAAAGGCTGGACAACGGCACAACGATGTATTTTCTGAGACCATAGTTTCTTAGGATTAAGTATTTTTCTGAACACTGAGTGTTATTGTTTATCTGTAGCCATAAGATAGGCTGGACCCAACTGGTATCATTTACGCCATGTCCATTGTAATGAATGTCACAGAGAGAGTTTCATGCTCGTAGCGGAGCGCAGTGCAAGATCGAGCAGTCACTGCAGTGGTTGTTGACCAATGAGACAATCCGCATGACTTTTCAGCAGAGGGAAGTGTCGAAATGGATGGTTTTATCAAGGTATTGTATGACTCGGGCAAACGATAGGTTGAAGAGACAGTTCTGGCTAAAGAGCGTGAGAATGAAATGTTTCGGGACAAAGTGAGAGGACATGTCACATGGACCGAATGAAAAATTTGAACTTTAAATAGGAAATTTCAAATTTTTGTGGAGGTGGCAGTTGAAGTTGTAATGTCCTACAGAGCACGTCGGCTCGCTGGCGCGGAGGTATGCTGCCCGACACTGTGTGTATCTGAGGGCCAGTCGATGATAGAAGGCAGACGCCTGTCCCCAGAGACATGTTTGGTTTGGCGCAGGGGCGCGAGACACAGACTGCCCTCTCTTCTCGCGATATTTTTGTTTTTTTCTGGAGGGCTTGCCGTATGTGGTACAGTGTGTGGGACAGCCAGAGGATGGAGGGGATGGCATCTACTCCTCCGAGGTGTTTCTTTTGCTATGTTCTATGTCGTCGGGAGAGTGGAGAACGTTGCTGGACGCCCGAGAACAAGGTTGTGGGCAGTGGCTGCTGCTACAAGTAAGACGGAAGTAGCTGTGTGTATCAGCCGGTCGCGCTGGTCAAACCCTGGCCCGCCGCCGCCGCCGCCGACCGGTGTCCCTGCCGGGTAATGTGTACCGCCTGCTGATATAGAGACATTCTGCAACATCTCAAAACCCTGGAAACTGCCCTGAGAGACTCATGCCAGAATTAAAGAGCTATTAGCCTGGGTGCCTATCATATGTTTGCCATACATTTGTGATCTTGAAATGACAACAATTTTGTCTTAATGAATAAATTCATTTTCTTTTAATGTGAACCCATTTCTTTTGTGTGATCCCCTGAGAATTGTCACGTGAAGAGCCCATTATAAATATTATTGAATTAAAATAAATTACTTTGCTACTTTTGCAAGCTGGCACCATACAAGGTGTTTTTCAAGTCAAAACTAATACCCTGGCCAGCGAGATATTATAATATGCTGGCCCATAAAATCTCAGTAAGTGCGATCTCAGAAACTTGGTTGAAACCAGGAGAATCTTTCCTTTTTTCAAAACTATAATATCGTGCGAGCAGACAGAGCGGACGGTTATGGCGGCACTGCCCTATTGATACAGAAATCAATCCAATTCCAGCCCGTAAACATTACGCCTACTAATCTGTCTTTTGAAGTTTGTGCAGCACGGATCCTCTTTAAAGACGAATATATGACGGTAGTATCTGTATACAGGTCACCAAACAAACCAGCATTAAAAAGATCTGAATTGGAAATACTAAAAAGACATCTAGAAGAACCAATTCTGCTCCTTGGTGACTTAAATGCCCATCATTCCTTATGGGGAAGTACATATGACGATCGTAACGGGCGACTAATTGTGGAAGTAATGGATGAACTAGTTGTACTAAACGATGGCTCTGCTACTCGAATCAATAGACCATCACTACAACAATCATCTGTTGACATATCATTAGCATCGGCGACTATTGCCCCACACCTAACATGGGAAATCATAGAAGATACTCTGGGATCGGATCATTTCCCGATTCTGCTGAAGCTCCCCTGCACTAAGCTGATAGGACAAACAATCTTTTCGCACTACAAATGGAGTATCAAGCGGGCGAACTGGGAAAAATACCAACAGGAAGCAGAAGCTGCATTTTCTCATTACAAACTTACAGACGACATACAAAATGATTATAAAGCCTTCATAGATTGCATTGAAAAAGCCGCAGGCTCCAGCATTCCAAAACAAAAACAAAACTATGTAATCAACACAACACCAATTGAATGGTGGGACCAGGAATGTGACGATGCAATAAAAGAAAGAAAGAAAGCTGTCAAAAATTACAGGCAACACCTCACAATGAGCAATTATATTGAATGCAAAAGGGCATGTGCGAAAACAAAAAAACTCCTGAGAAAGAAGAAGAAGAAAAACTGGGAAGACTACTGCTCAAAACTGAGTCTCAACACGCCGACCAAAGAAGTGTGGATGAAAATACGAAGGCTGAAAAATATAAAGGAAGCGAGGGTGCCAGAGCGTACACCACCACTGAATATTCTGACTGAGATATTAGAAAACATAACACCACCTTATGTGTACCCTCAACCCCTAAACGTACAGGAAAATACACAGCACATCCTATGTCAACCTTTCAGAAGTGAAGAGCTCAGCAGAGCACTCTCCTCTGGCAAATCATCAGCACCTGGGCCGGATAACATACACTACCCCATGCTCCGCCTACTCCCTGCCAACGGGAAAGCATACCTGCTCGACCTCATTAATCGTATTTGGGCTGAGAAAAGCGAGATACCACCTTTGAAGACGGCCAGAGTAATTATTATAAAAAAGTCAGGAAAGGAAACTGAATGTGCCTCAGCATATAGACCCATATCCCTCTTATCTTGTGTGTTCAAAATTCTCGAAAGAATGATAAAGCATAGACTCGAATGGTGGTTCGAACATAATACATTGCTGCCGCATACTCAATACGGCTTTCGGAGAGGGAAAGGCACGAATGACATATTAGCACACCTTGTTACAGATATTCAATCGTGCCTTACAGACAATAAATACATGGTAGCCATTTTCACTGACCTAACATCTGCCTATGATAAAGTTCGCCATCGACCTTGGGAAAAAAATTAAAAGAGAATGGCGTGCCGGGCCCCTTTACAGCGAGGCTGCTAGCTATGATTACAAATAGATGGTTAGTAGCCAAGTGGAAAACAATCACTCTAGGTCCAAGAAAGTGTAGCCAAGGGGTACCTCAAGGATCAGTTTTGTCTCCGTTACTCTTTAATATATACACAACTGACCTACACAAAATAATGCCACCTTCCGTCATAATACTTCAATATGCGGACGACATCTGCCTGTATACAATAGGCACAAGCATCGAAAGATGCCAAGCCATATTAAACGAAGCGATGTGTAAACTAGTACAATGGCTGTCAGACAATGGACAGGAGATCTCAATAGATAAAAGCTCAGTCTGCATATTTACACGCCACAGGATTCCTCCAATGATCCGTATGACTCTTGGACCATACCAGTTCCCAGTTAAGAATAGCGTGAAATATCTAGGCCTGATAATAGATAATAAACTCAAATGGTGTGAACACATCAAACAAATAGAAAAAAAGTCTGCTCAAGGAACAACCTTATAAGAGCAGTAACAGGACTAAAGTGGGGAGCAAGTCCACAAATAGCACTAACTCTATATAGAGCCCTAGTCCGTCCACATTTTGACTATGGGTGTATTTGTTATGGTGCGGCCTCCCAACGGCCTTTAGCGAAGCTTGATGTACTACAATACATGGTACTACGCACCTGCCTAGGGGCAATGAAATCTACGCCCACAAATGCACTATGCGCAGAAGCAGGGGAACCTCCTCTGCACCTACGTAGATCCTACCTAAGTTCAAAATTTTTACTGAAACAGAGTCAGTTGACGACCAATAAATTATATAATTCCATACACAACTTATCCATAGACTGCCTAACAAAAGGATATTGGAAAAACAGACGACTGCCACCGCTAGCTTCAGCGTATCTGGAAACCAAATCACTATACGATAAAGCCAACAAGAGTGAACAACTATACTGCTATGAGGCTCCATTATGGCATACATGTAAAGAAATTACAGTTTTTGGTCAAACAACGCAACAGAGCCCCTACAAACAGACATACCTAGAAAAATTGAACAAATGGCTTCCGGCTGGAATAATATATACAGATGGGTCTAAGAACAACAGTTATGCTGGTTGTGCATACATCAACCTTGATAGCATGGAACAGGGCACTTTCCAACTGCCTAAAGAATGCTCTATTATGACAGCGGAACTGATAGCAATATTAGAAGCACTTAGATATGCCGGGAGCTTACCGGATAGTAACATTATCATACTATCTGATTCACTCTCTGCCTTAACGTCATTAAAAAATCATCACATAAACCAAAGCAACAACCCGATCATATACGAAATTATTAAATCAATCATAGACCTGGAACAAAGTAATAAATTAGTAGTACTTTCCTGGGTGAGAGGCCATGATGGGTACAGGGGCAATGAAATAGCCGACCAGCTGGCAAAACAAGCAACTGAGACCGGGGTAACTATACACCGTAAAATACCTACTTCGGAACTGATTGTGACAATAAAGGAAAAATTATACAAAGATTGGGACGTAGAATGGAGATATACATCTGCTACGAAAGGTAAACACTACGCAAGGATACATTCTGAAGTTACAAAACGGCCATGGTTTCAGAACATCCGGTGTCCTAGAAGCCTATATATCACAATTTTTCGGCTTAAATTCGGACATTGCCGCCTCAAGAAGCACTTATGTAGAATCGGTGTGGTAGAGGAACCGTACTGCCAGTGCGGATACGTTGAATACGCTAATCATATATTCTTTGGTTGCCCATTTAACAAACAAGCCTCTGACAACCTCATCAAGCACTTGGTGCAAGCAGGACAGCAACTCCCGGCAAGTGTTGAAGACTTACTAAATACAAACAGATTTAAAATCTTCTTCCTCATGTACTCATTTTTACGGCAAATCAAACGAGAACTGTAACAATAATCAACTGTATAATCAAGTGTAACAAATCCTTACATTTCATGTATATATGAGTCTTTGTAAATAATTTTATTTTTTATTAATTTGTATTACCCTTTTCTAAACTTAATATTTTAATGTATATAATGTAATATCAAATGGACTATTTTAATGTATGTAGGCCTATATGCCAAACAAAGGAACAAAAATTAACTGTGTAATCAGATGTAACATATCCTAACATTTCATGTATATATGAACCTTGTAAATCGATTTTTTGCCAAACTCAATATTTCAATGTGTATAATGTAATATCAAATCGTCCATTTTAAGGTATGTATGTGCCAGACAAAGTTACTACCTTCTGCACCCAGCGTATTACGTAAATGTATTAGTTCTGGCCTTTAATGTGTGTAAGGTACTATGAAATACGGATAACCTACAGAGACAATGTATATTAAGATTTACTGCTACGATGTGCAAAATGTTACAGATGTAATAGACAAACAATGTAATAAACGCTTGTACACTTGGTAATGGCTAAATGGCCAGCATGGCTAAAGGCCAAATAAATTAAAAAAAAAAAAAAACTCAGCTTCTGTTAAAGTAATAACAATTTTCCAAGCTCGGCATCCCAATCTGATTCAGAAATCAAACATCGAGTTTTTGCATCGACATGTTTTTGGTTACGCTTTATTGTCGGTTTTTTCGCACAACACAATGCTTTGTAAACTGCCGCACGAAACTGCACTCTAATATGCGCGAGTAACTGCCAGTCTGTGCTGCCCTGCCCTGCTCTGCGTTGCCCCTACTGCGCCACGCACCTCAATGTGCGCCCCGGGTAATAAGGGCCTAAGGTTCGATTGTTCAAGCGCAACGGAAATCAGTGCGGGAGGGTCATGGTGATTAAGCTTCCACGCCTGACAGAAATTTGTTCTATCGAAATGGAATTGCTAGCGTTAAGTTTCACCAAAAAGCACAAAAAGAGAGCAACTGAAAGCAGAGCAGTTACAAATTGCCACGGCAGTAAGCTGATTATGTTGCTCGGAGAAACGATTAAAGACGAATAAATGCGATGTTGCATATGGGTCCAATAGAGCATCTGAGCATAAGAAAAATATCAACCATCTGATGAGGCAAAGACATATAAAACGTCATTGGAATTCGCTAGAAGAGACTCACACAGCAGGGTTATATCTGGAGAATAATACTGAAATTCTCTCTGACACATGACTAAAAGGCTACATAATTCCGTGATTGAAAAG